>PVIW01000828.1:0-385485 GCA_004026585.1 Noctilio leporinus
ATTCTTCCCATCCACGAACATGGTATATGCTTCCATTTATTTGTGTCTTCCTTGATTTCTT
Source organism: Noctilio leporinus (assembly GCA_004026585.1). Classification (NCBI taxonomy): domain Eukaryota; kingdom Metazoa; phylum Chordata; class Mammalia; order Chiroptera; family Noctilionidae; genus Noctilio; species Noctilio leporinus. The sequence goes on from PVIW01000828.1 coordinate 62, forward strand.
TCTTCATTGTTCTGTAGTTTTCTGAGTACAGGTCTTTTACCTCCTTAGTTAAGTTGATTCCTAGGTACTTTATTTTTCTTGTTGCTATGGTAAATGGGATTTGTTTTTTCACTTCTATTTCTGTTGTTTCATTATTGGGGGGATACTTCTTTAAACCTGACCTGGCTGGTGGTACAGTGGATAAGGGGCCAGCCTACGAACTCAAAGGTTGCTAGTTCGATTCCCAGCCAGGGCACATGACCAGGTTGCAAGGCAGGTTTCCAGCCAGGTCTGTAGCTAGAGTCAGGTGAAAGGCAACCATACATTGATGTCCCTCTCTCTCTCTGCCTCTTTCTCTTCCCCTCTCTCTAAAAATAATAAGTAAAATCTTTAAAAAAAAAAAAAAAACCTGATGTGCACAAATACTATACAATGGGGTGATAACACCTTTGAAGAATGGTAAAGGTTAGAAATGACATGTAAAGTGCCTGGCTCATGGTAGATTACCCCCAAATACTAGCTATTGCTAAGATTATGATGCTGATGGTAATTTTTTAGTATATTGACATTTCCCTCCCTAAATAGGGAGAGATCATAGAATAGCTCCAAATGCCCAAAGAAGAGCTTCTGCCATACCAAGGATAGGCAGCCCTTTACCTCTCTCTGTATCCATGATGGGAAGTTAGCATGTTTGTTTTTTCATAAAGTTATTCTTTAAACTGCATTTTAAAATTGGTCTTTAAATTATGCATGATTATTTATTCATGGATGAATCTATCTTTGACAAGATGAGAAAACTTGAATTTCATTAAGTTTATTTTTATTGGGCTTTAAAAGAAGCAGCTGTGGAAAGGAACCCCATACAAAGAGCTGAGAGACCTGTTTTTGTCTCAGAGCTGCTCTTACTTAGCAAATCTTATAACAATGGACAGGTGAATTTAACTTTTTGAGATCTTATGTTCAAAATGATGTCTAAGTCGCTTTTAATTTTGTGCATCCATGATTTTGGCCAAAAGGTTAAAGATACTTTAATTGTATTGCCCCCCCCCAAAAAAAAAAATTAAAATCATAGTATTATTTTTGGAGAAGGAATCTTATCCTGTTTTGAGCTGGTAAGCTTTTATTGTTCATACTTACTAAGTATGTCCAGGTCAGTGTTTTGTTTAGAAGGATGTTGTAGACCTTTTGCCCAGGGATCAAAAAGGAAAATATGTGACTTATAGGAGAATATCAGAGCAGGACCCTGCAGGGTAGCTCAGTTGGTTAGAACATTGTCCTGATACACCAGGGTTGCAGGTTCAACCCCCCAGTCAGGACACATAAGAATCAACCAGAGAATCTGTGAATCGGTAAATGGGTAGAGTAACAAATGATGTGTCTGTATGTCTGTCTCCCCCGCCCCCCATCTAACCAAAACCTGTTCCTCCCTTCCACCTCACCCATCTCTCTCTAAAATAAATAAACAAACAAATAAATAAAATTGCCCTGGCCAGTTGGCTCAGTTGGAGCATCATCCTATACATCAAAAGATTTTGAGTTCTATTCCTGGTTGGGGCCAGGATGAGAGGCAACCAATTGATTCCTGATTGATGTTTCTTTTCAACATAATGTTCTCTCTCTTGCTGTGTCTTTTTCCTTTTTTCTCTCTAAAGTCAATAAACATAACCTTGGTTGAGGATTTAAAAAATTTAAAAAAAAATGTGGAATCGAGACTAAGAACAATTGTAAGGAAGCTAACGTGAGAGAGTGTCATTTGTTGTTGGGAGGATAGTTGGATTCTTCAAACCCATAGTACTTCTGTACTTCCTTGAGGATACCACTTGCCATGTTTCAGTATGGTAGTTAGAGTTACAGTGTATTAATTGAGTTACAGTGTATTAATTGTATCTCTACTAGATTGAAAGTTCTTTGAGGTTGGAGGCCATTTTTTTTGTTGGTTAAAATGTTGCTTGTTAGCCCTGGCTAGCGGCACAGCGGCTGAGGCACCTGCCTGCAAACCCAGAGGTTGCTGGTTTGATTTCCAGCTAGGGCACATAACCAGGTTGCAAGCCAGGTCTCCAGCCAGGTCCATAGCTGGAGGCAGGTGAAAGGCAACCATACATTGACGTCTCTCTCTCTCTCTCTTTGCCTCTCTCCCTTCCCCTCTCTCTAAAAATTATAAACCTTACAAAAATTTTGTTTTTGCTTGTTTGTTATTTTTCATTTCTTTGACTGTGTCACCTACCAATAGGGTTTGGCACAGATTATAGTCCCTGTCCTCTCACCCCCAAGTATGTTAAATGGGAAAAGAAATGAATCAAAGTCAGCAGACATATTTAGAAAGTTGCATCTACCTAAATACACTTGTTATCCCTTGTTTTGGCATGGAATAATATAGAAAAACCTGGTAAAGTAGAAAACCACTAGTTTTATAGCGTTGAACTTCTACCTTGCCACTTACTGGCTGTTTGATCATGGGCAGTAATTTCACATTGGGCCAGGTTTGTTTGTTAAATAGGAGTAGGGTAGGAGAGGGCTTTAGAGATAGCGTATATAAAACATTAGCACTTAATAGTGGGATTTGCTGTTATTACAAATGGTTATTTTAAAAATGATTAAGAGTACATTTTGCTTTTTATTATTTTTAAAGAAAGGGGGAGGAAGAGAGGCAGAGAGGGAGAGAAACATCAATGTATGGTTGCCTTTCACCTGCCTTCAGCTATGGATCTGGCTGGGGACCTGGTTTGCAACCTGGTTATGTGCCCTGGCTGGGAATTGAACCAGCGACCTTTGGGTTCACAGCCCAGCGCCTATCCACTGAGCCACACCAGCCAGGGCATTAGTATATTTTGCTTAAAGGAGGAATATATTTTCACAGAAGTTTATTTGCAGTGGGTTGAATATGTGGGGAATATTATCTCCTATTGCGATTTTCTACTGAAAATAAATCATTAAGCATTTCTTCCTTTGTGGGCCCATGAGATAGTTTCATAGAGGAGTCATAAAGGGAGTTGGAATCCTAACATAGCTGCTAAAGACCTTGATTTTTTATTTTATCCTTTACACATCTCTTTAGGATGTTACTTATATTACACAGTCTTTTACTCTGACTGGATGCTGTTGACTCAGCTATTGTATGTTAGCATGGTAAACATTTGTCAGATTTGCCCCAGTCAGAAAATATTCTATGCTTCTTATCCTGCTTGATGTCAAAGATTATTTTCTAGCTGTCTGTGATGTGGTGATAATAAGCAACAAAGGTAGGCTACAGGGTAATATTTTGTATATAAGTTCCCATGTTGATACAGGAAACAAAGCCTATTATATGCATGCATTTTTTTTTTTTTTTTTATAAGCAGTGAGTTGCATGTTTATCTCAAGAGGGTAAAAATAGGAGAGGTTGGGAGGGAGGTTGACCACAGATGATTATTTCACTTGTTATAAGGAGCATGTGTTACCTGTTTTTTAATAAATTTCAAAGTTTTGAGTGTGAGATAATTGTAGACTTACAGTTGTCGAGAAGTAAGAGATAGAAAGATCGCAAGAGACAGGTCTGAGAGAGATCCATCCTTTGTGGCTTTTACCCAGTTTCCCCCAATGATAATATTTTATAAACCCATAGTACACTGTCACAACTAGGGTATTGCCATTGATACAGTCAAGATACAAGCCTAGATACAGAGCATCACCACAGACTACTCTCCTGGTGCCTTTTTGTAGCCACTGCCACCCTAAATCATAAAGATCTTACAATGCAGAGGATAAAGGTGTAATAGAGCTTTATGCAGAGAATCATGGAAAAATACCCACTGGGGAAGGTAGCTTATCTCCCCCTACCCCAGTCCTATCTGTAATCCCTGGCCACTGATGTGTCTCCCTTTGTTATTTCAAGAAAGGTACGTAAATAAAATCATATAGCATGTAACCTTTTGGGTTGGCCTTTTCCACTCAGCAGAATTCCCTGGAGATTCACCCAAGTTGCACATATCTGAGGTTTAATGGCTGTTTATAGAAGCACTATAGTAAGGTGATTGGAGTGTGCACTTGGACATTTGATTTGATTTTGAAACTCTCCTCTATGTGGGCAAATTATTTAACTTCTCTAAGCCTCAGTTTTGTGATATCTGAAATGGGCATAAAGAGTACTATCTTCACATGTCATTGTGAAAAGTAAATGAGACATTAGGTGGGAAGTGCTTAGCACTACAAGTGAGTAGGAAATGTTCAATGAATGTTACATGTATTTAAAAATGTGTTATATTCTGTTACTTGACTTTGTCAGTTGGTGGATAATTAGATAAATATTGGAATCTTTCCCTCATGTACTTACAGAGTTTTAAGATTGTTGTTATTTTTGAGGTAAGGATACTTTTTGAATGCTATTTCACATTTAATCTTATATGTAATTATTTTAAAATAGGGAGTAATGTTGGATTGTATCTATTGCATTAATTTGTATGAAAATATTTTACACTTTCTCCTGGGTTACTCATGTTTCCTCAGGCTCATACTCATAAAAGATAGGAAGTGAGTATTATGCTTAGTGAAATAAGCCAGTCAGTGAAGGACAAATATCATATGATCTCACCCATTATTACGGGACAATAATGAACAAAACTAACAACAAGCAAAACAGAACCAAATATATGAATACAGTGAATAGGCCTTCAGTGGTCAGGGGGAAAGGGGTTTGGGGGAGGGAGGAGGCAGAGGCAAGGAAGGGGAGCAGCTTGGACAAGAACCTTGTATAAAGGAACCATGGACATGGACAACAGGTGGGATTGACTTTGGGGGGAATGGGTGGGTGGGGAGGGGGACAGAGGGGAGCAAAAAGGGGATGGATGTAATACAACAACAATAAAATTAAAAAAAAAAAGATAGGAAGTAACTCTAAATTATGGATGTTCTCTCTTTAATTTGCTGTCCCTAAAACATTACTTTCCATGTTGTCTTCCTGGTATTTACCAGTACTTGAAAGTATCATCAGTTTTTAATTACATAATTAATCACATCAGCTTCTTGAGGGTGGGAACGTTCTTGTTTACTGTGGTATCGTCAGTGCCTAAAATAGTGCTGAGTACCTAATAGATGTTCAATAAACACTTGGCTGTCTTTCATTGCTTTTTCATCCTTTCCCCTGCTCATAAGTGTTTTTTATTTGGAAAGTTGGGGAAACAGAATCCAGCATCTAATCAGTTTAAAGTGACTCGGATCTTAAATCTAGTGACTTATTTTGATTGGCTGAGAAATGTGATTGGCAAGGTGGAGGGTCATCGGGACCTTTGAGCATAAGAGCTCTGCGTTTAATAATTTGACTTCTTTTCCTGAAGCCTTCAGGGGAATTTTTCCTTTCCCTATTCTAGTGAGCCAAGAGCCTGACCTGGGCTGACTCTAGCATTGGAGAACACTGAAACACAGTATCTGCTGAGCCAAGGGCTGATTGTATCTGAGGGAAAAGCCTGAATTCAAATCCTGCTTTGGTGACTGACCCATCTTATGAACCTACATGAGTTCCTTAGCCTTTTCCAGGTTTTATTTTTATTTGCCTATTGAGTAATTCATCTACCCTGAGGCTTGTGAGGATTCCTGGGTTAATGTTCTCAAAGCTTTTTATAATTCTGTCTCCGTGGCTCCTGGGGTTTCCAAGAACAGTTGGGAGCAATGTGGTGCTCTGGGGAGGGGAGTTGAACTCTTTTCACCTCAAGACTGGAGAAAACACTGATCTCTGGTAGCTCTGACTCCAGGGTCAGTATTTCCCACTCCCTTGTTCAATAAGCCCTGCCCTTCCCCATTGCAAAAAAAAAAAAAAAAGACTGGAGAAAACAGAAAGATGTGAATGTGTGTGATTTGGCTGTACTTCATCCTGTTGGTGGATGAAAGGTATGTTGTTGCAAAAGTCATTAGGCGCTTTTGCCTGGGGCATCTGGCACTGGGGTCAGTTCCCATTTCTGGGGTTAAACAGTTTTTGCCTCTGAAATTTCTTTCATCAAAAGCTACCTTTTTTCTTTGCTTGCTAATAGGAAATCCTGCCAGTTTTGTGCACTTAAGGGTAGCCTTCCTGGTCTTCTTGATCTTTAGATGCTAGCTTGGAACTCAAAACTTGAGCTTCATTTTCTTTTGGGTTCAGTGGTTTCCTCCTTGTTCTTCCTTGAATTTTCAGGGCTTCTTGTGTTCTCAGCACCCAGTTTCCTCCAGAATAGTTTGCAGATCAAATGTCATTTCTTTCTTCATTCTTCTGAGGTAAGTGGGAGTAAGGAAGACTGTCGGTTTCAGATTCAGGATATATGACTTTCTGTTTCTAGTTTTGACCACTCCTTGTTTTTGAGCACAAACGTCTGCGTTTTGGACATTAGGTTACATCATTGTAAGTTACTTTAGAAAGCCCTAGCAAGCAAAATCTGTAGCAAAAAAGTTGGTGCTTTTTTCCTCCCCTTTATTATAATAGTAATTAGAATTTAGTTTTGTATCCTCAAAGCATTTTGTGAAGTTGTCAGCCTATTTGTGATATACTGTGTAGAGTTCTTCCTTATTTTGAGTTTGTATATAAAAACATTGGTAGTGGATATGAGTACAAAAAAAAGAGGTTACCTTGCTTATTTATCTTTTGGTACATTTGGCTTGACAATCTTTGTATCAGGTACTGGATTCATTGTTACCTCTTAGCCTGACTTTCTGGTTAGATAGACTACTTGTAACTGTAATTCTGAACATTAATGCAGCAGAGGGTGTAGGTTCTGTATATAAACATTTTATTTCTGGGTTTTGCCTTTTTACACAGGGACTTGAAGTTCAGCAAGGGGATTTGTCCAAGAAAATACAGCAAACCTGGTTTAAAAAATCAGTTATTGGAGCTTCTTCTTAGTCTTATCTTTCCCTTAAATCTGGAGTTCTAAAATGTAACATCCCCTATTCCCATCCCTACTCTGAGATATATGTATTCACCTTCTCTGTACGTTGTTGTAAATAGCTGTGTTTCAAATATGAGGGTAAAAAAGTATTGCTTCCACGTCTGAGGCTGTATTGCTTCTTAATTCTCACCCAAGGAGTTATTTTTTAAAAATTGACTTTAGAGAGAGAGGAAGGGAGATAGAGAGAAAGAGAGAAACATCAGTCAGTTGCCTCCCATACCTGCCCAGACCAGGGACCAAACCCGCACCGTAGGTATGTGCCCTAACTGCAACCAGCCGAGCCACCCAACCAGAGCTGAGGAACGTATTTTTTCTTTTTAGAAATACTTGTAGAAATTGAAATTATAATCTTGAACTCATTAACAACTACCTCATAAACTCATTTAAAAAAAATTTAGATGTATATGAGAGTTTGGGGTTTGTTTTGGTTTTTTTCCGTAACTGTGTATAAGTACATATACATGGTCATTCTTTGTTTTCTCTTGTTTTCTCATTTTCATTGAATTTTTAAAAATCAAATTATTGGGGTGACATTGTTTAATAAAATTAACCAATCTTGTTGGGGACTCTGCACTTCCTGGACTTGTGTGTCATTTTTCTTCACCATGTTAGGGAAGTTTTCAGTCATTATGTCTTCATATAGGTTCTCGATCCCTAGCTCTCTCTCTGTTCTTCCGGTACTTCTGTGATGCCCATGTTATACTTCATGTCCCAAAGGTCCCTTAAACTGTCCTCATTTCTTTTAGTGATTTTATTCATTATTTTCAGAGAGAAGGGCAGGGAGGGAGGCAGAGAGGGAGAGAAACATCAATGTATGGTTGCTTTTCACCTGCCTCCAGCTACGGACCTGGCTGGAGACCTGGCTTGCAACCTGGTTATGTGCCCTGACTGGGAATCAAACCAGCAACCTTTGGGTTCGCAGCCTGGCGCCTTATCCACTGAGCCACCAGCCAGGGCCCATTTTTTAAATGTCTTTGTTCTGTTCTGATTGGGTGTTTTTCTTCTACCTTCTTTTCCAACTCACTGATTCAATCCTCTGCTTCATCCAATGTACTGTTTATGCCTTCTAATCTGTTATTCATTTCAGATACTGTATTATTTAATTCTGTGTTTTTTTATAGTTTCTATGTATTTTTTCATTTTGTTAGAGTTCTAAGTTTCTTGAGCATGTTTAGAACCATTGTTTTGAACTCTTCTGATAAATTGATCACCTCCATTTCATTTAGTTCTTTTTCTGGAGAATCCTCCTGTTCTTTCATTTGGAGCATGCCTCTTTGTCTTTTCATTTTGGCTGCTCTTTTGTGTTTGTTTCCTCATGGGAGGTGTCCTGTGGGGTCCAAAGGTGCAGTCCCTGTGATCACTTGAGCAAGGTGCTTCAGGAATATCTCTTGTGTGGGTTATGTGGGCCCTTCTGTTATAATTGAGTCTTTTACTTTAAATTTAATTTTTATTGTATATTTTTACATTACCATTTATCTCTTTTACACTCCCCTTCCCCCAAGTAATTGATTGCTGTTGGCTCCTTCAGGCATGGGGTTGACCCTCAAGCTGGGCGACTATAGGGATCTACCCCAACCACAGTCTGTGAGTTTCTGTGCAGGTGCTCACCATGTGAAGCAGAGTTCTCCTCATCAGGGTCTCGTGCCTGCTGAGATCTTTCTTTGGATATACGAATTGTGAAGCAAATTGGATCCTGCTCTGATATTGTCTGGAGCTGGTCACTGGGTGTGTTGGTTCTGGGGACCCTTGAGAGGGGCCCTGGTGCAAGCAGTGTGATATGCTGCTTGTGACTGGCCCTGGATGGCCTGTTTGGAGCTACAAAGTGAGCCACAATTTGTGGCTTCCTCTTCTGGGCCTGGGTGTACACGGGAAGGACCAAACTGTGCACCAGGACTGGCTTTTACCTCCATCAGGCCCAGGGGCAGGTCAGCTAAAGCCCCAGGGCACTCCAAGATCTGCCTGTGTCTGCCTTTGCCTGCTGGCTGCCTGGAAGGCTCAGTCACTGAATGACCCTCCAGCAGTACTTGGGTGCATGAGGGAGGTTCTCAGTGAGTTACCAGGTAGGGATGAGTGGGGTTCACTGTGTTGATATAGGTTCAAACTTTATGCCAGTGTTGGGTGTGAACCACTCGGCTAATGTCCCAGGGTATATGTACCAAGTCTAGTTGTCAACTGCTGGTTGTTCATACACCTTTTGTGGAGGGGTGGGGTCTCAGGGAGTCATCAAGGTGAGGCCAGCAGAATTTATCAGGCCTATACCGACCAAGACTTGGCTGTGTGAAGGGGGGATTCAGTGCTGGTTGGGTGTGCTAGGGAAAAATGGTCCCTATCCTAGAGCCACACCACTTATTCTGTCCTGGATTCTGTCAGGAGCCCCTCTCAGCAGGGAAACTTCCAGGGTTCAGGTGGATGGGGCTAGTAGATGTCCTGGGATGGGGAGGTAAGGCTTGCAGGAAGGTGGGGGAGTGGCCCCGCTTCAGAGCCATGCAACTCAGTCTGTCCTAGATTCTGCCCAGACCTTGGTAGGGTGGAGCCACCAGGAGTTGGGAGGGTAGGACAGCAAGGAGCCCAGAAGGTGGGCTAGAGAATTTCCTGTGAGTGGAAGGCTACAGTGAGTTCACAGGAAAGTGGTGGCATGGCCTCCGCCCCAACACCACACCGCTCAGTCACTGAATGCCCCTGGAGTGTGCTCAGACCTCCCGCCCAGGTAACTAGTCCGCAGCTGGGTGCAACCTCTGCTGGGTGCGACAACTTGGAGTCCAGAAGATGGGGCTGCTGCCTTTTTCCAGGCTGCTGTATTATGGAGGGGGTGCTCCACCCAGGAAAGATGGTGACTGTGGTGTGGGAGAATGACTCAGCACAGTGATCCTGATGGCCCTCCCTTTGTATCTCTCTCTAGAGCCACAAAACCCAGTGTTTTCTCCTGTGACTCCACTATGTTCTGCTCTCCCTCCCCTGGAGCCTCAGGGTGAGTGGCTGTGAATGAGATTTTGTGCGATGGCTCTTTAAAAGGGCACCTATGTGTCTAGCCAATTCCTGCCTTTCCCTGGCAGATGGAACCCTCCCTGATTCTCACAGCCAGATGTTTTGAGGACACCTACCTCTTCCCAGCCCTGGTGCTCTGGGCTAGGGAACCTGGCTTGGGGTTTAGATCGCACTCTTCTCAGGGACAACCTTTGCAGCTGAGATACCCCTTCAGAATCTCAGCCACAGCACAGGGGAGCAGGGCTAGTCCTTTTTATGTCTCCGCCTTTCCTACCAGTCTCAATGTGGTTTCTTCTGTAAATCCTTGGTTGTAAGACTCTTCAGCTACTCTTCAGTTGGTTATTCAGGTTGATTGCTTTGTATTTTAATTGTAATTCCAGTTTGGCTGAGAGGAGGTGAGTTTAGCTTCCACTTTTCTGCTGTTTTGGATGCAACCCACATATTCATTCTATTTGTTCATTCTATTCTATGTTAGGTGCGGTGCTGCGCTGTGTGTGGGGACTCTGACAGACATGGTTTTTGCCCTCAGAGCTTATAGTCTAGTGAGAACAAAAAGAGTCCTAAGAAGGAATCTCACTGGTTATTAGGTAGGTGGTGTTTTGGTTGTCTATCACTGTGCAAAAACCACCTGTAATGTGCGTGTGTATGTTTTTTTTCAGTACCACCAATCATTTCCTCAACTCTCAGCACACAATCACTGGTGTTCCAGTTTCACTCGGTTCTGATACAGTACACACCTGGAGGTGTAAGGGCTCAGTCCCACAAAACAACACACATTCCCTCTCCCCATGCCAGTTGAAAGTTCAAGGTGTCACCTATGCTGATTGATGGTGATAGTTGTGAGCATCCCACAACCCTGTGGGTTTGATTAATTTGATAGAGCAGCCCACAAAACTTACAGTTACTTAGATTTTCCTTAAGCAATTATAAAGTTTTCCTAAAGTTTATTATGGTGATGAACAGCCAGATGAAGAGGTACATAGGGCAAGATTCAGAAGTTTCTAGTGCATGAAACTGGGATGCATCACCCTTCTGCCATCAGAATGTGTTCACCAACCTGGAACCTTATTCAATCTTGTTCAGGAATTTTTACAAAGCTTCATCTGTAGGTCTTCTCCCACCCCCTTCCTCTTCCCAGAGGTCAGTGGATGGAACTGAAAGTTCAGCCCCTCTTATCTCTTATTCCTGGCGACTAGCTCCATCCTGAAACTATCTAGGGGGACCTCATAGCGTAAACTCAAAGGGGCTCTTTATGAATGACAAAGGACACTCCTTTTACTCAGGAAATTCCAAGGGTTTTTGGAACTCTACACCTGAAATGGAGAAGAACAAATACATATACCTCTTATTACAAATTGCAGTATCATACCACCACAAAATTTGTGGCCTAAAACAGTAATGATTTATTATTTCCAACAATCCTAAATTCCAGAGTTAGGAATTTGGGCAGAACTTGTCTAGATGATCTTTCTGTCCTGTGTGGGATCTGTTGGAATCACTCATTTGTCCACTGGCTGGGTTGGGTTAAAGGATTCAGTAGGGTTTCAAATCATTGGTCTGGAACCATGATAATCTTCCCTGTGTCCTCTGTCTCTGAGTGGCATCTTATCATCCAGGGCTTCTACTTGGTTGAAGTCTCCTGTAGGCCATACTGAATTCTTTTACAGCTTGGTGGTTGACTTCCAAGAGTGAAAGTGGAAGCTGCCAGGCCCAGAACTGGCACATCTTTGCTTCTGCTATATTCGGTGGTCAAAACAGGTCATAAGTTCAGCCCAAATTCAAGCAAAGAGAACTATGTTTTCATCTCTGAATGGGTGGAGCAGCATGGGTGTAAGCTAGGAAGGCCTGGTGGCTTCTGTCTTTGGAGACAGTCTACCACAGGCAGGTAAACTAATCAGCTAGTTACGGAGAATCCTGATTTGGTGTGAACTCTGGCAAGTGCAGGGAGGTCACTAGCACTTGGGTCTGCCATGAGGATGGGAAAGGGTCAGCATGAGACTGTACATGAGGACTCCTTTTCCTCTCACATATGTGGATGAAAAAGGGGCCACATAAGTAAACCTACCAAACTCAGAGGAGACCAGCATGCCAAGCCCTACAAACTCAGACCAAAAGTAATCAGGATGGCCTGAACATAAAAATTCATAACTAGAAGTGAATCATGGTCGGTACTCACATTCCAGGCCTGTAAATTCCTTGACAAAGGTCAATCTTTTTACCTTAAGTGAGCTGTCTTTTGTCTTTTTGCATCTCAGATAACATATTTTTGGAATGTCAGAGTAATTTCCTTTCCAGACCCCTCAGGGTACACCCACCAAATCAGAGCAGGAGACTACAGAACCTATCATTGTGTATTGGTCCCCAAATGCCATCTTTTTGTGCTGTAAATGTTAACTATTCTATGTCCACCTATGTGAAAGAAGTATGTGTCTCTTTGTTTTACTCTTTATCCATTCAGGTTTCCCAGCTTTGCATTTTCTGGTCCCCTTAATCTACCACTGATAAATTTCATGTAACCACTCACTTATGTTTCCTCTTATTCTAATGTATAAAATAAGCTGCAGAACTGCCATTCTTGGGTGCATTTTCTCAGTTCTGCAAGGTATTTGCTTCCCAGTAATTGTCATCAGTTTGCCTCAAATAAACATAAAAATTCTCTACAGGTTTGGACATTTCTTTTTTATGTCGACAGGTGTGTTGAGGGTCATGTGTCATGTTTGACGAAAGGGTGTGCACAGGCTTGACAGAGTAGCACATTCACATTCTCTGTTAATTATATATTTTTGAGATGTATATTCTATCCTAGTTGCCAGAGAAAAGTAAATTTACTGTGGCATCTATCTTTCCTGATAGGTCATTTTTCTTACTTTAATGGAGTTACTAGTTTTATTGGATAAATACATAGTTGCTGAATTTATGATCTAGTTTCAGTGGGTACTTTTAAGCAAATTTACAGTGATTTTTGGTCAAAGGGTTTGAAGTTCCCCCACTCCTTTTTTCCCCAAAAACTAGGTAAATTAATTTCTGTAAAGGAAGGAGAGAAAACATTTTTTTTCATTTTTTCCCCTCAGCATCACTTGATTTTTTTCACTTTTTAGGAATGAGCATTAAAAATATAAAGCAAGCAGATTTCCAATTGATAATGTAAGGCAGAGAAACATTGGTTGAGGGAGGGCCTAATCATGAGAGACTAGTACATGAAATAGAGAGACAGTATAGGAGGTTTTATTTCAGGCATTAGTGAGTTTTCTGGAGTGATTAAGAATCTAGACTCAAGCCCCAATGCCTGCCTGGGTTTGAATCCTGAATCTACCACCAACAGCCTGACTGGTTCTCTTGTGATCTCATGTATCTCATGGAGAGACTGTGATCTTTGTCCATGAGTACTGAGCACAGTGCCTGGGACATGAAAAGCACTATGAAAGTGTTATCATCTTAACCATCGGCTCATGGTTCTTTTTCTTGTTTTAAGTGACAATGGCAAGATCTTTTATATGAAGTGGTTTAGAGGTCTCTAGTGGATAGTCTCAAGTTGCCTACAAGAATTTGTCTTAAACGTGTGTCAGATTGTTTCCAGGACTTTGAGCCCTAAATTTTTTTTTCTTAATGCCATTTTAATTCTCCATTACAGAATAAAGTCATTCTAATACAAGTGTTGTAATGAATAAACAGTGATCTTTTAATCCGTGTAGTGGCTCTACCATATGCATAATACTATCTGTTCAGTGGTTCCCCCACTTAAACTGCACTTTTGCTTTCTGAAGCTTCAGTTACCCATGGACAACCACATTCCAAAAATATTAAATGGAAAATTCTACCTCTCTTCACTTTATCACTTAAACATTGTATCATCTCATTAGGTAGAATAGACATTGTATCTCACATCATCATGCGAGGAAAGGTGAGTGCAGTTCAATAAGCCGTTTTGAGAGAGACCATATTCACATAACTTTTATCACAGTATATTGTTATAATTGTCCTATTTTATACTAATTGTTAATCTCTTCCTGTGCCTAATTTATAAATTAAACTTTATCATAAGAATGTAGGTATAGATGGATGTAATACAACAACAATAAAATTAAAAAAAAAAAGAATGTAGGTATAGGAAAAAACATAAGGTTTGGTACTATCTGTAGTTTTGGGCATCCACTGAGGTGGGGTGGCATTGGGATATATCCCTTGTGGATAAGTGGGATCTACTGTAGTTACATTTTATCGGTGAGGAAAGTGAAGTACAAGAGGTTAAATAACTAACTGTCCTGACCGGGGTGGCTTAGGTGGTTGGGCATCATTTTGCAAACTGAATGGTCACTGGTTTGATGCCAAGGTTATGGGTCAGGTCCCTGGTTGGGGGCACGTGAGAGGCGATGTTTCTCATGTTAACATGTGTCTCTCTTTTTCCCTCCCTTCCCCTCTCTCTAAAAATAAATATAAATAAAATCTTTAAAAATAATGACTGAATTCAGGCAAGCCAGTCAGATTTCAGAGCCCATATACCTTGTGATATCTCTTGTTTACAAATTGTGGATAAAAAAGTAAACATTACTTTAAATTTCTCTACTTAGATTTAACCCAAGTTAGCACTTTGGCATATTCTGGGATATTCCCAGTAGTGTCTTCGCAGTGGAGACATAGTTCAGGTACTAGTTGAAGTTATTCTGCTTCCAGGTGTGTTTGGCTTTAGAATGTGTTACCTGTTTACAATTCTAGACTTGTGATACTTTGCCCAAAATGTTCTGCCTCTCTTTAAGTTCAGTCTAGTCTAGGCATCAGGCAGGAGTTGTATAGGTACAGGCATAGTTGCTGGCTAGGTGCCCACATTTTGGACTTGGATCCTTTGAAGTGCCCTGAAATGCCTTATAGGAAGTCATATTAATGAAAACAAAGTTGATAATTGTAGAAAACCATGTGTATTTCCATCCATGTGCAGTTTCCAAAGAGTTCTAGATCATGTTTAGGCCTGCAATGAAAGGCCTAACATTTCGTAGTTAATTACCCAGTTGTTGGGAGCTGAATTTTACTTATACAAGTGATCCAAGGTTTGGTATTTAAAGGTTTGGTTTTTTTTTTTTTTTTAAATTTTAAAGAGTTAACCTTGAATTGAATCCTTATGTTATGGAATATACAGTTTGTTGGTATCACATAGCTGATTAGCCCTATACATGGGCATAATGAAGTGGGGACAGATGCAGTCACTCTGATAAATGAGGTGATTGTAGTGTGCTTCATGAACTCCCTTGTAGGTCTAATAGGTTCCTGATTCATACCAGGGAATGCTATTGGAAGGAAAGACTTGGGGTCTGAATTATTAGCTGGTTGCAGATACAGTTCTTAAGTTGTTGACTCTTTAAAAATTTTTTATTTATTTGAGAAGAAGGGTTTGGATGAGGGGAGAGAAATACTGATTTGTTGTTCCACTTACATTCATGGTTTCTTCTTGTGTGTTCCCTGATTGGGAATTGAACCTGCAATCTTGGCCATTGGGATGACCCTCTAACCAACTGAGCAACCTGGTCAGGGCCTGGTTCTGTTTTCTAACTCATTTTACCTATTTGCAGGTTGTCCAAATCTCATGATTATTTTGCCACATAAATTATTTTCTTGAGTACATTTTACTTTGTTGTCTGGTAGCAACCTTTGAAATGTTTCTTCACAATCTGTTCCTGTCAGGAATTTGTGGCCCATTGGCTCTCCGGGGTTTTATTGTGTGGTGAGGGAGACAATAGTGAACCCCAAAGAGGACTGAGTACTAATGACAACGGAAACAGCAAGGGTGTTAACAGCCCCACCACTCTTTTTATTGGAGCCTCACAGCAATATGATAAAGCAGATACTAGGATTCCTGTTTAATGCAGGAGGAAACTAAGTCTCAAAGAAGTCACTTGCTTGAAGTAATATAGCTAGAAGGTGGGGCAAGACCGCTGGCATAAGATGGTCAAATTGCAAGGAAAAACTGTAAATCCAACATTTAGTTCCCATCTGGTTTCAGCATACTCTCTAGGTGATTTTTTTTATTAGTAGTTGTAAACATTGGGTGGACCAAAAAGTTCATTTGTTTTTTGTTCTGTAGGAGTGCTTAGTTGTCTTTAACTTCATTCAAAGTTATTTTGTTAGATTGTATTGTGACAGCTGTCATATATCAGTGTGCATTAAAAAAAAAAAAAACATCAAAACTGGTGAATTTTTTGTATAGCTATTTTAATATTGAAGATGGGAGAAAATACACAGTATTTTCAGCATATTATGCTTCATTATTTCAAGAAAGGTAAAAACTCAATTGAAATGCAAAAAAAGATTTGTACCGTGGATATGGGGGAGTGTTGTGACTGATCAAATGTGTCAAAAGTAGTTTGTGAAGTTTTGTTCTGGAGATTTCTCACTGGACGGTGCTCCACAGTCCGGTAGACCAGTTGAAGTTGATAGTGGTAAAATCAAGACATTAATTGACAACAGTCAGTGCTATACCACATGGGAGATAGCCTACGTACTCAAAATATCCAAATCAATAAAGTTATTGGTGAAAATGAAAAATGGGCTTTTTAGTACTGGCTGGTGTGACGCAGTAGATTGAGTGCCAGCCTGGTTTGATCCCGTCGAGGCCCATACCAGGGAATGGGAACCAGGTCCCCAGTTGGTGTGCAAGAGGCAACCATACATTGATACTACTCTCCCGCTTTTTCTTCCTTCTTTCCCCTCTCTCTAAAAATAAAATAAATAAAAATCTTTTTTGAAAAATGTATCATTTATTTTATGAAAAAACCATAGGACCTTTTGACCAACCCAGTATAATTATGACCAATATAATTAAGCAAAGAAAAAATTTAAAGATGGTTTTTCTTCCTAGCTTTTATAAAGTGATCAGTCATGTTATGGGAGGTGGGGTGGGAGTTGGGTAGAATCTTGGCATGGCATTTATGTTATGTATACAGGGTGGAGCAGAAGTAGGCTTACAGTTGTGAGTATGTGAAACAGATAGATTCATGTATTATTATTTATTATTGTAGTATTTTCCATACAAACAACTGTATACCTACTTTTGCCCCACCCTGTATATCCCAGTTGTGTTCTTTGGTTCTACTTGCATAAGGTGTTTGGTGATTGAGAATTGATTCTGGGGACTGTGCAATAGCTTCCCAAAGACTCTTCTTGGTACCCTTTGTTTCAGTCTGGTTTAAGGGACAGAATGGGAAACTTTGTTTCTTCTTCTTTTTTAAAAAGAAAAATGAAAAACACTCTTGATTGGTGTTTTCTCCCCAGCTATAGTTAGTCTGACTTCAGTTTGACTTAGCTCATTTGGTCTTTATAGAGAACAAAGTAAACACTCTTCACATGTGACTGTAAGGAGTATGTGACTGTAAGGAGTATGTGAAAGGAGAAGTGATATATCCTTTTAAAGGAACACAAGCAAATATTTTTCTTTAGACAAAAGAAAAACTCTGTTTTAGTCCCTTTGACTTTTTGCCATCAGTTAGACTCTTGTTTGAACTTTCAGTGTATTTAGATCCCTGGGAATTTAAATAGATAAGTTCTTTAGTAATCCTGAGCTTTAATTGTTTTAATTTTCTTGGTAACTGGTATTTATTTATAGCAGCTCTTTCCTCTTCCGATACCTGTAGGAATTCCAGGTTGCATCACCATTTTCTGAGTCATGTGGTATGTGACCTGTATTTTCTTTTGTCTCTTGAATTACATGAGGCCAGAGGTCAGATTTTTTTTTTTCTTTTTTAGTAATTAGACTACTGCTGCTGTTTTCACATGTTAAAAGATTCTAAGTGGTTTACATGTATTTCTCTGTAAGTATTTTTATGTTGTGCTAATAGGCAAGGGACCCTTAAAAAACTAATTTCTTCTGGCTCTGGCTGGTGTGGCTGGGAGGTTGAGTGCTGGCCTATGAACCATAAAAGTCACTGGTTTGATTCCCCATCAGGGCACATGCCTGGGTTGTTGGCCAGGTCCCCAGTTGGGGGCATGTAAGAAGCAAATGATTGATGGTTTGTCTCCCTCCTTCTTCCTCCCTTCCCCTTTCTCTAAAATGAAATAAATAAAAGCTTTTTTAAAAAAAAAAAACTTAATTTCTTCTAAATTCTCTGTATTAGGTTTAAAAACTTCAGGCTCTAAAAGAATTGCAGACTCAGTAAAGGGTTAAGGTGAATAATGTAAACTGTATTTCTGTGCCTTTCTGATTAGTAATTATATAGCTGTGAGGCAGTTTCGCTTCTAGACTTGATTTTTTTTTTTTTTAAGATTTTATTTATTATTTTTAGAGAGAGGGAAAAGAAGAGAGGCAGAGAGAGAAAGAGAGAGAGAGGGAGAGAGAGAGAGAGAGAGAGAGAGAGAGAGAGAGAGGGAGAGAGAGGGAGAAGGAGAGGGAGAGGGAGAGGTTGGTTGGCCAATGAGAGAGAGAGAGAGAGAGGGAGAGAGGGAGAGGGAGAGGTCGGTTGGTCAATGTATGGTTGCCTTTCACCTGTCCCCAGCTATGGACCTGGCTGGAGACCTGGCTTGCAACCTGGCTGGTTATGTGCCCTGGCTGAGAATCAAACCAGCAACCTTTGGGTTCACAGGCCTGCACCTTATCCACTGAGCCACCAGCCAGGGCCTAGACTTTTGGTTTTAAACCATGAGTTCCCAGGGTCACCAAAGAGATTCTTTCCTTCCAGTCAGTTCATCCTTGGTTTATTATAGCATGTTGACATTTTCAATGTGTATATATATCATACACTAATGAGGGATGTAAACTATCATGAGGATACAGGCTAGAGTTTGTTTCTTGGTCATTCTTAAGGGAATTGTGTGCTGTTTGTGGCCAGGCATTTGGAGTTGTGTCTTTCCATAGTATCTTTCTGACTTTTTACATTTTAATACGTAAGGTGAAATTCATTTCAGCATAGGCTCTAAACATTTTTCCTTCTGTTTGGATACATCTAGTTGTGTACTTTTTAGATTGCAACCTTTCATGAAATGTAAAGAGCCAATTTGTTGTTTCACTGTTTACAATAAACACTTATTCTTATATTTAAAAAAAAAAAAAAAAAAACGGAGCAAAAAGGGGATGGATGTAATACAACAACAATAAAATTTTTTTTAAAAAGTAAAAAAACAAACAGACACTGCCTTTTCTAATTATTAAATCACCTAAAGTCCCACCCATCCAAAGATAACCATGGTTAGTATTTGTTTATATTTCTTTCGTATCATTACTCTTCAAGATTTAAAATTTTTTCATTTGTAAAAAAGTTTTATTTATTTATCTCTAGAGAGAGGGTAAGGGAAGGAGAAAGAGAGGGAGAAAAACATCAGTTGGTTGCTTCTTAACCCCAACAGGAGACCTGGCCTGCAACCTAGGCATGTGCCCTGACTAGGAATTGAACTAGCAACCCTTTGGTTTGCAGGTTGGCACTCAATCGACTGAGCCATACCATCTAGGGCTCCAAGATCTGTTATATTTTTTCTTTAAATAAAATTAGGATCATACTGTCTGTATGATTTTGTATACTAATTTTTTTTCATTTAACATATTTTTTCACATCATTAAATATTTCAAAAGTAAATTTTTAATAGTTCATACATTTCAAAAATAAAAGATGACATACAACAAACAAGCAAGATGAAAGTCCTGCTTCATCTCTCTCTCCATTCACTTTGTGCCTTCAGTTCCTGATAAGTGACTGTTAATTTCTCCTCTTGTTCAAAAGGTAGCATTATTACCCTGACCAGTGTGGCTCAGTTGGGCAAAACAAAAAGTTGCCAGTTCGATTCCTAGTCAGGGCATATGCCTGGGTTATGGGTTTGATCCCTGCTCCCACCCATGGCCACGGGCAAGAGGCAACTGACCAACAATGTTTCTTTTTTATTTCTCCCTCCCTTCCCATTTTTCTAAAAATAAATACAATTTGAAAATAAGTTTACAACTTTTAAAAAATGTAGCACTATGATATATATTGTTCTGTACCTTCCTTTTCTTCCCTCTAAACAGTGTATTTTGGGAAATCTCTTATTAGTACCCAGAGAATCTTCCTTATGTAGATTAGTCATCTACATAAGGATACTTGACTTGTCCTCAGTTTTTGCTATTGCAAATAATAAGGCAAAAGTAGTCATTAAAGGCAAAAAATAAAGCATTTACCCTGCTTCAGTTATTAAGGAATTGTTCATTCCAGAATGCAAGCTAATAAGTGTAGAAATAACTGATTACATTATAAAATCTAATTTTTTTTTTTGCCCCCAAGTGAAACAGTTCAGGCTATCAGTGACTGCTAAACTGGTAAGCAAAAGGTTAAGGAAGGACAGAATATTCACACGGTGCCAGATGTTAGCCATGGATTACTAATGGTAAAGGGAGAATACTAATTTTAAAGACAGCTCTCTCTGGTTGCTACAGATTCAACCAAGTAATCATGTTTTGCCAAGTGATCCACTTACGTTATCAAACCGGACTAAGTGGGACAGTCTGAGAATGCACCATCTGATGTACTGCATCAGGAGGTACACAGATAGCATCACCTATGAAGCATTCTCTACAAAAAATACTTAACCTAAATATAATCTGTTTTAGACTTAATTTTCTGTTTACAGGAACTCTTAAGTGTTGAATAGACAAACTAAATGGCACTGTGAGGAAACAATAAGATAAAACTAGGGTATTAGACATTCTGCAAGTCAACTATCCTGGTCTTTTTAAGAAGCTTGTGTTGTAAATAAAATAAATAAAAACAAAATTTAAGGCCTTTCTAGAATAAAAGAGATTAAAGAAACATGGTATCCAGTATTTTTTGTTTGAGTCTTGATTTAATTCTGGATTAAAAAAAAAAGCCAACTTATTAGAGACATTTCTTTGACATTTGAGGAATTTCAGTGAGGACCAAGTATTAGCTCATTGGTGTGATAATAGTATTGGGTTGGCAAAAAAGTCTGTTCAGTTTTCCCATAATACAAAAGACATTTTTCATTTTTTTTTAAGATTTTATTTCATTATTTTTAGAAAGAGGGGAAGGGAGAGAGGCAGAGAGGGAGAGAGACATCAATGTATGGTTGCTTTTCACCTACCTCCAGCCACAGGCCTGACTAGAGACCTGGTTTGCAACCTTGTTATGTGCCCTGGCTGGAGAATCAAACCTGCGTCCTTTGGGTTCACAGGCCAGCACCTTATCCACTGTGCTACCAGCCAGGTAAAAGACATTTTTCATTCTTATTAAGAACTTCATTGATTTGGATATTTTGAATTTGTCGGCTATATCACACTATTGGCTTCTAATGAGTAGAGGCCAGGGGTGCTGCTAAACATCTCTTAATGCTTAGGACAGCCCCACGGCAAAGAATTACTTGGCCAAAATGTTGAGAGTATCAAGATGCTAAGCAAACCACTTTTGACACGTTTGATCAGTCGCAGCACCGTCTCTTATACATTGCATAAATCTTTTTTTTTTTTTTTTTTTTTTGCGTTTCAGTTATGTTTTTACCTTTCTTGAAATAATAAAGCATAATTTGCCAAGAATGTTACATACCCTCTTCCATCTTCAATATTAAAATGGCTGCACAAAAATTCACCAGTTTTGAGGTTCTTATAAAATGAATGCTGATATGACAGCTGTCACAATACAATCTTAACAAAATGGTCTCGAATGAAGTTAAAGACAGCTAAGTGCCACTAGAGCCATCATATGGAAAAAACTAAATGAACCTTTTGGCCAACCCAGTATTTTGGTTATGAAGCTAAATATCCTTAGTCCTAAGAGATGCATATGGGGGTGTATAGGGTTAGAATGTCTTGATGCCAGACAAAAAGGAAAAACACATATACAAGGTCTATCCTGAAAGTATCAAACCAATGTTAGTATAATTAAAACAGTTTGGGTGGCCGATACTTTCGGGACAGATTGTGTATACCCATAACTCTATTCATGGGTATGGATGAAGCAAATTTGACAAAACTATGAACAGTGCTTGAGCCTGAGTGGTGAATAGAGTATGTTTATTCTGCTATTTTAAAAAATTTGTGTATTTGAAATTTTTTACTAAGAGTTGAAAAACTATTGTAACAACACGTATATTCTTTTGAAATGCTATTTTATTGCACTGCATAGTGCACTGCATAGAAGAGTCATAATTTAATTTTTGCACATATGTATGTTTTGTTGCTAGTTGACATTTCAGTTGAATTTTTGTTTAGTGACAATTTTATGCCCTTAAGGGTCATGGTGGATGAGGACAGGGAACTGAAACTTTTTTTCCTCCTTCCTCCTTGTTTCTCCGCTCTGGAACTTAAGTGGAGAAGAGAAAAAGAAAGAGAAAGCACCTCAAAGTGGTCCCTAAGCACTTGCTGTTAGGTAGGAGGTAGAATGGAAGCTTCTATATAAGAACCATACCTCAAATAATATCCTTTTAAACTCTGTCTCTTGTCCTTTAGTTTGGAGGTTGCGCATGTGATAAGGAAGAGTGCTGGCAGTGTGGCGCAGAAGGGCAGGGCTCGGGTTCTGTTTTATTTTTGACAGGTTTTTATATTATACCTTTATTTTAGTAGCAGAAATTCTTCCTGTCTGATAAAATCACAGAATGACTACTTTAGAGAATTGTCTGTTCTTTACATAAAAGGCTTAGTAAGCTGTGGAGGATATGGGAGAAATTTAAGGAAGAAATATTTTTGGGAGAAAAGTTGTGGGGAAAGGGCCTTTTCTGAGAAAGCATCACTAGATAGGAAAAGAATACCTTTCTCTGAGTTAAAATTATATTTGCAGTGGGAAACTTCTGCCGTTGCAGAATACATGTTTTTTGACATTGATGTTCATATCTTAGATTTCCATGAAGACAACTTACAAGGACCTGAATGGCCTCATTTTAGCTGCTTCAGCGTGTGGAGCTGTTGCTTGCTCCTTCCTTGCCTGTGCCTGGTGTGACAGTGGCTACTGAGCACTATGAAGGTTGTTCCAGAGAAGAATGCTGTCCGCATCCTCTGGGGACGAGAACGAGGCACTCGGGCCTTTGGAGCTCAGCGGCTTCTGCAGGAGCTGGTGGAAGATAAAACCCGGTGGATGAAATGGGAGGGCAAGGTAAGAAAAACGGTTATTTTTAACGTAGGGTTTGTAGGGATGACAGGAGAGTAGGGCCTTGGGTTGATGACATAGAGTTGGGGTGTAATTTATTTTTTGTAGAATAGGTATGCTGTCTAACTTAGGTTTTTGAAAAAAGAAGTTTGGAAGAATTTACAGGCTAGAAATACCTTTTTTAGAGTTAGACATTTTTTCGAAAGGTAATTTAGATTTGTCTTTGTCAATTTGTAGCTTAATTGTTAGGTCCAGTTTTAAAATTTATACTGTGAATGCTAATCCAGATAAGTTCACGTACTTCTGAGATAGAGTGGGCCATAGTTTATAAATAATGTATTTTAACCTTTTGTCTTTTTGTTTCCCAGAGAGTAGAACTGCCAGATAGTCCACGTTCTACCTTCTTACTGGCCTTTAGCCCAGACAGGTAACTAGTACTTATCTATAACCTAAGACTTATATATTTGTAATAGCAAAATCAGTAAAATATATTTTTTAAAAAGACTTATATTTGGCCTAACTTGATCTTCCAAGTCAGATCCCTAAAGGCTCTCGTAAGCATGCAATGAACAGAGTTTTGAAAGTGTATCAGAAATGGAAAGAACACACATGAACAACAGTTCTGACAGTAAAAATAATGGGAATGAGCAAAGAATACTATGAACATGAAGGGTCAAAATTTGGAAAGTTTTTCAGTAACCATCCTTTGCCTGTGTGATAGTTTCCCAGCTAGGAAAAAATAGTCTCTGAAGGGGATATGTGTCATTTGGGGACATTGTAGAGAATTCAGAAACTTCTAAAAATCAGAAATATTTCTGTTGTTTCCAACGCCCATGGTGTAGTTTTCTTTCATGCTGGGGTAGGGAATAGTACCAGTTTTCTCTGTTGTCCAAAGCTGATAGTTTGATATCCTTCCACGTGCTTCACATTGACTTTCTACTTGTTGATTCCCTAGGACTCTCTTGGCCTCCACCCACGTAAACCATAATATCTATATTACGGAGGTGAAGACTGGCAAATGTGTTCACTCTTTGATCGGACACCGTCGCACTCCGTGGTGCGTCACTTTCCATCCTACCATCTCAGGCCTTATTGCTTCTGGCTGCCTGGATGGGGAGGTTAGGATATGGGATTTGCATGTAAGTAGTTTCTTTTCTCTGGTGTTCTAAATGCACACGCTTGTTTATTATTGGGTTCTTAACTGTGAAGGAGAAATTAGCCAGGTTCTCAGCATTATGTCCAAGTAAGTGGTGGTCATTGCCCACATAATTGACAGCAAGCCTAACTCATAGGCCTCCGTTCTACGATGAACACCCTATTGACCATTCTTCCATCTGCCGGTGCTTTAAGGTATGTTGAGGATAGGTTTTTGTTGTCTTACAGCAAGGGTTGTAGTGTGCTCTAGTCATGATCAGCAGAGCGACATGCCAGTACATCCTTTGTGCTCGTGAACGTCTAGGGTTGTAGTGCATCATGTCATGCACATGTGAGTTTTCCCGGGCTTCAGAAACGTGAACTGTGCTCACGCTCATTGCCTGTAGCTTGTGGAAGACTTGGAGAACTGTGTTGACAGTGATACTTTCCTGGTAAATTAGTGATAACTGCTTGATCACTGATTTTCTACATTGTGTTGCTAAGAACGTTAAAGTAGGTTCTTTTGTAGTTATTTTACCTGAAATAGGATCTCTCTTGAGATTGACATCCCATTTTGCTGGCTGCTTGTAACCTGAGAATATTTGGGATTGGTTCATTCATAGGGTGGCAGTGAAAGCTGGTTCACAGATAGCAACAATGCCATTGCCTCTCTGGCTTTCCATCCTACGGCTCAGCTCCTTCTGATTGCCACCGCCAATGAAATCCACTTCTGGGACTGGAGTCGACGGGAGCCCTTTGCTGTGGTGAAGACAGCTAGCGAGATGGAACGGGTCCGGTGAGTCCTCTGCCCACCAGTGATACCTGGCATAGTGTTAGCCTGGCAGAGAACATTTACACTCAAGAGACAGATTGTTATCTCTGCTCAGGGCAGGTTCTTATCCCTATAACTCCTACTTTTTAAGCAGCTGGCCAATTAGCTGGGAAGCAGTTCATTTTGATCATTTTAAAGCTGTTCATTATTGGTCCCATCTTCTGGTTTTTGAAGATTGGGGTTGTTAGATTCAAAGCTATTTCAGTTTAGAAGAGAGCCCTTATTTTGAGAAACCTGAAAGGTATTTAGGTGGTGGGTAGCTTGATGGATAATTGCTCATCCCTGGTTATCTGTGTTTTATCAAACTGGAAGAGGGAGATGTAAATATGCATCAGACAGGTGATGTTTACTTAGGCCTCACAATCAGAACACACGGTGCCTGAATTAAATTTGATGCGCTGTTTTCCTTTGATCCTTTTGATACTAAGAGTTGGATTTAAGCTACTCTATTCTAGCTTATAGCTTGGCTATGTTCTTTGATGCTGAGACTGTTTGTTGTCACCAGAACTCATGCCCCTTGCCAGTGTAGCTACCATACAAAGGAAGAGCTGAACTGGTGACCGAGTATCAGAATATGGGTGTGTCCTGTGCTTTACTGTTTTGATGAGCTCTTAGATATGAGCAAATATGTGCTTAATGTAACTGCTTCCTGGGGTGGAAACCTAAGTGTTTTATGAAATTATTTTTATGATATAGATACCCTTATTCTGGTAAGTGTGAGGAGATAAGAAGTATTGAGCCTTATTATTTGAATCTCTTTGAAAGTTTTGAAAATCTCTATAGAGTGAAGTGAATACCTAAGTCATTCAACATTATTGGTAAAGATCACTACAAATTTGAACACGTTTCCTCTTCTCGGTTAATGTAATCCCTCTATGCATGTCTGTCTCTTTTTTTCTGTTTTCAGTCTGGTGAGATTTGATCCTCTTGGACACTACTTACTCACAGCAATTGTTAACCCCTCTAATCAGCAGGTAAGTCAGTCAGTGGTTCCAACTCCATCTAAACCATGGGTTATTTTCGAACCTAATGCTGTAATTCTGATTATATTGGACTTTAATTTTCAATGCCCAGTCAAGATTCAAAACCAGCTTTCAACTGTGTATCCAAAGTTACGGCCATGATCATGACAGGGGAGTCAGTCCCGAACCCCCTGAGCGATTGCTTCACTAGCGGTAATCAGGCAGTGTTGCTCACATCGCCATTCATGTGCCTCGGGTTGGTTAACGTTTTGCTTCTCCCCACTGCCTCTGTGCTATGAATACGCCTTTTGTAAGAGAATTGGTTTGCCAGCTGGACTCATTCAGAAATATTGCCATTTGGAAGTGAAAAACTTAATACCATATGATTCTGAATCTGAATGAAGCCAGTTCTTCATGCTTCTGAGGTAGAGTTGTTGCCGATCTATGAATGTTTTCCTTGGATGATTGTCAGCAGCTTGTCTTGATTTATCTGGAGGTTCTACCTAACTGCTTTGCTCTGCCTCCACCCCACCTTGGTCCACGTTGCAGGGTGATGATGAACCAGAGATCCCCATAGATGGAACAGAATTATCCCACTACCGTCAGCGTGCCCTTCTGCAATCACAGCCAGTTCGCCGGACGCCTCTCCTCCACAATTTCCTGCACATGCTGTCCTCTCGCTCCTCTGGCATCCAGGTGGGAGAGCAAAGCACAGTGCAAGATTCTGCTACCCCCTCACCCCCACCGCCTCCCCCTCAGCCCTCCACGGAGCGCCCCAGGACTTCCGCTTACATCAGGCTCCGACAGCGGGTCAGTTACCCCACAGCTGAGTGCTGCCAGCACCTTGGGATCCTGTGCCTTTGCAGCCGCTGCTCTGGCACTCGAGTTCCTTCCCTCTTGCCACACCAGGACAGTGTCCCCCCTGCTTCTGCCAGGGCTACCATCCCTTCCTTTTCTTTTGTACAGACCGAGCCCTTCCATCCCCCGGAGCAGGCCTCATCAACGCAGCAGGACCAGGGCCTCCTGAACCGGCCGTCTGCCTTCAGTACAGTCCAGAGCAGCACTGCCGGCAACACGCTCCGCAACCTCAGTCTGGGTCCTACCCGTCGCTCTTTGGGAGGACCGTTGTCTAGCCACCCTTCCAGGTACCACCGAGAGATAGCCCCCGGGCTGACAGGCTCTGAGTGGACCCGGACAGTGCTCAGTCTGAACTCCCGCCCGGAGGCGGAATCCATGCCCCCGCCCAGGACCAGTGCCTCTTCGGTGAGCTTGCTCTCCGTGCTGAGGCAGCAGGAAGGTGGCTCTCAAGCATCCGTGTACACGTCAGCCACGGAAGGGAGGGGTTTTCCAGCTTCAGGGTTGGCAGCTGAGTCAGATGGAGGGAACGGCTCCAGCCAGAGCAGCTCGGGCAGCATTCGCCATGAGCTTCCATGTGATCTGAGACGCTTCTTTTTGGAGTATGACCGGCTTCAGGAGCTGGACCAGAGCCTGAATGGGGACACCCCCCAGACCCAGCAGGCCCAGGAAATGCTCAACAATAACATTGAATCTGAGAGGCCAGGCCCTTCCCACCAGCCCACCCCACACAGCAGTGAGAACAACTCCAACCTGTCCCGTGGCCACCTGAATCACTGCCGCGCTTGCCACAATCTCCTGACGTTCAACAACGATACCCTGCGCTGGGAAAGAACCACACCTAACTACTCCTCTGGAGAGGCCGGCTCATCCTGGCAGGTCTCCAGCACCTTTGAGGGCATGCCATCGAGTGGCAGCCAGCTGCCACCTCTTGAGCGGACTGAGGGCCAAACGGCCGGCTCCAGCAGGCTGGAGTTGAGCAGCTCTGCTAGTCCGCAGGAGGAGAGGACTGTGGGGGTGGCCTTCAACCAGGAGACGGGCCACTGGGAAAGAATTTACACCCAGTCCAGCAGAACTGGAACTGTATCACAGGAGGCCTTACATCAGGATATGCCTGAGGAAAGCTCTGAGGAAGATTCACTCAGGAGGTAAGCAGGTGCTTTCTGTCTTCGTCCACATCCCTAACTCTTCTCCTTGCATCTCTTCTCTCAGTCCTACAGACGTTGTGGCTGCATCTTGAGAGTCTGAGACCGATGTGTTGGTTTGGCTCTCCTTAGCTTCTGTTGCATCTTTGTGGAAATTCTCGCTCTGGTGGCAGAGGGAAGATAGGGCCTCGCAGCATGAGTCAATTGGTTCTCCTAGTGCCTTTTCTGGTTAAGCTCATGTGATCTTTAGCCTTCAAGGAAAGCGTAGATTAGGTTAGAGAGGCACAAGGAGATCAAACCATTGACTTCCTCCACCCCAACCTTTGGACCTTCTTGAAAGTGTTGTGTTCAGGACTAGTTACTGTGAAATGAGAAAATGCCCCAGCATGCTAGAAATTAGTAGTAAAAGAGAACCTTGCTTGGGACAGATGAGTGTATTGGCTCTTCTTGTGTTGCTTTGTGTTCATCTCTTAAATCTCATCTTTTGGAGTAATGCATCTTGACAGAGAAAATAAAATAATACATAATATGTCAAGGATAGTTCATATTATTTGATACATATATATCATACATACATACATATTTTTCTTTTTGGACAGCAAGTTAGTTAAGATGCTTAATTAAGGTTTTTTGAGTAGATCTTCCAGATGGACATTCACCTGGAGGTGTGAAAAAATAATTCATAGAAGGAAGGCCTCTCCATACTCAGATCAGCATTGCAGGCAACTCTTTCATGGAAGAAGCAGAGTGGGTGTAGACAATCGCCCACCACATGTTCTATGTATGGCTGTGTGCACATCTATCTTGATTTATTAGGGACTTCTTTCTGTAATTTTGTAAAGGTCAAATCTAGCGTAATCACAACCTCCCAGAATATGCCTGTTGGATCCAAACAGCATATTGTTCTGCATTATATCCTCTGTTGAAGCAACTGAAATTTCTGTGACATAAGCTTCTAGCAGGGGAGGGGATATGGATTATGCACACAATGTACTTGTTATTTTGGGAGGATGCTTTAGAAAGTAGTTAATAAGTATTTGTTAAATGGTTACAATTGGTCTAGAACTGTGTTAGGCACTGTGGGGAACACAAAAGAAGCAAATAGCCTGTCTTTGCCTGCTGGGAGTATACAGTGTTACTGTAGAGGCAAGGCTTATTTACATGAAATAATATGAAAAATGTAGACAATTGCCAGAGCACATAACGAGGTTGCAAGCCCGGTCTCCAGTGAGGTCTATAGCTGGAGGCAGGTGAAAGGCAACCATACATGACTGTTTCTCTCCCTCTCTGCCTTCCCATCTCTCTGAAAATAATAAAATCTTAAAAAAAAAAAAAAAAAAAAAAGTAGATGACTGAACGCTTCATTGTACATTACTGAGATTAACTATAGTATAATTTCAGATAAAGGGAAGTATCAAAATCAAGTCTTGAAAGATGGGTATGATTAGAAAGAGAAAGAACTTTTCATTTTATCGGAATAGCATATATTAAGGGAAGGAAAGGGCATGGTGTTTATGCAAGATAACAAAAGGTGGCTACTAAAGGGTTGGATGTAAAAGATAAAGAAATAGAGGTTGTTACTGTGCCCATTTGATTGAGACCAGTTCTGGATTAACCTCTCCTAAATTCCTGGCTTTGGAATATTGTGCCTTATATCCGGAGCCTAGGAATCTGTTCTTCCTCTTTGTTAAGAGAAGTAAGAAGGTAGCAAGCACAGTACCTGAGTGTAATAGGCATTCAAAACATTTATTAAAGGTAACTATAATGGGGCTTTCTTCATTTGCTGCTCTAAAAGCCTACCATGTCCTGTTTCCCTGGCACAGGTGGGCTTCTGCTCAGCCTTTGTCCATCCTCTTCCAGCAGGACCTCTTCGTTGTTGTTCTGAGAAATGCCTGAGAGGTTTGACGTGATCACTACTATTTGATAATACAGGTATCAATTATTGAGGGCCTACTGCGTTAGGTACTGTGTTCTTGCTTTGCACTAATTATTTCTAGTTCCCACAACAACTCTCTATAAAGTGGTGTTCAGTTTCCCATCTTACAGTTGAAGAAATTGAGGCTTAGGGAGGTCAAATGTCTTGTTAAAGGCATAATAGTAGGTCACTGAGTGAGAACTTGAGCTGTTTTGGTTTTTTTTTTAAGATTTTTATTTATTATTTTTAGAGATAAGGGTAGAGAGGGAGGAAGAAAAGGAGAGAAACTTCAATGTATGGTTGCCTTTTACCTGCCTCTAGCTGGGGACCTGGCTGGAGACCTGGCTTACAGCCTGGGTATGTGCCCTGACTGGGAATCGAATCAGCGACCCCTCGGTTCGCAGGCTATGTTGTTTTTTTGTTTTTTGTTTTTTGTTTTTAGAGGGAGGGGAAGGGAGAGAGGGAGAGACATCAATGTGTGGTTGCCTTTCTCCTGCTTGAGCTCAGTTTTGACGACTAAAGATTTTTTTCAAGCTGCCCTCCATGGTATACAAGGCCTTTCCAGAAAGTATCCAGCCATGCAATATGAAAAATAGACACATTTATAGAAGAAGGTGTAAGAAGCATTGTACATAGGACAGTGACACCTTAGTCTCCTTCAAAATGGGCTCCGTGGGGCCTACATAGTTCTTAGTCTCCATCAGCAGCTCCATTGTATTTTCCTGAATCTCATCAATGGTTTGAAATCTCTTCCCTTTCAAAGGTGATTTTAGTTTTGGGAAAAGTCAGAAGTCATAGGGTGCCAAATCTGTGCTAAGTCACCTGGGTGATTTGATATCTTGCCAAAACACTGCACGAGATACGATGTTTGAGCAGGTATGTTATCGTGGTGAAGCTGCCAATCACCAGTTGCCCATAGCTTCGGCCTTCCGAATCATCTGAATAGTTTCCTTGAAGGAATGCTCAAGCTTTAATGCAAAAGTTGATGGAGAGTCATTGCTCCACTCAGTCATTTTGAATGTGACAACCACACGATACACATGCTCACTCAGCAGCATCTACCATATCAACTAGTGCAATGAAATGGTTATTGTTCACACATTGCACATCCAGGCCACTCTCCTTGGTGGCCGCCAGGTTACAGTGATGTCGTGCAAACTTTGCTAGTTATGTTAACAGTGTCTGAACTTTTTCCAGACAAACCTATATTCGTAATGGGATAATCTTGTTTTGAGATGAACTGTTTTTATTTATATTTCTTTCCTTTTAACTTTTTATTATGGAAATCTTCAAACATAAAAATGAGAAAAGCATAGTAAACCCTTATACACCTATCATGTGATTTCAAAATCAGTACTTCTTTTTTTTAATCCCTTATCCAATCCCCACACCTAGATGTTATATAATTTTGTCTGCAAATACTCCCAACATGATTCTCTAAAGAAATGCTATCCAGTAAAACTCTTCACAGTGATGAAATGTTCTAGATCTGTGTTGTCCAGGATGGTAGTCATTAGCCACATGTTGCTTATGAGCATTTGAAATATGGCGCTCATCTGAGGAACTACATTTAAATTAAAATTAACAAACATATTTTTTTTATTTGTTATTTTTAGAGAGAGGGGAAGAGAGGGAGAGAAACATTAGTGTGTGGTTACCTTTCACCTGCCTCCAGCCACAGACCTGGCTGGAGACCTGGCTTGCAACCTGGATATGTGCCCTAGTTGGGAATCGAACCATGACCTTTGGGTTCGTAGGCTGGTGCCTATCCACTGAGTCACCAGCCAGGGCTAAATTTAAAAATTTCAATTTAAATGTAAGTAGCCACATGTAACTAAAATATTAATGATCACTCCTTTTAAAATTTTTTTATTGATTGATTTTAGAGAGAGAAACATTGATTTATTGTTCTTCTTATTTATGCATTCATTGGTTGATTCTTGTATGTGCCCTGACTGGGAGGTTGAACCCCCAACTTTGGCATGTTGGAATAACACCCTAACCATCTATGCTCTTAATAAAATAGACCATTTAAAATCCAGAAACTATTAAGGGTCTACCAAAAATTTTTGTAGAGAAAAAACTTTATGGTTTAAATAAAGTTCTAGCATTTAAAAATGTATGTTGTAGAAAAGGAATTCCCTTATCATCTTGTAAACAATTTTACATATGTTTTGAAATTTTTAAATATACAAATAGCTCATGGTTATCATTGTAAAGTTGTATATTAATACAGTAGTCACATTATTTATGGAGTCACTTTTAGATGCACTAGGATAAGGTGTTGCCCTGAGTGCTGACATTTTACTAAAAAATGGGGTATATATTTAAGTGTACACTCTTCAAAAAAGGGCCACCACTTCGTCACAAATTGAGTGGCTTACATTCTAGTGTGAATCACTAATATAAACAGGTGCTAATTGGCATCTCCTACTAAAGGGGCCAGCATTCATTCTCTAGGTGATGGTCAGAATACCATACAAACCCTTGCGTGGATTCCCCCAGCAGATGTCAGTGTTGGGCTGCTGCTGTTGCCACTAGTCTAGAATGGTAGGGAAGAGGATGTGTTCTTGCTGAGTATGTACCCTCTATGTGAAGGGAGAGGATTTATTCTTTGGCCTTGTAATGGGGGAGAGACTAAAGAGGCACGTGTTGATCCTTGGTGTTTCTGATAGAATTAATAGTGTTGAAATAGTGAGAGTATTAAGCATTAATGTGTATTTTAGTGTAGGTCTATGTTGCTGAGTGCTAATAACAAGAGCAATTTGTCTTCTTTTGCCTGTAGGCAGTAGTGGGAGAGCTTTCTGTGTAGTCTGACTCCAAATTGCAACTTATAACTTGGGTGGCAGGCCCTTTGCTTCACAAGAACCATTTTTGGGGGTTGGGGGTCAGATAGCCCAGGATGTAGTAGGAGAAGATCAGGGTGCTGTGGTTTCTTGAAGCAGGCACACAGGTGGTCCCGAAAGGCTGCTATTAGGAAAATGAGAAAACATCTTAGATGATATCTTAAAACCAGAAAAAGCCTAGAGCTTGAAAGTGCAACCTCCTTTTCTTTCTTTCTCTTTCTTTCTTTCTTTCTTTCTTTCTTTCTTTCTTTCTTTCTTTCTTTCTTTCTTTCTTTCTTTCTTTCCCTCCCTCCCTCCCTCCCTCCCTCCCTCCCTCCCTCTTTCTTTCTCTTTCTTTCTTTAAATTTTAGATGAGGAAACTTAGATGCAGAGACAGAAAATTATTTTAAAGAGGTGCTTATTGCAAAGGTGGGACCTGAATTCCTGGGTCCAAAAGTGGCCATTCTTCCTTCCATGTCATTTGAAATTAGTGCTTTCATACATCTGTTTTTGCCATCAAAACTTCAATTGTTTTTGCCTTGGCTGGGTCGCTGTGTTGGTTAGAGCGCTGTCTTGATGTGCCAAGGTTTCGGGTTCAATTCCTGGTCAGGGTACATACAGGAATCAAACAATAGGTGCATAAATAATTGAGACAACAAATTATATTTCTATTTTTCCCCCTTCCTTCCTCTCTCTAAAATCAATAAATAAATACATTTTAAAAATACAAATTGCAAACATTTGAGAAAAAGAGAAAAACTTCAGTTCTTGTAGAACGTTAGCTGAGTAGTTCTTCATTTAGTTGTCATTGTAAGAAATTGGAAGGCTCACGGATCGTTTGTAATTATTGTCTCTGGGTAGAAATGTCAATAACACAAGAAAAACACTGTTTTAGTTATTTGCCCACAGAACTGCATTATTAGTCCTTCTACTGTGATCCCAGTTAGGGAAGTTTACTGTTAAAATCCCAACAGGTGAGAGATCAAAATTGGGCTAAACCTGCCCCAAATAAATTGTTTCTTCATGCCTTCTCTAGCTAGGTAATAGGGCCTTAGGTCTGAAGTGTTTAGTAAGATTGAATGTGTTCTGAGAACTGATGTCTTTTGGTTTTTCCTTTGCCTTATGACAAGTGAGGATTGAGGAGGACATTGATGCTTATAGCATAAATTTGGCCTAGAACATCAACAGTTAGAATTGGAAGCCTCCTTATATTTCTGATCTTTTTTCCTCTTGTGAGGGAATTGCTTTGGAGTTTAGTGCAGTCTGAAACCTCCAGAGACTTCATAGGTCAACTGACTTGTTTGATCCTTCAGCTCTCATCACATGGGGATTCTTCAGGGAGCTTTTAGCAGAAACGTCATTGATAGAGAAAAATAAATGAATATGTCTGCAGGGCTAGTTGTAGGTTCACAGAGGGAGAAGGCAACCTAGAGATTAGGAAGGTACCACTTTTCTCAGTTTATAACACAGGGGTCCAATTTGAGTAGCTTCTGTGCCCCTGAGCTATCTGGATCTGAAGGGTTTATATATCTAAAACTTCCTCCCAGATTCTTTGGATGGGTAGTATACACAATTCATTATTCACAATCTAGCACAGCTTTCACCTTTTCCTTTGGGAACCCTTCCCTGGCTGCTAAAAAAAAGAAAAGAAAAGAAAAAAGAAATCACTTCCTCTTCTTTGTTGCTTAGGTAGTATAGATATTTCCTTGTAATGTTGCATTCACGTCAGAAAAGTATCTGTTTCCCTTCCTGCCAGTGAGCTCTCTGAAGGCAGTGATTATGTATGTATCCCTGTTGTACCTAGTGCTGCCTGACATACATAGTAGGTGCTCAGTAGATGGTAGCTGAATTAAACAAATAAGATTGAAATTACATTTCCTATGATCCAGTATGCAGTGTAAATTCTTTTTGTCTTTTTTTTTTTTTTTTTTAGTAAAAAAGAAAGGCCCTTTATTATATCCTTTAATTTAGTCTTAAGAGTTGGCTCAATGAGTACTCATTGAATAAATGAATTGGCATTATGTAGAGTGCATGGAAGATACCTTCTGTAACTTGAGCTCAAGTGACTCAGAACTTCTCTGTCTCACTGTACGCCATGTTTCTGACTTGTGTATTGGTTGTCTTAAAGCCTTTAATAAGTCTTATGTGCTTAGTCAGCTGTCCTTATGTTGGCTCCCACTGATGACTCGGGGCCTGCATGTTTCTATTTTTTTTTTTTTTTTTAATTTTATTTCATTATTTTTAGAAAGAGGGGAAGGGAGAGAGGCAGAGAGGGAGAGAGACATCAATGTATGGTTGCTTTTCACCTGCCTCCAGCCACAGACCTGACTGGAGACCTGGCTTGCAACCTGGTTATGTGCCCTGGCTGGGAATTGAACCAGCGACCTTTGGGTTCGTAGGCTGGCGCCTTGTCCACTGTGCTACCAGCCAGGGCTCCCAGCATGTTTCTTGATTTCACTGGCAACATATGCAGCTTCCTCCTGAAATCATTTGGTAGGTCTTTTGGCTTGACCTTTCAGTGATATTAATGTCAATTATTGCCATTAGTTTGCTTTTCTCCTTAAAACTCACCGCAGCTGCAGTGATGGCATACTTTGTTTTGATGAAATCCAAATTAGATGTGACTAAATCAAAATTAAATATGCAGGTTCTGTTTCCCATTGGTGCTTTACATTTCTTGCAGTTTCTGTTGAAGACTTCCACTAAATTTGCTTTGAAGTAGAGTATTTTGGGTTTGAGAAAATAGGTGCTCATCTTTTTTTTGTGTTTTGGGGGCCCATGCATCATTTGAATAGAACTTTTTAAGTTTTGAAGTGATTTTAGGTTCTTTTCCTGGGGCGGGGGGAAATCCTTAAAGTAAGAGAGAGTTTTGCTTTATTTCTCATTATGCCCCTAAAAAATTGGAATTAGAATCTTTGGTATTCAAGTTGCAATAAACTCTTCCTAACTTTTGAGGTTATTTTTTTTTCAAAAGTTTAGTATTGGAGAACAAAGAATAAGGAAGAATAGGGAAGAATCCTTTGTGGAATGAGAAAATCATGACTTGTTCCTGTTGGTAAAAGAGAGAACCAGGTTTTGAGAAATCAAAAAGAAGACAAGCTGGTGGTGGAATTTAAGCAACTTAGGTTTTATTTATTTATCTAGCTATTTTTAAAGGGAAGGGGAGGGCGGGAGAAACAGAGGGAGAGAGACATCAGTATGCAGTTTGCCTCTCGTGTGCCCCTAGTTAGGGACCTGGCCCACAGCCTGGGCACATGCCCTGACTAGGAATTGAACTGGCAATTCTTTGGTTTGCAGACTGTCACTCAGTCCACTGAGCCATATCAGCCAGGGTTGTTGATCCTATTATTTTAAAAGGCTCACTCTGGCTGCTGATTGAGAATAGACTAAATTAGGGTTAGACCAACATCATACACTCTTTAGATTAATTTGTGTTTTGAGACTGTGGTGAAAACCAGAAGGCAGCAATCAGTGATTGTGTCAGAGTTAGGTAGGCCTTAAGTGTTGAGATGAAGAGTTGGTAAATTAAAATTAATTTAATTTAGTTGGTAAATTAAAAATGAAATAAAGCCTCTTAGGAGGCTTACTGTCTGCAGTAAAGCCCTGCCACCTCCTCCCCTTCCCCAGTTGTGATGGCATGCTATTAAAACTGAAGAAAGAAGAGACTAAAAACTTTATAATGAGCAAAGGATCATAAATGGAAATTTTAAGATGCCTGGGTTTTTTCCCAACTATTACAAATCAAAGAATCCAGCCCTGACTGGTGTGGCTCGGTGTATCTGGGCATTACCCTGCAAACCGACTTCCAGCCCGGGTTGCAGGCCAGCTCCCCAGTTGGAGGTGTGCGAGAGACAACCAATCAATATTTCTCTCTCTCCACCTCCTCTCTACAAATAAATAAATAAGCCCTGGCTGGTGGTACAGTGGATAAGGTGCTGGCCTGCAAACCCAAAGGTCGCTGGTTCTATTCCCAGCCAGGGCAACATAACCAGGTTGCAAGCCAGGTCTCTAGCCAGGTCTGTAGCTGGAGGCAGGTGAAAGGCAACCATACGTTGATGTTTCTCTCCCTCTCTGTCTCTCTCCCATCCCCTCTGTCTGAAAAATAATAAATAAAATCTTTAAAAATAAATAAATAAATGGAATATTTAAAAGAAAATTCAAGAATCCAAATATGACAGAATGTGTGATATATAAAATGAATGTCCTCCACAGTGTTAACAACTATTAAGAATTTGTGTTAACTGCAGAATTTTTTCTCAGCAAATGAAAACACATTTTTATTTATTTCTTTTTAAGATTTTTATTTCTTCGTTTTTGAGAGAAGGTAAAGGAGGGAGAAAGAGAGGGAGAGAAATGTTGATGTGTGAAAGATAGATACATCGATTGGTTGCCTCTCACAAGGTCCCAACTGGGGACCCGGCCTACAACCCAGGCATATGCCTTGATTGGGAATCATAAACTGGTGACCTTTCGGTTCACTGACCAATGCTCAATCCACTGAGCCACACCAGCAAAGGAAATTTTTTTTCTTTATGTGCACATTTTCTGTCCATTATTTACACATTTTACTTAATATATCTGGACATTTTCCTATGTTAATCTATATAGATACTACATTTAAAAATAAAGGCATAGTATTCCAACACCTGGATGTACCACAATTAAACATGCTCCTTCTTGGTAGAATTTGGATTCTCTTTTTTGCGTTCACAAACACTGCTACAGACTCTTTTGTATACCATGCAGGTGTTTCTAGAGAGGATGAATTTTTAGAGGTACAATTGCTGGAGCCAAAGAGCATGAGCATTGTTAATGATAAATGAAAATTAATTGTTTATTATTCATTATTATATACTAATAATTCATAATTATATACTAATTTAAAATGTGTAAGGTGACATTTTCTATTTCCTTTTTATTTTTAGTTTTTTAAAAGATTATTTTTTAAAAATGTTTTTGTTAATTATTTTTAGAGAGAAGGGCAAGGAGGGAAGAAGAAAGGGAGAGAAACATCAGTGTATGGCTGCCTTTCACCTGCCTCTAGCTATGGACCTGGCTGGAAACCTGGCTGGAGACCTTGTTATGTGCCCTGACTAGGAATCGAACCAGCAACCTTTGGGTTTGCAGGCTGGCATCTATCTGCTGAGCCACCAGCCAGAGCTATCTATTCATTTTTAGAGAGAGAGGAAGGGAAGGAGAAAGAGAGGGAGAGAACCATCGATGTGTGAGAGAAACATCTATCGGTTGGTTGTCTTTTGCACATACCCCAGCTGGGGACCAGCCCAAAACCCAGGCATGTGCCCTGACCTTTCACTTTGTGGATGATGCCCAGCCAACGGAGCTACATTGGTCAGGGCTATTTCCTATTTCTTTTATATATATATATATATAAAATATATATTTTTTAAAGATTTTATTTATCATTTTCAGAGAAAAGTTAAGGGAGAGAGAGACAGAGAAACAGTGAAACATCATTGTATGGTTGTCTTTCACCTGCCTCCAGCTGTGGACCTGGCTGGAGACCTGGCTTGCAACCTGGTTATGTGCCCTGGATGGGAATCGAACCAGTGACCTTTGGGTTTGCAGGCCAGTGCCTTTTCCACTGTGCCACTAGCCAGGGCACATAACCCTGAAATGACAGATATATCATTTCATAGGTTGGGACTCATAATGCTGTTTTTATTTTTCATCTCCCATAAAATCTTAAGGTTCTCGGTAAGTTCTACTAGCACTGGGATTTTCAGGAATGTGCTCTTCAAGATTGAGAAGACTTCTGTTTTATTAATTCTGAATATCTATCATCTGGAGGTATTCATGCACTTTTCTTCTCAACAGCCTTGTATGAGGAAGACATAATCTTGGTTTCTTCATGACATTCTCTGCTTGCTAATTTTGGGCCTCGTAGTCTTTTAGGTATTGTTAAATGATGCGAGAATCCAGGTTATCTCTTGCCCCATCATAAAGCAATACCACTTATATGTTTTGTCTTTAGGTGTAGTTAAAAAACCCATTTCTTTCTTTGGCAATGCTGATGAGGATAGAGTGGAAGAGAGGGGTGCCATTATGGTGACTCTTTCATCTTTACTGCTCACCTGCCCAATTTGAGCCTTTTTGAATTCTATGTAACCCCTAGTTGTTGTATCCTCTCTATCAAGGGTTGGCAGAGTTTTTCTGTGAAGAACAAGATAGTAAATACTTTAGGCTTTGTAGGCAATACAGTCTCTGCTGCAACTACTGAACTTGGATGTTGCAGCATTAAAGCAGCCATGGGCAGTATGGAAGAGAGATGAGTGTGGCTGTATTCCAGTAAAACTTGATTATGGACACATGCAATTTTCATATAATCTTCACATCTCATGAAATAGTCTACTTCTGATGTTTTTTAGCTATTTATAAATATAAAATCTTTTAAACTTGTGGGCTTTAAAACAGGAAGCAGGCCAGATTTGGCTGACAGGCAGTGGTTTACCAATCCCTTCTTTATGTGAATGTGATTTGGAAGAGAGTTAGGTGCTATTGTAACTGAAGGCATTAGGATAATGAGGGCCCAGGAAGAGCTAGGTAGGGGGCTCCTCTCTCTACTTTGGATTAGATGTCCGAAGTATTCATTGGCTCTTGTAAGAGCAGGCATAATTACATAAAGAGTTTCCTGTTTTCTCTGCAGTCTGCCCTGAAGCAAAGGTTTCCCAGCCTTGCCCTATATATGTCTTAGAAGTTGTTTGTGATCTGGGGAGAATGTGCACCTCGAGGTTCTGAGGCAGTATGCTTGCCAAGCAGCCCTTCCCCCGCTGCAGGTCAAATTAGTGCCTATTAGGCTGATCTAAATTATCCCCCATCACCCTTCTCTCTCTGAGGCTGAATGGTGGAGAACAGGCTGTATGCTTTGTGTACACACTGAGAACTTGAAAAGATGTAATCATTTCTGTCAGCTCAGAGTGTTGGAGTGCTTTGGGTACAGTAGGATCTATGTGTGTGCTGCAAATGCATTGGGAGTAATTTCCCATCTACTCTTCCTGCCCTTTCAGATCTAAAAAGGCGATGGCCTTTTCTACTGTGTTTATTCAGAGTAGTGCTCTAAACGGTGTTGGAGGTTTTGCTAAGACAATAACACCAGGTGTATAGGGTTTTGTTTGCATAGTATGTTTTGCTTACTGTAATTGGTCTCAGCCCATTAGAGCTGTGCAAATAGCTTCCCTTCACCCTCTTATATTTCTTATATACTTTATGGGCAGAGGGAGAGTCTAGTACATCCTTCCTAGGAATGCTCCTGAAAACATGCTCATGTGCGCAGAATTTGGTTTATTTTGCGCTCTCTGTTACATTAACCCAGAGAGTGCAAAGTAACTTTCAGGTGTGTTCAGCCTTCATAATATTTCTAAAAATTTCATTTTTTTCCCCCACATTAATACAAATTTCTGGATTCTGTTGGAAAAATGGGAGGGATCTGGTCTGCACTCCCGTTTAATAATCAGCAGGGATTGAGTAGCTGTTACTCCTTCACTCTGGGCATGGACTTGCTTTGTGCTTTAGCTTGCACAAAGCTGACTTCACACATTTATGTTCCCTACTTATTTACAGTTTTGTGTTGGTTACCATTCCATTAGTTGAAGCAAAATGTGTTTGTTGCTTACGTGAAGGTATCTTCTAAGTGCCTTACCATTCAGCTCCACCAGGGGGAGGCACTGGACGTTGCAGTACCCTGTACCCCACGCATTTGTGCCTAATTCATCTGCCACGGGCTCCCCTGCTGCCAGAGGCTGACATTCTGGCAGCCCCCTCACCTGAGAAGCTGCCTGAATCTTTAATAGCAACAATTAATAAACTCCTTCTCTGTTTCTAAAGAGGGAAAGGGGTGGTACCGAGCTTTTTGCTGGCTGGGGCTCACTAACTAGATCTGTTATGTCAGGTTATGCAGTATGAAAGCAACCTTTCTTTAATGGTGGACTATGTAAAACAAAATCTTGGAGAAGAACGCTTGCACCTCTCCCCATGAGCACAGTGCCTTGGACAGAGGGAAGGGTTCCACTGAAAAGGCTGCTTGATTTGGGTGTCACCTGCCAGAGGATTAAGTCAAATTAGCATAGGAGTAGGAAATTGTAATATTAAAGGAACCAAAAGCTGAAAGTATGGCCTTATCATAGAAGGAGAATTGCAGCTTGTTAACTTCTCACCCTTTTCCTTTGCTGCATTAGAGCGTTTGAGTATCAATCTTTTTGTCTCTTTTACTCGCCCCTCCCTACATGTTCTCATCTATTTTTCAGTTTTCCTCTATTTCCCTGCTGTCTCCTTAAGTTACTTCACCTTAGCAGGATGGCTTTTCCCCTTTCCTTTCTTTGTTCTAATGGCATATATAACCTATTCTGCCGTTATTGTTTTTTTTTTTTTTTTTTTTAATTTTAAGGAATATTATTCTAAAACAGGAACATTAATAAAAATCATTACAAGATTTCTTAATATCTTCTGTAACACTCCACTCAGAAGGTAGAAACCACAACGTTCTTCTCTAAGGATGGATGTAATTGGAAAGTAATATTGATTGTATTGCTTTACTGTATAGAATATATACTGTGAAAACAAGGAAGCTCGGTTATTTCAATTTCCACCCTCCAGATCACTTTTGTTGAAGAACTGCTCACTTAACATCTTAGAAGCTATTTTATTGAGATCACTGTGATCTGCGAGTAACGAACCTTTCCAGTCAGCATAATGACTGTGACACTGCCATCTACCTGTGGGATAGCTACAAGGACAAACTCTCATCTATTAGAGAAATTGTGCACATAATTATTTTTCTGTCAAGACCTTCCAACTTAACAGTTTTTAAATAGTTAAATATATGGGTGGGTGGGGAGAGGGACAGAGGGGAGCAAAAAGGGGATGGATGTAATACAACAACAATAAAATTAAATATATATATATATATATATGTATATATATATATATATATATATATATGTGTGTGTAATTGAGGTCACATGGGCACCATACCTGGGACTATACACAAACGTACTCTATTCACAAATGTTCAGCTTTATAGCAACAGCATCCTGGGACAGTCAGTGGCACAGTCGCATTTTTAAAAATCAAGAGAAGTAAACACAACAGGGCTTTTGCACAGTGGCATTGTGTATCTGGGAAAAGATAGTAAAAATATTTCCATAAGAGGTAAAGATTAAGAGAAACTGCAATCTCAGTCTGGAACGATGTGATAATGTCTTGGAAAAAGAGCACCACGTGCTGATTTTAACAGATTTTTTAGTGAAAGAATCTATTTGTCATGTTTTTACACCATAGGAAAGTTGGAGGCACCCAAAAAAGGTAATGCAGAAAAATTAGATTCATAGAAGAAAGTATACATTTAAAGTAGCAAAAAAGGGTATACTGTATATATGTTTTCAAAAATATACAAAATAATCTCACTGTGAAATGCCTTGATTTGGATGTGACTTAGTGCTTCACATTAACCAAATCCAGTTGCTCTGGCAAACCCCTATAATGTTTTAGGATTCTGTTTTTAAAAAATATCTATTTTTGGAAGGGACCTTGTTCTCTGCCTTTCCTTGTTGTGTTTGCTGACACCGCTGTGCTCTTACCAGCCTTCGGCTTGCTCTCTCAGACCGAGCACCGTGCCTTCAATTAGATTGCAGAGCTCTGATGGAGAGATGTTTGAGGTTGATGTTGAAGTTGCCAAACAATCTGTGACTATCAAGACCATGTTGGAAGATTTAGGAATGGATGATGAAGGCAGTGATGACCCGTTTCCTCTACCAAATGTTAATGCAGCAGTATTAAAAAAGGCCATTCAGTGGTACACTCACACAAGGAGGACTGACCCAGCTCCTGAGGATGATGAGAACAGATGATATCCCTGTATGGGACCAAGAATTCCTGAAAGTTGACCAAGGAACACTTTTTGAACTTATTCTGGCTGCAAACTATTTAGACATCAAAGGTTTGCTTGATGTAACATGCAAGACTGTTGCCAATATTATCAAGGGGAAAACTCCTGAAGAGATTAGCAAGACCTTCACCATCAAAAACAACTTAATTGCCCAGGCTTGTGTGGCCCAGTGGATTGGT
Source organism: Noctilio leporinus (assembly GCA_004026585.1). Taxonomy (NCBI): domain Eukaryota; kingdom Metazoa; phylum Chordata; class Mammalia; order Chiroptera; family Noctilionidae; genus Noctilio; species Noctilio leporinus. The sequence continues at coordinate 42,701 of PVIW01000828.1, forward strand.
GCTGGCCTGCGAACCCAAAGGTTGCTGGTTCGTATTTCCCACCCAGGGCACATAACCAGGTTGCAAGCCAGGTCTCCAGCCAGGTCCGTGGCTGAAAGCAGGTGAAAGGCAGCCATACATTGATGTTTCTCCCCCTCTCTGCCTCTCTCCCTTCCTCTCTCTCTGGGAATAATAAATAAAATCTTAAAAAAAAAAAAAGATCCAGTCAGAAACGAAGGATACACTAATTAAAGTAAAGAACTATTTACAGGAAAACAACAGTAGAGTGGTAGAAGCCGAGAATCAAAGCAATGATTTGGAATGTAAGGAAGAAGAAAACAACCAATCAGAACAAGAAGAAAAATAAAATAAATAATAATAATAATAATAAGGATAGCGTAAGCAGCTTCTGGAACAATTTCAAACATTCCAACATTTGCATCATAGGGGTACTGGCAGGAGAAGAGAAAGAGCAAGAAATTAGAGATCTATTTGAAGAAATAATGAAAGGAAACTTTCCTAATTTGATGAAGGAAATAGACTTGCAAGTCCAGGAAGCAGAGTCTCACACAAGATGGATGCAAAGAGGCCTGCACCCAGACCCATAATTAAAATGCCAAAGGTTAAAGATAAAGAGAGAATCCTAAAAGCAGCAAGAGAAAGTAGTTACCTACAGATGAGTTCCCATAATACTGTCAGCTGATTTCTCAAAAAGAAACTTTGTAGGCTAGAAAAATTGGCAAGAAATATTCAAAGTCATGAAAAACAAGAACCTACAGTCAAGATTGCTCTACCCAGCAAAGCTATCATTTAGAATCAAAGAGCAGATAAAGAGCTTCCCAGACAAGAAAGAATTAAAGGAGTTTGTCATCACCAAACTATTACTACATAAAATGTAAAAAGGACTTATTTAAGAAAAAGAAGACCAAAACTATGAACAATAAAATGGCAAAAAATACAAATCTATCAACAATTGAATCTAAAAAACAAACTAGCCCTGGCTGGTGTGTCTTAGTACATTGAGCACTGGCCTGCAAACCCAAGTGTCACTGGTTTGATTCCCAGTCAGGGCAGGTACCTAGGTTGCAAGCCAGGTCCCCAGCTGGAGGCAGGTGAAAGGCAACATACATTGATGTGTCTCTCCCTATCTTCCTATCTCCCTTCCCCTCTCTCTAAAAATAATAAATAAAATGTTTTTTAAAAATTACTTTTAAGCCAGTACATAAAACCTGTATTTGTGCACCCATGTATAAGCTATGCTGCTGGTATCTTCTTGTATCCAAGATGCTGAAAGATTAATAAATTTTTTAAAACCTTAAGTCACAGTATACAAATAATACATACATTTTTTTCAAGTTGTCTCAATCACATCACTAAAAGCAACTTGTATTAATTTATTCTACATTTCCAGTTATAAATACCAGTCAGTGGTTGTTTGGCTATTAAATTATAAGTAAAATTATTCCTAGAACTGGGTCATAGTATAAGGAATGCCTTAACTTAGTTCAAATCCTGTAATATGCATAGCCATGCCCTTTTATTTAATTTAAGCTGACATACCTACTTTGTAGTCTGCACTTTGTGAGAGAGCAGGTAAACTCTGGCACAGAAGAAACTATGTAACATGGCATGGGTGGTGACTAGGGGCATTATTCCATTTTTATTTATCCAGACTGTTGCTTGCAGCCCTGCATTGAGGCCTCCTTGTGTAGTGATTTCTAGTGTGTCACTAACCATTAGACAGTCCCCAGGCTGGGCCCTGAGCAAACCACAGCAGGAATAAAATATGGAAGGTGCCAGTTTCTCTTCTCTCAGTTCTTCACCTATCATAATAGCATCAGAATAGGTCTGACAGGCACCAGCCTTGATCTTCTCCCTCTGGGTCTGTATGTCTCCAATTGTTTATAAAAGTAGCCAGACCTACTTTCGAAGTTCAGTGAGCATGGCTTTGGCATCTTCTGCTAGTGTCATATGCTGTAAACGTGTAGATTTCCACAGAAAAATAACATTCTTCAGCCAATTTCATATTGGCTGTACCACCCTTTATTTCCTGAATTGCTTCTTCCCAGTGCGGGGAAGTCTGTGGATCAGTAACGCATGGATTGGAAAGATGAAAATGTTCCTTGTTGAGTTTAACCTGAACTTTGTCACAAATGATTTCAGCCCCTTTGAAATGTTTTTTTGATTGCAGAAGTTTTATTACCTTTTCTCCTTGCTCCCTGCTCCCCCACCCCATGCTGCATTGATGAGCACATTGTCCAGGTCAGAGGAAGTAGCCTGCAAGGGAGGGTATGACGCTCCAATTCCAGGTCACAGTTGTGCAAATGTAAGGCCGGCTCAAGGACCACATTTTTTTTATACTGTGATTTTTAAAATCAACATAAGTTTACCCTTGTAATGATTTTTATTTGATTATTTACTTTTTGTCCTTATCCATGGATGTTTCTTGATTTTAGAGAGAGAAAGAGAAAGAGAGAAACATTGGTTGCCTCCCATAGGCACCCTCACCAGGGATCAAATCCATAACCCAAGTGTGTGCCCTGACCAGAAATCAAACCTCGTGACCTTTTGGTGTACGGGAGGATGCTCCAATCAACAGCCACCCAGCCAGGGCAACCCTCTTGACCATTTTTAAGTGTCCAGTATTGTTAAGTATATGAATACGTTGTACAACAGATCTCTAGAACTTCTGCTTTTTGCAATAGTAAAACACTATACTTGAACAATTCTTTATTTTCTTGCTGCCATCCCCTGGTAACCACTATTCTGCCTCTTCTTTTTTTTTTTTTTTTCCTATGAGTTCTATTACTTTAGATATCTCCTATAAGTGGAATCATGCCCATGCCTTTTTCTGATTGGTTTATTTCACTTAGCATAATGTCTAAGGTTCATCTGTGTTGTATCATGTATCAAGATTTTCTTCTTTTTGAAGTCAGAATATATTCCATTGTATATCTTTACCACATTTTCTTTATTCACTCATTTGCTGATGGACATTTAGGTTGCTTTCACATCTTGGATATTGTGGCTAATTTTGCAGTGAACATCGATATACAGATATTGCAGTTCTTTTGGATGTATATTCAGAATTGAAGTTACTGAATGATATATGATAATTCCATCTTAGATGTTTTGAGGAACCTCTATATTGTTTTTTATAGTGGCTGCACCATTTTACAATCCTCCCACCAGTGGACAAGGATTTCAGTTTCTATCCTTGCCAACATTGTTATTTTGTTTTTTTCTTTCCTCTCTTTTTTTCTTTTTTTGACAGTGAGCATTCTAATAGGCATGAGGTGATATCTCATTGTGATTTGGTTTTCATTTCCTGGATTATAGTGATTTTGAGCATCTTTTTTATATGTTTGTTTGCGCCTCCCCCCTTTTAAATTCTCATCTTAAGATATGTTCATTGATTTAAGAGAGAGACATCAATGTGAGAGAAATATTGATTGGTTTGTTGTCTCCTTTATGTGCCCTGACTGGGAATTGAACCCACAACCTTTTTATTTACTTACTTATTTATTCTTAAATATATTTTCTTGATTTTGCTATTACAGTCACCCCAGTTTTACCCCCTTTTCTCCCTTCCACCTAGTACCCCCTAAACCCACAACCTTTTGGTATATGGGCTGATGTTCCAACTGAGTCACCAGGCTAGGAATACCCATTTTTTAAATTCTTTTTTGTCGTTGTTTTGGTTAAATTGTAGGATTTCTTCATTTATTCTAGTTATTACCTCCTTATCTGATAGTTTGCAAATATTTTCTCTTGTTCTGTAGATTGTTTTTCTTCTCCATTGATTTTTCCTTTGTTGTGTGAAAGTATTCTAAGTTTGATGCAGTCTTTTTTGTCTGTTTTTGCTTTTGTTGTCATATCTTTTGGTGTTGTATTTAAGAAATTATTGCCCATTTTGATGTCATAAAGCTTTTCCCCTAGATTTTCTTCTAAGAGTTTTATAGTTTTAGATCGTATATTTAGGTCTTTAATCCATTTTGAGTCAGTTTTTTTATATGGTATAAGATAAGGGCCAGTTTTCCCAGTACCATTTGTTTAAGAGACTATCCTTTCCCCATCATGTAGTCTTGATCATTTGACCATGTACAGAAGGGTTTACATACACCTGGGCTCTATTCTCTTCTGTTGGCCTATATGCCAGTATACTGTTTTAATTACTATAGCTTTGTAATATGTTTTGAAGTCAGGAAGTGTCAGGCCTTCAGCTCTGTTCTTTTTTTCCTCAATATTTTGGCTATTTGGGGGTCCTTGGAGATTTCATGTTTTTCTCTTTCTGCAAACGATGCCCTAGGGCATTTGATATGGATGACATTTAATCTGTAGTTTGCTTTGCGTATTATGGACATTAACAATATAGTCTTCCAGTTCATGGACATTGGATGTCTTTCCATGTATTTGTGTCTCCTTTAATTTATCTTATGTTTTGTAGTTTTCACTATATGTCTTTCACCTCTTTGGTAAAGTTTATTTCTAAATATTTTATCCCTTTTGATGCTGTTGTAAATAGGATTGTTTTCTTAATTTCCTTTTTGGCAGAAATGGCCCTTTTAAAATTACAACTAAAAGGAACTTTTTTTTTTTTTTTTTTTTTTTTTAACTTCTTCAACGTAGTGTTTTCCTGAAAGGCTAGCACACTTTCTTTTTTCTGATTCCTTTTTATGCTTGTCTTTTATGGGTTCTCAGAAAGAATTGATGCAGAAATTGGGTGGGAGATTGTCTGTTAGTTCTTTGAAGTCAGAGGACCATTGCTGTAATAATATTCATCCTAACAGAGCTCCTGAATTTTTAGTACCTTATGGAGCTACTAAATTTGGCAGCTCTGTTAGATGATTTGGATATGACAAGGTCAGAGAGAAAAAGTAGGTATATCAGAATAATGTGCTTATGGTGAGATCTTTGGATAGTGGTTCTCAAAGTGTGGGCCCCAACCAGGCACATCAGTATCTCCCGTCAAGAAAATTAGTATCTTCTGGAAACTTGTTAGAAATTCAAGTTTCTGGGCTTACCTCAGACCTACTTGGTGTGTGTGTGGCAGTGGGGGCATGTAATTTTCATTATAAACGAGCTCTCCAAGTGATTTTTTGTAAATACCTAACCATAGTCAGGCCTGTATATTTCCAGTGGTTCTTATACACACTAAATTAGACCATCTAGAAGCTTTTCTTAACACCACCACCACCATCTCCCCCCAAGATCTCTATAGTATACCAAGATCACTTTGCATTATCGATCACCTTTTTCTAACACTTTGTTGATTGGCAATTTTATACAAAAGCTAATGCAAGTGCCAGCACATATGAACTAGTGTAGCAGATTGCATCCATTTGTTCATTAATACATTGTTGACAGGCAATTTTGTAGCAAAAACTAATGCAAGTACAAGCACAAGTTAACTCGTTATTGGTCAACAACATTTGGTTAACAATATGTTAGAATTTTTTATTTTCCAATTACATTTGTTTATGTTGAATATTATTGTATCAGTTCCATGTGTACAGCATAGTGACTAGATAATCATATACTTTACAAAGTGGTGACCCCTGATATTTCAAGTAGCCATCTGGCACCATACATAGTTACTGCAATATAATTGACTATAAATACCCTATGGTGTACCTTGCATCCCAGGGACTGTTTTGTGACTATCAATGTGTAGTTTCTAAGCCCCTCACTTTTTTCACCTAGCCCCTCAACCTCTCCCCACTCTGGCAACCATCAGGTTGTTCTCCGTATCTATGAGTTTGATTCTAATTTTTTGTCCATTTATTTTTTGCTTTAGATTCCACATATAAATGAAATCATATTTGCCTTTCTCTTTCTGACTTATTCCACTTAGCATAACATGCTCTAGGTTAGCAATTTTCAATCTTTTTCATCTCATGGCACACAAACTAATTACTAAAATCTTCAGCACACCAAAAAATATATATTTTTGCCAATCTGACAAAAATATAGGTATAATTTTAATTGTTTACCAAAAAATAGTAATAGTAATTGCATACCCTTTTTGCTCCAAAATGACTTTAAAAATCAGGCCTTTGTACTTATATATAAGGATTTCTGATATCAAGAATTAACCAGTCAGACACAGTCTTATTATAAGACGTGCCCAGTAAGATGAAACCCTATTATATGGCCTATATGTTTATGGTTCGGGACAGGGCATTCGCACCAGATGGCTGCTGCTGTAATGTCTCTTGTCTTTCTTTTACTTGACAGTCTTAAGGCAAAAGAGGTCCCTGACTAAAGAGTTAGGTATTGCTTTCATAACTTGGTGATTGAAAGTAATGCTGCAATAAACAGAAGGTTACATATATCTTTTTGAATTAGTGTTTTGTAAGTGTTTTGTATTTCTTTGGAAATATATCCAGAAGTGGAATTGCTGGGTCACAAGAACCTTCACACTGTCTTCCATAGTGGCTACAACACTCTGCATTTGCCCCAATAGTGCATGGATGAGGGTTTCCTTTTCTCCCTGCATCCTCGCCAACATTTGTTGCTTTATTGATGTAGCCATTCTGACAGGTGTGAAGTGACAACTATCTTGTTGTGGTTTTAATTTACATTTCTCTGATGATTAGTGACATTGAGCATATTTTCATATGTCTATTGGCCATCTGCATGTCATCTTTGGAGAAGTGTCTATTCAGGCCCTCTGCCCATTTTTTAATTGGATTATTATTATTTTCAATGTTGAGTTGGGTTCTTTAGTAATTTTGGATATTAACTCCCATCCATCACTTTTCTTTTTGCTCCTGTCTTATGTGATCCAGAGTTGCGTTAACTCTTGTGGTCTCCCTAGGTTCCCTTTCTTCTCTCTTGTAATGTGTTCTGACAACAATTCGTAGTTGAGGAACTGTGGACTCAAATTCTGGTCCTGTTGTGTAACCTTGGGCAGGTTAAGTAGCCACTCTAAATCTCAACTCCCTCAGTTGTATGAGAACTAAATAAGATAAACACATCAGTTGCTTTTTAAGTTTAGTTGTTCTAGAAATGCCTACTCTTTTTTCCCTTTTTCTATTATTACGCTGTTCAAAGAGAAAAGAGAGGAAAAAAATCCTCTCATTTTGCCAGGTTATTCCCTTTTTTGTCTGTTAGTATCATTTTTTGGACACTAATGTTCATGAAGTATCTGTGAAATCTCACTATGTAAAGTTGGAGTAAACCAAGTACCTAAAAATGTGAGGTGCCTTGTGAAGGGAGGATGATACCGCTGTTGAGGTAGGGCTGGTAACTTCCATTAGTTACCACTACAGACACAATTAGATTCTATTTTAGAAAGTTCAGTAATACAAAAAGTAGTTTGTACAAAATAAAGAAATTGATGTATTATCTTCATTTTTCCTGCACTTTCTTGTATTGATTTGTAGAGGAAAAACAAAAACCCAAACCAAAAACTGTGATCCTGCACCCTGGAGGGAGCACAAATACTCATTTCACAGATTCACGGATGGCTGCCTTCCACTTTGAGAGGGGGCCGTGTTTCGGGAAGGTGGAGAGCCAGGTGGGGACAGGGAAGAAAAGTAGCATGACCTTCTACGTTCACATTGGCCCTTCTGATCAATTCCAAGATCTCATCGTTTTGGACTCAGGAACACATTCTAGCTGAGTTTTATTGTTAAATGCCTGTTTCCAATTGTCTTGTTTGATGTTTTGCTTTAGTGGCCAAGGTTCCTTTGAGTACAGATGTGATTAGGCTTGTGAGCTAACTTCATGGACTTAGTTCTAATGCTACAGTTGTGACCAGCTCAAAAGTTCTATAAGATCAGGAATTATTTTCTTCATCTTCTGATGTATGACAAACCACACAATAAAACTTAGTGACTTAAATAACAATTTTCTTATCTTTCATTGTCCTTTCTGGGCTTGGTTGGGAAGTTCTTCAGCTTATCTTGCTTGGGGTTTCTCTGGAGTCCTTTGGAGGCTCAGTTGGAACAGCTAGGCCCTTTTTCCTTGTTATGTCTCAGGGACTCCTGTCTTCATGTGGCCTCTCCAGCAGACTCTTTACGTAGCAGCTTAGAGCTTCTAAAAGTGACAGTTCCAAGAGGGAAGAAATAGATGAGCCCAGAACTTGCACAGCTTGCCACATTCTCTCGACTAAAGCAGAGAACAGACTGGCCTAGATTTAGTTTGGAAGAGAATCACCCTTGGGCAAGAAAACAAAGAAGTATGGTTCTTTGGGGGTCTGTCTTTGTAGACTAGATACTACAGGTATCATATTTATTTTAGATACTTATACATACCCAAAAGTAGGCACTCAGTAAGTATTTGTGGTTTGAAACTGTGGTTGGATAGACCAGCAGACATTGCTAGATGGGTGACTGACTGACTGTTCTTGTTGGTTTATTTGAGTGAGGCTTGTGCGATTCTTAGGGCTCAGCTCACCATGCGTATGCCTTTACAATACTCAGCCTTCTACACATGTCTCTTTCTAAGAGACCACTTTTTTAGGGCATAGTGACTTGCGTGGCCAGAGTGCATCATGTTCCCTGTAGACACTTTGGGAGTTGTAACCCAGGGAAGCGGGGGAAATCACTGTTTATTGGATTGTGTACTGGCTATTATACATTTCATGTGTTCTTACTGAATCATAATATCCTTATGAAATAGGGATTTCTTCTTAAAATTGTATGTTGAGGGTAATGAACTTGCCCAAGGTCACTCAGCTAGTGACACAGGTAATGAATTTAAATTGTGTTCTAATTCTAAACTTAAAGCATTTACTTGCCACATGTGTTAGTAAGAGAGGAAAGATTTATATGCTCTGAAGAGAAGAAACCTCATGTATTAGTTATTCAGAGTTTATCTTAGTCACAGACCATTAAGGTGTAATCAGAAGGTTTCTCAATAGCAGTAATTTAAACATTTAGGCTGGGTAATTCTTTATTGTGGGAGGTTTAGCAGCATCCTTGGTCTTCATCCACTAGATACCAGTGCACTCCCCCCACCTTGTTGCAATAACCAAAAATATTTCCACACATTGCTGTATTCACCCTGGGGGAACCACCTCCCATTAAAAACCAGGGTAAGTGATTTCCTGATTTGCTGTCCTTTGATAGTACATCTCACTAAGAGCTGGCACTGGCTTCAGGCCATCTTATTCTTACAATAGGTACAGTGGAACCGCCTAGTTCTGGTGGTCTTGAGTCATGCCTTTCTGCCGTTGCCTCACTCCTCTTTTGCCTTCTCTTTTCACGTTTGTCTGTGATGCCCCTAAATCAAATGCAGCTGCATAAAGTAGCGTTCGTAAGGACCCAGGTATTGATTCTGCAGACATTCAGACCTCGAGATTATAACATTAGTGCTAGTGAAAAGAAGGCAGTTTACTTTCTAATTATAGTAGAGGGGGAAATGCATAGATATTTAGCAGGCTGGAAATATAATGGCTTCCAGGCTCCACAGAGTTAATCTTCAGGGTAGTGTTGATTGACATGCCGGAGGATGTTAATTTGTGATTCTTTGGGGAATGGGGGAGGAGAGTGGGAATTGCAGTGTCTCTATTCATTGTACTTCAGGTGTCATTTATGACAACTTCATGTTGTCTAGACACAGGGAAATGGTGGAGAAATTATTCCATTGGAGTCAAATGCTGAGTCCAAAATGAGTCAAGAAGTCAGGACCAGGGTGAAAGGGCAAGTAGTATACCCCTCAAGGCGAAGCAGTGAAAATCAGATCTCACTAAGAGAAACAGCAGTTCAGAGTATAAGAAGAATGATTGTACTCTGAGATTTTTCATTAGCTCCAGGCTAATAGTGGATTGTCTGGGGTCCCAGGTGGAGACTGCCCCCATGTCTTTCTGTAGACTCCAGGAACCTCAGTATGTGAACAGACATGAGTCAGGAAGACTGCTTCTTTGCCTCTGGCTAATAAATGCCCAGCTCACTCTGCATTCTTTCCCCCTCATCCTTGCAAGGCTTCATTTACTAACTCTTGGCCCTCCTGACATTGGTTGTAAGATTTTGCTTCCTATTTCAAAGTGTTTGCAATATACCAGGGTCAGTAGCCTATCACTTAACAGCAAATCTCCTTGGTCAAGGTTTTTAAAACTTTGGGTCAGGAACATGAATATGAAAAATAATCTAAGAAGAAATCTATAGGTTTGCTGTTAGTGAACAATAAATGATTCTACCAATATATTCTTTGTATAATTAGTGTGTCTAGAGAGAGACTTTTTTTTTTTTTTTTTTGAAATTGTCTATTCTGAATGAAATTAGCTGAGAATTCAGGATTATTGAAATCTGTAAATATTGTCTTGATTTGAGGGAGGAAACCAATCAATCAGGATGTACCACCTCTTAATTAAAATCTAAACCTGCTGCTGTAGAGGGGTTGGTTGTGTGTGAGTATCAGAACTAGCTGTGGAACTTTTTGTTGATATGCTCTTACTCAACCTTTTGGTGAAAAGCCTCTGATCTAGATTCCTAGGTGAAACAAAAAAATGTCTGTGGACTGTGAGCAGACTGCCCAGTCCTCAGAGAAAATGGATTTGGAGGCAGAGTAAACGTGTCTATGTAAATTACCTTGGGCATTTGAAATCAGATGCTGACAAAAGCGAGTTTTTAATATAGATTGAAGTTTCATAACTATAGTGCAATGTGTTGAGAATATACAAGCACTAATCATAGTACCAACCAATTGCTTTACAGTTGTGTTAAAAAGAGCCCCCACCAAACAGCGGAGGGTCAGATGTGCCTAGAGGGATCTGACTGACATTTCAGGCAAGGCTTGTACAGCTACACACAGTTGTTCACTGCATATGAGTTCTGTTTCTGTTTCCACCTTCTTTCCTTCTCTTGTGCTCTGATGTTTACTATCATTTATTACACAGAGCACTGAGGGGTACAGTAATGCTTTGTAAAGATATTTTATTCTAAACATTTTTTCCCCTAAATATTTTATTTATTATTTTTAGAGAGAGGGGAAGGGAAAGAGGCAGAGAGGGAGAGAGACATCAATGTATGGTTGCCTTTCACCTGCCTCCAGCTACAGAGCCGGCTGGAGACCTGGCTTGCAACCTGGTTATGTGCCCTGGCTGGGAATTGAACCAGCGACCTTTGGGTTCGCAGGCTGGCACCTTATCCACTGAGTCACCAGCCAGGGCTCACAAAGTATTTTTTAAAGCTTAAATTATCTTTAAAAGCAAAATCAATTAAGTGATTTTTTAAAAAGATTTTATTCATTATTTTTAGAGAGAGGGGTAGGGAGAGAGACAGAGAGGAGAGAGCCATCAATGTATGGTTGCCTTTCACCTGCCACCAGCTACGGACCTACCTGGAGACCTGGCTTGCACCTGGTTATGTGCCCTGACTGGGAATCGAACCAGCGACCTTTGGGTTAGCAGGTCGGCACCTTATCCATTGTGCCACCAGCCAGGGCCGTAAAGATATTTTAAAGCTTTTCTAGTATAAGGCATTGTTTTGAACCCCATGAATTGTTTATGCTTGATGATAGTAAAGTAAGGCTGATCCACTAAATGTGAGCTGTGACTGTGGGTTTTTTTTCCTCCTGAGGGTAGCCTTTTAGGGGTGCCATCTTGTGTTGGTCTCCCCCACAGCTGGGGCAGGAATTGCCTGCCAGTCTCTGCTGGCAACTGCTTCATGCGCCGAGCATATCCCTAGAAACTGCGGGGCCCTGCAGTGGATCAGCTGAGTGCCTGTCGTTGGATGTTGGATAACTTAAATGATAATTGCCAGTGTGTGAAATGGGGAGGCTCTGATGCCTCTGCTTTAAAGCAGAGATGTCAATTTGGAAATCATAATAGAGGTGTCGTTTCAGAACACACAATTATTTTTTACAAAGAATAAGGGCTTGTCATCTCCCAGCCCAGGCATGTGCCAAGGCAAAGATCTGGGGTTTACAGAGCGTGATTCAGAAATGAAGAGGGTGACATGGCATCCTGGTTTTTTGGCCTCCTACCCCTTTGTCCCCCTGAAAACATTGTCCCCTTTATCCTGTGAGGTCTCTTTTGGCAATCACTGTCCAGAAGCATCAGTGGCAGCTTCCCAGGCAAGTAGCCAGCCTCTGACTTGATGATTGAATAAGCCTCCCAGGGGCCAGGGTACACTACATTTATCAGGCCAACTATGTCAGTACTTTAACCTGAGTAGCTTAAGTGACCAAAGAGAAGATGGGTGATGTAAGCAGTTTCTGAAACCCCTGTTCCTTCAGGGATTTTAGTGTGAGTTTTTGGACATCTAGCAGCCTTTGAAAGTCACAGCCACAATGAGGGGCAATCAGCTATGTCTGCTTATTCTTCCAAATCTACTTAGGCCTGCTGAGTTATTCTTAGATATTTACTGGTCTCCTATAGTGTGTTAATTAGGTGTGAAGTTTAATGGGGATAAAAGGATGACCTGGACCCAGTACCTGCTTTCATGTAGCTTCCAGACCAGTAGCAAAGATAAGACACAAGTAACCGTAGTACAGGGTGACTTGGGAGAAGGCCTTTTAAGAGAGGTTTCAAAATATGAGGGCACTGGGAAAAGAGGGTGAACTTCTGTCTGGCTGAGTTTGGTATTTGAGCTGTGAAGGACTTTTTACGGGTAGAGATGGGGAAGAACTTCCCAGAAAGAAGAAATGCCAACCACAGAACAGATACTGAGGGTGTTATTAAGTTATTAAGTCTGATGGCTAGTGAACTGTGTGCTTGTGTATTAAAATTTTATGTTTTAGAACTCTGGCTGGTGGCACAATGGATAGGGCACCAGCCTATGAACCCAAAGGTCGCTGGTTTGATTCCCCAGCCAGGGCACATAACCAGGTTGCAAGCCAGGTCTCTAGCCAGCTCTGTAGCTGGAGGCAGGTGAAAGTCAACATTGACAGCTCTCTCTCTCTCTCTCTCTCTCTCTCTCTCTCTCTCTCTCTCTCTCTCTCTTTCTCTACCTCTCTCCCTTCCCCTCTCTCCAAAAATAATAAATATTAATTTTTTTTTGTTTTAATTTCAAGTATAGTCAGTATTGAGAGAAAAAATCTTATAAACAAGCTCTTTGGTGTCTTCAGTAATTTATAAGAGTGTTAAAGGAGTTCTGAGACCAAACAGTTTGAAAACCTCTGGGCTAGAGAATACAGTATATCCAGAAGGGATGAGAAATTCAGCTGCACAGCCTTGGATACCAAGCAGAGGAATTTGGATTTTACTTCCTATGCAGAAGGGTATTATTAGTTTGGGTTTGGCTCCTCTGAGCTGAAGTAGCAGATGTCACCCAGACATCAAAGCCAGGCTGAGAAATTACTCTTTATCATGGAGCACCAGCGGCATCTTAGCTTCCAGAAGCCCGCTTTCCATAGTAGTATAGGTCACAGAGTTCTGGCAATCATTTGTTTCCAATGATTGCAGAAGATCTGAACATTTGTCGGCTTTAAGATACTGATTTTCTCTGTGATCTAATATGTTCTCTTAGATGTTTACTGGTCTTCTAGTTAAAAGAATATCTTCAGGATATTATTGTTTAGTAAGGAAGAATTATCACTGGCTTGTTTATTCTGTCTAGACTAGTACCCAAACTTTCTGTTCTTTGGCCCTGATATTTATTGAATTTGAAACAAAGGTTATTTTCTTTTGGATGACTTATCATCTGTCCCCACGATGCTGTTCTTTTCTAGAGCTTCCTTCCACTGTTTTTTTTTTTTTTTACTGTTTTCCTAGATGTCAAAGGATACAGCTGATTTGGGGAACCTCCTTTTGTATATTCAAAGTATTCATCAGGGAAGAAATAAATAGTGGTATTTACTTAAAATTTTAGAAACTTTATAGCTTGGTTTATGATTTTTAGCAGGGTTTACTTATTTTTAGATTTTTACTTACTTATTTTTAGAGAGAGGGGAAAGGAAAAAGAAGGAGAGAAACATCAATGTGTGGTTGCCTGTCATGCACCCCTAACTGGGCACCCAGCCCACAAGCCAGTCATGCACCCAAACCAGAATCAAGCCAGTGACCTTTTGGTTTACAGGCTGGTTGGTGCTCAGTCCACTGAGCCACGCCAGCTAGGGCTTTAGCAGGATTTAATAATTATTTTTGATAACTCTAGTGTGTAATTCTTTTAAGTTTTTTGTTTTTTTTTTGTTCCATTCCTTAGTGACTTCACCTTATCTTTCAAAGGATTTTATGTAAGCAGTTATTTTATTTTTAATATATATTTTATTGATTATGCTATTATAGTTGTCCCAGTTTTCCCCCATTTGACCCCATCCACCCAGTACCCCCCATTCCTCCAGCAGTGCCCTCCTTAGTTCATGTCCATGGGTTATGCATCTAAGTTCTTTGGCTTCTTCATTTCCTATACTGCTCTTAACATCACTCTGCCTATTCTGTACCTACCAATTTGTACTTCTTAATCCTTGCACCTATCTCCCCACTTTCCCCCTTCCCTCTGTCAACGATATCCCTCCAAATGATCTCCATATCTATGATTCTGTTTCTGTTATGCTTGTTTTCTGTTTTTTTAGATTCAGTTATTGGTAGTTGTGAATTTATTGCCATTTTAATGTTTCATAGTTTTGATCTTCATTTTCTTAAATAAGCCCCGTTAGCAATTTATATATAATAATGGTTTGGTGATGATGAACTCCTTTAGTTTTTACCTTGTCTGGGAAGCACTTTATCTGCCCTTCCATTCTAAATGATAGCTTTGCTGGATAGAGTAATCTAGGTTGTAGGTCCTTGCTTTTCATCACTTTAAATACTTCTTGCCAGTTCCATCTAGCCTGCAAAGTTTCTTTTTGAGAAATCAGTTGACAGTCTTATGGGAGTTCCTTTGTAGGTAACTTTCAGCTTTTATAAGATGCTCTTTTTATCTTTAACCTTTGGCATTTTAATTATGATGTGTCTTGGTATGGTCCTCTTTGGATCCATCTTGTTTGTGTCTCTGTGCTTCCTGGACTTGCATATCTATTTCCTTTACCAAATTAGGGAAGTTTTCTTTCATTATTTTTTCAAATAAGTTTTCAGTTTCTTGCTCTTTCTTTTCTCCTCCCAGTACCCCTATGATGTGACTGTTGATGATTTGAAGTTGACCCAGAGACTCCTTTATCCTCGTTTTTTTTGTTGTTATTTTATTTTTTTGTTTTTTACTTTCTTCTTCTTACTGTTCTGATTAAATGTTTTTCCTTCCTTATGTTCCAAATCATTGATGTGGCTCTTGGCTTCATCCCCTCCACTATTGATTCCCTGTAATTTGTTCTTAATTTCACTTAGTATAATCTTCCTTTCTGCCTGGATCTTTTTTCTTAAGCCTTCTCATAACCAGTGTTTAGAACTCTACATCTGATTCATTGCTTATCTCTATTTTGTTCAGTTTTTTTTTTTTTTTTTCTGGAGCTTTGTTCTTTTATTTGGGCCATGTTTCTTTGTCTTCTTATTTTGGCAGCCACCCTGTGTTTGTTTCTGTATATTAGGCAGAGCCACTTTGACTCTCCATTTTAGTAGCGTAGCCTGTTGTAGAAAAGTGCACCGGTAAATTGGGGCCTCGGGAGTTTTGTCTGGGAGGAAGCTGTTCTTGGCACTTGCCCTGACGCCAGACACTTGAGTTTCTCCCTCTGTGCCACTGGTGCCTTTAAACTGCTGCTGTGGTGCTAGAGCTCAGAGGGAATGGGACTGTATAATCTAAGTCCTAAGTCCATTGCAGGTCCTTTAAGAGGCTATACCTCAGAATCCCACAGTTTCTTCCGCCACCCCAACCCCGACTATTATAGCCAGCAGTTATGGGGACTTATTTTTCTGGCACTGAAACCTTTGGGATGGGAAGCCAGCAGGGTTTGGGGTCCCTCATTCCCAAGATATACTCTCGTTTTTGATCTGCCACACGTGGGAGTGGGGCTGCCCATTCGGAGTCTCCGCCCCTCATACCCATCTGAAAGAATGTGACTTTTAAAATGTTTTCGTTGTCTGACTTCCATACAGCTCAGTTTTCTGACAATTCTGGGTGATAGTTGTTTAATAGTTTAGTTGTAATTTTTGCTGTGGTTGTATGAGGAGGCGAGCTGTGTTTACTTATGCCTCTATTTTGAGCAAAGTCTGTAAGCAAATATTTCAGAGCAGGGGTGTGCAAAATTTTTTTCTGTAAAGGGTCAGGTAGTGAATATTTTCAGCCTCTGTCAGCATTACTCAACTCTGCCTTGTTAGCTTCAGTGCAGCAGTAAACAAATGAATGTGGCTGTCTCTGGAAAAATCCTTGTTTATAAAAACAGGCAGCTGGCCCAGGGCCTGTAGTTTACCAAGGCTATTAGAACATTAGGGCAACTGGCTATTTGAAGAAATCCATTTTAAGAAGTAATTCTTTTGAAAAGGAATAGTTTTCTGTTTAGTTTTCAGTTTGTTTTTAGATTTTGACTTTTGGATGTTTTTAATTTTAAAATAATTTTAGACTTGCAGAAAAGTTGCAAAAACAGTACAAAGAATTCCCATGTACTCTTCATACATGTTTCCTGAATATTAAAATTTTGCCACATTTGCTTTATCATTCTCTTTTGCTTTATATATGAATATGGTTATACTTTTATATTTTTATGGTTTTTATATTTTATATATTTGTGGTTTATTTTCTTAAATATTGAATTTTCTTAAAGTAGTGTGTACTTTGATAGAGCAGTAGACTGCAGACTTAAAGTATCTCTGTTAGTAAAAGCATTTTGAGCAGTCCATGCATGTGTTATACATTATAAAAGTTCTAGTATTTTCTTCCTACCTTCCAGTGGATCAAAATAGCACAACCCCTGGTGTACCTCATGTGAAAACCACTGTTGGAAAGAATAAGCCAGGACATTTGTAAAGAAAAATTTTGGTTTTGTTTGTTTTCCTGTCAGAGCTTCTATGACTTTTTAAAACATTTCTAAATTGAGATTATACATTAACATGAAATGGTAGCTTCAAACTTGAACAAGCTTATCTGAGCTCTTCCTAAGTCCTACCTGACCCCATATAACAAATTGGGTGGCAGACCATTAAGTCAAGTCAGATTTGTGGTGGCCAGAGCAAAAGGCCCAGCCATCCCATTCTATTTTCGTCTGTCATTATCCACTGAGTGCTCTTTGCAGGAGAAGGCTTTGCTTTGGTGTGCCTAGGAGTGGTGTTGATGATTACTTGTCTCGTAACCCTAGTGCTTTGTTTATTCCACACCAATTGGAGAAGTCCTTTTTTAATTCCTTTCAGATAGTACTTGTGTTGTAGCTGTAGAGAGCTTAATATGATAGGTGATATGTGGGGGAAAGAAGGTGTGCTAGTCATAGTAATTGGCTCTCCTGATTTTGTGTATTAGCAGTTAAAATGATTTTCCAGTCCACTCTATTTTTTGCCTGGGGAGCAAATGGTGCCAACAGATTCGTAGTAAGTAGGCACAGGGGATGCACATTCCAAAAGGAGCTCATTAGGGACTCCCCAGAGAGAAAGCTTATAACATGTTGGTTTTACTCTGACTTAAAGAAGCCTTCAGTTAAGATAGGAAGTTAGGGTGGGAAGTAGACTTTGCAGGATTATAAAATAAAATCATTAAAATTCAAATTCTTCTAGTTCAAAAATCTTCTTTACAGGATTCCTAAAAAGTCATCTCTCTTAACCCTGTCACTGCCTTGGCATAGTAAAAGGATCCTGTTGGCCTTCTAACTTAGCAGGATCATCTTCCAGGCAGAAATACTCGTGAATAAAAGTTGGTCACTCCAAAGGATGCTCCGTGCCAAAGGGCCCCTGCTTACTAAGCAGCCGTTTGTAGGATAACTCGACAGGGCTCGTGATGTTCAGGACTTACTCCAGAGCCCGTGGGGATGGAAGAAACTTCTGTGTGTTCCAGCGCAGCCAGCTGCTCCCAGATCTTGCTCCCATTCTGCAACTCCCACCCCAGCCCCTATAGAACTAACTTACCAGGAATGAATAAGTATTATATAAGATGGCATAAATATCCTAAATACTCTTCTCGTAATTTCGTTTCTTTTTTCTCCAGTCTATGTACCTCTTACTACCCCTTCCCCTCAAACGTTCTGTATTTCAGGACTCAAAGACATGTCATTATTTTATGGGCCTCTATGAAAGGAAAA
Organism: Noctilio leporinus; assembly: GCA_004026585.1. Classification (NCBI taxonomy): domain Eukaryota; kingdom Metazoa; phylum Chordata; class Mammalia; order Chiroptera; family Noctilionidae; genus Noctilio; species Noctilio leporinus. The sequence continues at coordinate 60,722 of PVIW01000828.1, forward strand.
AATCCTGCCAATTAAACCATGCATTCCAATTTCAGATACATTAAATGTGGGGGAATATATCTAAAAGTATGTCTTAGAATCGATGAAACACAGCATTTCAGCTGCTGTGAACAGTGATTCCATTAAAGGTTCAGGTTTTCAACCAGAGAGATGGGTTTAATTCTTTTCCTATTGGTTACATTGTGGTTTCTCTTCAGTGATAGAATGGTTCACAAAGTGTCTTAAGTGTAGGGATTATAGGTTTTCTGTAGGTAGGAAATAACACTTTAACTGTTCGTTGTCCTGGTGGCAGCCAGGATCCAGATACCCCAGAGCACTGGGCCTCTGCTGTGTCTCTTCACGCTGTTAGGGGAAATGCTTTCATGAGCCAGTTGTTGGGATAAAGTGACTGCACATGACTATACCATAAAGTCAGCTAGTTTTAGTAACAGTGAGTTGAATTAATTCAGTTGTGAGAGATTGGTAGCTGCTGCCCTTATTCTGCAGATCTGCTTTAAAGAAGTGTCTGGCAGGGAGCCAGCGACCTGTTCCTGGGAGAGCCAGGCAAGATGCTGCTTGAAAGGGACAATATGCATTTCTTTCAGAGACCAGTTCCTTAGAGACGTGTGCCATGGAGGAGCCTGACTGACTGCCACGGCACTTTAGAGTTGGGAAAGAGTGTGACAGACATGGCAAACCGGGGAGGCCCCTGGGCCATGTTTATCAGATGTATATTTAACTGGCCATTGTACAAAAAGGGCAAAAAAATGTTTTTGCTAAAATTTAAGTCAGGAGATTTCATGCAAAAGTCCAGATTTCTGTCCACTCTTAAAAAAATAGATCCAGCAATACTGAGCCCACACCCTAGCTTGAGTTCAGTGGATACATTCGTACTTTTACCCGCCTGGAGCCTGGAAGGTTCTGCAGTATATATAGCATAGTGATGTGAAGCACCTGGGAGTTGACAGACCTTCACTGTGATCCTGGTGCTATCACGGAATAGCTGTGTGCCACACAGCCCAGTGTTCTCATGTACGTATAGCAGTGCCCACCTTTTCAGGTTGTGGTGAGGCTTAAAGAAAGAAAGAAATGCAAAGTGCTTAATACTTGCCTGACATCAGAAAAAGTGCTCAATAAAATATGTGTATCGCATATGATCAGTTGAATTTATGGTTGGGCTGGATTATATAATTAACGATTTTTGTCAGTTGTTAAGAGAGTCCCAGGAATTCTTATTTTAGAAAAGGATGTGAGCAGGGTAGGTGAGTAGAAGACAGGGGATGTGGATGAGGATGACAGGGAGGCACTGAACACCAAGGTAGCTGTCGGCGCTCCATGATCGTCTCTGGTATGCCTGATTTCCCCTTTGGACCTCCTGTTTGTCTACTGGAGGTACTGCAAATAGAAATGTTTATGTCTCTGAATCATGTGTTCATTTCTCACCGAAGAGCAGTATTCTACACAATGCAGTGGCCATATCCAGTGTCGGAGCTCTGCTAGCTCTTCGTTTATGTCTCTGAATACTTAGCTTGTAGGAAGGGTGTGATCTCAGGTAACAGGTGTTAGCTGACTACAAAGGGGGATAATATTTATCTTTCCCCCATTTTTCCTTATGAATGACCTCTGAGTTGGTAATTGACAGGGATTATTGCCGTTTTTTTTAATCTCTGCTAGGAGGCTGCTGGAGTCTTCCCTCATTTCATTATCCCGTTATGATGGAGCAGGATCCAGAGAGCACCCAATTTACCCAGACCCAGCGAGGTAAGGCCAAAGTGAGAAATGGCACCAGGTGGCGGGGAGGGGCTGCCCTCGGGGTTGCCAAATGTTGGAAGCCCCGTTTTGTGCCTCTCTGGTCCTGGTGCTCTTTGTTCTTCAGTTACAGTTTTGAGACAGGTGATTCAGGTGATTGGGAAGTGTTGCAGGTAAGTGAACAGAACCTCTGGTGACAGACAGTTATGATTGAGCTCTTGTCGTTTGGGGCTCATTTCCATACATATGGCACTAGAGGATGGGCCTGAGGAGGCCACTGCAGAGTCATAGGATATATATAATATTCCCTGTTTTCAATCAGAGTGGCTATTGCTGTTTAGATGGACAGCCAAAAAGGAAATAAAAGTTGTTATTAATAGGGAAATTACCCATAAATTCAAAGAATTCTACTTATTTTCATTTGAGAGAGGATTTAGAATATCAAAAAGCAGAAAAATCAAGCCATTTCAGTTGAATTTTTTGAGACAATCTGAAGGAAGAGGTGATTAACAAATGGAACTGATTAAAGTTAAGTTGGAATTTTGTTAAAAGTGCTTGACATGGACTGATTAGAAGACATTTGAAAAAGTCTTAAAGCAGTAAAACAAATTTAAATGAGTTGAAGGCCTGCCTTTACCCAACACTGGTAACTGAGGACCGCATTTGGGGTTGAGCTGGTATGTAACATTTATAGTGAAAAGCCCTTTGGGGTTGTCATAGCCAGACTTACTGTTAATGATCTAAAAAAGGGATAACAACCTTTTTTTTTTTTTTTTTTTAACGCATTGCCAGAGCACATTGTGAGGCTTTGCCAAAGGAGAAGAGGAATTTACAATGGTGGGATTGCAAATTACTAATAGATCAGATAAAGCTAAATAAGCTTTGCTTTAGATTAAGAATTTCAGGTCTAGAAAAAAACCTTTAGACTAAGTTGATTCAGGTATATTGAATGATTTTGTTGCCACTGTTATGTGATGATACTGAGCATTCTTTTTGAGATACTAGTTAAAGGTTCCCCATTACCCTCTTCCTTTTTCATACCCCAGAATGCCAAATCCAAGGATTGGAGAACTTGTGAATTAATAACTTTAAAACAGGTAGATAGTTTAGATGACAACTGAAGCAAGAAACTTTATGTAGTCTATAATCATATCTGAAAGAACAAGCTGTAGATAGAAGAAAAATTTTCACAAGAGTCAAATACTCTGAAATTCAGGAAAAGAGAACTTCTTGTAGTTTCTTTTAGGACAGCAGTGGGAATCTCAGCCCTGAATTTTTAACCTGACAAAGTTTACTAGTGATTCTTTTTTATTTTTATTTTTTTTTAAGATTTCATTAATTATTTCCAGAGAGAGAGGAAGGGAGAGAAGGAGAGAAACATCAATGTATGTTTGCCTTTCACCTGCCTCCAGCCATGGACCTGGCTGGAGATGTGGCTTGCAACCTGGTTATGTGCCCTGACTGGGGAATCAAACCAGTGACCTTCAGGTTCACAGGCCAGTGCCAGCCAGGGCATTTACTGGTGATTCTTAAAGACCATTATTTCTCCTCCTTTTATGTTATTTATTCCTACTTGAACCTCTTTATCATAGAAAGTGTTGTACTTTGTAGTATTGCTGTTTCCACATTTTCCCTTTGAACACACAACAGGCTTTTTTGGAGGGGAAAGTATTCTTCCTTGAAGAGAACTTGAGGATTTATTTAAACACTTAAATTTTTTACAAAATATTTTACCCTACACACAGTATGTATAGGTCAGAGCCTTTGTACGACATGTCAGCATTCAGATCCTTAGCTTTCCTCTGGATACCCAAAAAAGACAAGGCTAAGGATATATTTGTAGTTAATAATTGTGCCAGGATTTTTGTTTTTGTTTTTGTTGTTGTGGCATTTCTGATCATTATCTAGACCAAAACCTTTCTTTAGGAATTTTTTAAAAATCAGTAGCTTACGGGATTCCTATCCTGTAGTGAAATTAAACAGTTGGCATTACCTAGTGCTGAAATTGTGCCCCTTCATGAAAGATCTTTACACTTATTGTCAGTGTTAGCATTATTTCTGCCTCTATCACCATAATATTGCAATTTTTACCAATAGAGTAGTTTATGAACTAAGGGTAGTTTATGAACCGAGGATTGAATATACTTACCAGAATCAATTCCAAAAAAGAACTCTTCATTCTCTTGGAACTTTTTTTACATTCTTTTGTAGTTTTATTTGACTGGAGAATTTAACTAATAATGGTGGGTTTCTGCTGCTTTTTTTTAGTATTTGGTAGCAGAACAACTCAAGAGTATTGACTTCTGTGTGTTGAAAATAGAAGATTCTTGATTCATCCTTGCAAAATGCATGGGAATAGGGGCCCACATGGATAATGAAAGTTCCACAAGTTGAGACTTTTAAGAAATAGTTCTTGTGCTCTCTGTGCATCCATCCATTGTATAAAGGTAGCCATATGAAGGTAATTTGGCCTCAGGTGTGCCTAACACAGACTTCTGAGTCCCAAAGATTGTCAGCTGGCCTGCTTGGGAATTCCATTTGATGGTTAGCCAGAAGAACACTACCTCTGGTGACAGGTATTTGAGAGGCAGCTTTAGTTTGTATTAGGTGATGGCAGGATCTCCTTTGGCTAGAGTCAGTAGATCTACTGAGGATTTGCCCAGAGACTTTGCCAGTGGTAATGAAAGGTCAGGCAGCAAGATGTTTGTGAATACATTTCCTACTATTTGGAAATAACTTTTATTTCCATTCTCAATCAGCTTATTAGGTTTTAATGAAAAAATATATATATATATGCTTTTTTTCCTTTTATGTTTAAACATTTTAGTTAAGGTCCTCAAGAATCCTTAGGATTGCTGTGCTTCCTTTTAGTTTGTTCTAATTATAGAAATATATGTATATATACATATTAGTATAAATACACTATTCTTCCATTTTTCCCCCACTTAAAATTTTATTTTAGAGAACTTTCCTTGTGTGTATATAAGGACAATTTGTTATTTTTAATAGCTACATGGTGTTTCTTTGTATGGATATCATTTAATCTGATGATGGGTAGGCATTTGGGATGTTTCCCCATTTTTCATTAATTGTAACTCTATCTTTATCTGTATATATATCTTTATAGCCTTGTGTGTTTCTGTAGGATAAAATTTCTAGTGAAATTGTTCAATCAAAGTGTGTGCTTCAGGTAGGTTATAAGGCTGGAAATTTCTTAGTAATCCACGTAATACTATATAAAACATTCTTCTGTTATTGTTTATCTTTCACAGTCTCAGTTAATAGCCTCAAATTATGTAAATGTTGTGAAAGATGGAGAGAAAACCTGTGAAAGAAGGGATGGGGCAAGTTGTATAGGACACTCGATCTTTTCGTGGGGTATGAAGACACTAAGCAGTTGGAAGAATATAGGTCTAGACTGTTGACTGAGATAGTCATAGTAAAGGAGAAGAAAAAAGAATGACTGTTGCCTTCTGTTACTGCTCAGCCCCCATGTAGCCTCTGATGCTCTGTTGTAAGAAAATGAAAAATTCTGTGTTTTTCACTAAGACTTTTCTGTTTTCACAAATATATTTTACTCTCAGTCTCTATCCTGAATATTTTCTATTACAAATATCCATGAGTAATTTGTGAAGGAGAGGTAAGGGGCTTAAAAAAATAGTTTGAAGGAGCTAGAACAGATCTGGAGCACCCATGTTTGTTGGAGAGCAAGGTCTAGTGAAGATGCCTTTAGATGCCTTCTTTAGATTTCCTGCCACCTGGCCTGTTTTCTCATCTGGAAAACAAAAGAAGAAACAACTTGTAGACAATTGCTCTGGGCCCTCCATTTCTCATATTGTGAATATGGATGATTGAGGAAAAGCTGTGAGTCTGTAAAGGGTTTCCTGAAACGCTAGAAGAGGTCCCTTAAGGAAGCTAAAAAGAAAAGCCCAGCATTATTTTCTTGGGAGGGGGCAGCTGTTGATCAGATGAGGACTGATTAAGCATCTCTCTGCCTGATCTCAGAGCAGAATCACTGGTGGTAATCTGATAAGTGTATTGTGCAGTACACACCTCCTGGTGAGTTAAATACCCTTTATTTTTCACTGGAGTTCGCCTCTGCCGGGAGATGTCATGGGAGAACTGAGTTTACTGTCAGTTTTCCCCACATTAGTGCTAGTTTGTGTTTGTCCATCTCTGTCTCTCCCAGATTATCTCCTGCTGCATACTACGCTCAGAGGATGATCCAGTATCTCTCACGGAGAGACAGTATTCGCCAGCGCTCCATGCGCTACCAACAGAACCGGCTTCGTTCTTCCACCTCCTCCTCTTCCTCAGACAACCAGGGTCCATCAGTAGAGGGAACCGACTTGGAATTTGAGGACTTTGAGTAAGTACACACTCAGCCTGCTTTTTTCCCTCTGCTCCTAAGCTGTGAGTGCTTCCAAGTTGGCCACTGTTGGAACAGCATTCTTGCTTCAGACCCCAGTGGTTGACATTTTTGCTTCAGGCCCCTAAGTTACTACAAAGAGTAAGAGGATGGGGTGAGGGACAGAGGGTTAAAATGCCCAGGGCATGCTCACCCCTAGCCAGGCTGGGAGAAGATGGCCGCTGCTCTTTAGGCTACTTTTTTCCCTTTTGCCTGAACAGTGGCTGTGGAAATGCATCTCCCAAGCTGACTTCACAAGAAGGCAGGAGGCTTAGTGTCTTATTCTCTTAAGCAGAGTAGGTATTGAGAGGTTAAAAAGAAAACACCCAATTTTCCTTAAGGCGTGGTTCTCTTAGAACTTCTTGTTCACAGGGATACTTTGAAGTTTTACTCCGTTACCTAAATGTTCTCATTCTCCCTCCATGTTCCCCTACAAATAAGGATCCTTTGAAAGTTGCCTATTAGATTACTGTGGTGGGTTTGTGAGAAACATACTTACCCAGCCTGTAAAACAAATGGTCAATGAGGCCAGGAGTATAGTGAAAGCTAGGTATTTATTCTTGTTCTTGCAAGAGTGGGTGCCTGGTGGTATCTGGTGGGCAGGTGCACAGAAGTGGGAGACAGATGAATTTATCCCTGATGAGAGCGGTGTCTCCTCTGTTTCCTCATTGGTTGAGTACTTTGGAGTCACAATGTGTTGCGATTAGTCGAAACCATGTTTAAAGAGATGACTGGGCAGTTTAAACCCTGGTGCAGGCAACTTTTGGCTCAAATGTGGCTATCCCTCCTTTCCTTTACTCTCAGAGTTACCTGTGAGGGGTTATGAAGTCCCTAGCCCTCCATGCTGTCACACCCTCAGTTGTGTAACCTAGCCCCTTTTTTGTTAGTTTATTCAGAGACTTCCTGATTCATTTGCTGTCTGGCCTAGCTACTGTGGCTTAGCCTGGTTTAAGAGTCACTTACTACCTTGTTTCTTACAATTCCTCCTGACTCTTCTGGAGGGTTGACTACTCAAAACGTTGATGCCTGACTTCCAAATCTCTATGTCCTGCTCCCTTTAAAAACCTAAAATATACCATTCTGCCAGATCAAGCCAGTTTTTAAAATAGACAAGCAAGAGGTACTATTTTTCAGAAACACACTAACTTACTTAGTATTATCCAGTCATAAATTCAAAGTTTCCAGCAGCTGCTATATTCAAAGGGGATCTCGCGCACATTCCCTAACTCTTATGTGGTATGTAATTCCCTGTCTCTGCACAAACTGCATGCCTCGCTTCCTCTCCTTTGTCCCCCAGCTAGGAGGGAGCCCATGCTCATTCAGGGCAGAGTCCAGGTCAGTTGGGTATCCATGGGGAGCAGCATGCTTGATGTTTAAGTGTGGCATTGCTGGGCAAGCTGACATCCTGCTGTATTCTGGGGGCAAGAGATTTAGCAACAGGGTTAGAAAGTGCAGTCAAAACTGTAACTACTAAATGACAAAGGTGGGGACCAATTTTTTGTTTTAATGTCCCATATTAGGAAAAGAGTGGTTTTTCTGGAGGAAGGTGAGCAAGGTGTGTCACACCGGTCTCAAGCTCTTTCAGCCCACTATACTTACTTTGGGCTGAGAGGAATATTTTAGGATTTCCCTTCTTTCAGACTTCTGGGCCCTTTCTGCCCCAGCCATTAGGACAGAAAATCTGGCTTTCAAGTTAAGCCCACAGACTACCCCATACTTCACCAGGCCAACCACTTAGTGCAGCCAAACTATTGAGCCTCAGGATGCAGCAATGTAGATGAACTTCTTAAGTGAAACCTATATTGTACAGATAATCACTCAAGTAGGCTTATGCTCTATGAAAACAGAAGGCGTACACACACTAATTCAAACAATAATCTACAAACCAGCCTCCGGGTCTACAAGACAGTCAGGCCAGAGGAATTTCTCGGTCTCTGCATGGCTGGACCTTCCTCTGGAATCTGCCAGGTAATTAGCCTTGGAAGTAATCTTATCCCAGAGCCCCAGAACACTGAGCCCCCAGAGGTAACCAATTTAGCATCCCTGAGCAGGCAGATGTCACCTTTGAGTATACTGCCTTTGTTCTAAGGTATTTACAGCCTCCTTGTTCCAATGTGTATATAAGATTGCCCTTGCTGTAAGTTGGCATGCACTACTGTTGTGGGAGGGACAGCGGACAAACCATGCGTGACAACACCGACACACTCAGCACCCGGCTTCGTGGAAGCAGGAGAAAGGGTATAGAGAGATGCCTGGATTCAGCAGTCAGTAACCTAACCAGGCAGCTGTGATAAGAGTGGGCCAACCGTCCATGAAGATGTGACACTCTAAGCTGACTGGCCATGTGGTCTGCCACTTGCAATAAAGCATGCAAACCCTCCTGAAGCCTCCACGTAAGTCCTTCTTTGCCACCAGACCAGAGGCCTCCCCGCCATCATCGCTTGCTGGTCCCGCACCCGAGGCCACAGGACCTGACAACTGGCATCAGGACTGGGAGAGCGAGATGCTGGGACCCAACAGACATTTTTTGGAAAACATCTAGGTAGTTACAAAGCTTTTGCTGGAATAACATTTAACAGTGGCAGTTTGACACATTCTTCTTGCCTGTAAATTAAGCATCTTTCATGATGTTACAAACCCAGTTACAACTTCTAAATGAAAATTTTAAAGACCATTAGTACTAGTCTAATGTCTATGAATCATGGATTTTCTCTTTAAAATTACCCTCATTGTTATTAAAGGGACTGCATTAAGTCTAGTTTTATTTTATTTTTTTCCTATTTGTTAGCATAAACATAATAAGAGCAGCAATTGCTCATATATGATCATTGTCCGCTTTGAGGGAATTTATAAGGAGCCTTTAGACTTTAAGTCTGCCCTTAGGGCACAGAAGCTGAGTCACACACCTGCCATCTGGCTTTGCCTATAAACACCTGCTTTTTTCCCCACGTTCTTGAGGTTTTTTATTGTGCCTTAAGGTTCTTTTTAGCCATTCTTCAGGAAAGCAACCTTCCTTCTATCTCTGAAAAGCTTGCCATGAACCGCACAATCAACCAAGGTATCAGGCTTTTTCCTTGTGGACTTTTTTTAATTTTTAAGATTTTATTTATTATTTTGAGAGAGAGAGGAAGGGATAGAGGCAGAGAGACATCACTGTATGGTAGCCTTTCACCTGCTTCCAGCTAGGGACCTGGCTGGAGACCTGGCTTGCAACCTGATTATGTTGCCCTGGCTGGGAATTGAACCAGTGACCTTTGGGTTCCCAGGCTGGCACTTTATCCACTGAGCTACCAGCCAGGACTCCTTGTGGGTTTTTATTAGTTCCTAGAGGCAATTCCAGTTCCTCAGAGCTTTCTGGTAACAAACAGAACCCAGGCATGTCTCCTTCAGTCATGACGTTCCAGTCAAAGTCCCGATTGACAAAACCTCTGTTAACAACTGATCTTTTTAGTTTTATGCAAAGAAACAGAGTTTTACTTCTTCAGAATGCCAAATTCTGGAGGGATCAGGTAGGAAGAAAATAGAAATGCTTCAGTATTGCTACAATTTACTAAATTGTTCTAAAAAAACAAACAAGTTTCTTAAAATCAGCATCTAGTCCTTCCGAGAGGGCCTCAAATGTTGGAAAATTTTAGTTCCAGGTAACAGCTAATGACCTTCTAATGACCTTCATAGTCAACGCATGTTAAAAGCTCTTGTTTTAGGAACCTGGAGGTATGACCTACCTTAACTCTAGGTAACCATGTGTAGTTCCACCTTTGTTCTTCAGGAGAACTGCAAGCAATCAAGATATTATCTGAACCATTGTGCTTCAGGGTGCAGAGAAGGACAGAAGACCTCTATCCAGGACTCAAAGAAAGAATGCTGCAGTTTTGATCTCATTAACTCTTTCCCTAAAATCCATCAAGATATTATCTGAACCATTGTGCTTCAGGGTGCAGAGAAGGACAGAAGACCTCTATCCAGGACTCAAAGAAAGAATGCTGCAGTTTTGATCTCATTAACTCTTTCCCTAAAATCCAAAGACAGTCTGTTAGGGTGCAAACCCCCTATCTTCTCAGATCGCCAACCATCTGAATCAAGTGCCCATGAAGATTCAGTCCTTGTCTTTGCTTCTTGGGTCTGGTAGATGACAGGCAGCATGGCCATCAGCCTTTCCAGTTTCACTACAATCAATTCCTGATTATCCTAATTATTGGCCAGTATCTCTACAAGCCTAGTCATTCCCCAGAGCCCCACAAATCTCCATCTATTTCAAAGTATTATCTGAAAATTTATTCTGAGAAACTTGTATTTTAGAATAAGTCAAAGTCCTTTCCCATGGACCTTTTTGAAGATGTAATAAATTTGCAAATGCATCAGAGTAATACTACGACTGTCTCTGAATGACCAAAAACATACTTGAAATGACATGGCAAAAGAATTTGTTTGTTTATTTATTTATTTGCAAGAGCATTTTAAGATAATACTCGGGATACAAATAAAAGTATATCAGACCAAGCAATCTATTTATTTGTTCCCCACTGTCTAATTGTTCCCAGGGTTTTGTTCAGAAATAACAATTGGTTTTGGAAAATCAAAGGGAGCTTTTGTGTTTTTCATTCGTTATTAAATGATCACTTTGCTTTACTATCTATCTCTGTGCCTTTCTTTTTCTTTCTCATTCCTGTTTTTCGTTCCCTTTTCCCTTCTCAATTCCTTACTCCAAATGCCCTTTCTTATGCCATCCATGAATGTGACACTTACTTTCCTTTATTTTTTCTTACCCTTCTCTTTCACAGTCCTTCACCTCCTTAATTCCTTCTTTTTCTGTACTTCCCCCTATACAATCCTTCAACTTTCACAGCTCTTTGTGACTTACTTAACCCTCTGCAATCTTCATAGCCTATTTTAGTTTGCCCTTTTAACTCATCTAGGAAAAAACCACAAGCCCTGGCTGGTTGCACAGTGGATAAGGTGCAGGCCTATGAACCCGAAGGTCACTGGTTTGATTCCCAGCCAGGGCAACATAACCAGGTTGCAAGCCAGGTCTCCAGCCAGGTCAGTAGCTGGAGGCAGGTGAAAAGCAACCATACATTGATGTCTCTCTCCCTCTCTGCCTCTCTCCATTCCCCTCTCTCTAAAAATAATAAATAAAATCTTTAAAAAAAAAAAAAAAAAAAAAGGAGAAAAACAACTTTCAGTTCTGTTTCCTTTCCCATTATTTATACCTTTTCTTACCAAAACCATATATTCTTTCCCAACTTTAATATTTTCAATTCTTTTTTTTTTTTTTTTAAGATTTTATTATTTTTAGAAAGAGGGGAAGAGAGAGAGGCAGAGAGGGAGAGAGACATCAATGTATGGTTGCTTTTCACCTGCCTCCAGCCACAGACCTGACTGGAGTCTTGGTTTGCAACCTTGTTATGTGCCCTGGCTGGGGAATCGAACCTGCGACCTTTGGGTTCGCAGGCCGGCGCCTTATCCACTGTGCTACCAGCCAGGTCAATTCTTAATGACAACTAAAATAATTAGCATTCTTTAAATTGATAAATTTATGGGTACATTTCGTAATTTTCAGAAACATGTTTCTTTTTCTCCCACTGGCAAATACACTTACATTTTTATTCTGGGTGATTACTACATTCCTTCAGTGTGCTCAAAAGTGAGCTGTTTCATTATTTAGTGACCATGACAACTTCTACAAAGCCTAGAGGTGGAGATATCAAGCTACACTGTAAACAACTGTTTGAAGTCTTGGGGGAATTTCCTTGCTCACCTTTTCCACCCTTTGTAGTTTTCTGGAAATATCAGGCTAGCTTTTGGTCACAAAGCTGACTTTCAAGAGACCTTGTCCTCTTGGGTCTTCAGGATCTAACCCAGGGTACTTTCCCATCTGATCCCTAAGTTTTTGTAAAAATGCAGAGTCTCCTCTTTCTCTTGCTGGAACTCAAATGCTTTGGACACGTTCTGTGATCTGGGAACTGACTTTCTTTTTTCTTTTCTTTTCTTTTTTTTTTTAATTTTATTGTTGTTGTATTACGGAACTGACTTTCTTATTCCTCTAATCAGTAAATCCCTAAGGTCCTGCATTTGAGTTCTCTCTCTAGCTTCATTATTTCTCCATCCTGGAGAAATAATTTAAGTTCCCACAGAAACTTAAATTCAGCTGGTATAACCATGAGCCAGGAGGGTGCTATCTTTCCCAGATAACCATAGCTGCTCTCCTAATCATTCCTTGCTCCTCACCAGTAAATAGACATTCATAATAGACATGATCTCAGCCTAAGTATAGAGGGTCCCAAGGACTGGTCTAATTGTTCTGCTAGCCCAAGAGGGTCTTCTAAGAGTGATTTCATCTCCTCCTTAAAGTTCCTAACCTCCAAGCTAATAGGGGGTATTCACAAATCCAATTTGCCCTCCTTGGATAGGAACTTCTCAAGGGGAAATATCTGTTGTTTGGAGGAAATGGAGAAGTTGTCAATGTCCTTTTTGCATTGCTCTAACTCCTTTCTTAAATTTTGATAGGGAGGAGCAGTTGATTTCTTCTTATTTTCACCAGTCTCCCCTATCACTCTTTCTTCTTCCTTTTCTCCTTGATGCTGTGAACCATCAAGGGGAGGAAGACAGGACAGGGGATCCCAGAGCCTTTCTTTAGACTTTTTCTCTCTTTCTTAAGAGGAAACATGCAGACCTGTCCTGGCAGCCAACAGAGGGCATAGTCCAGCTGGGATGATAGTTTATCAAGGCCAAAAAAAAAAAACCCACCAAAAAATACCCAAAAACCCTGAGGACCCCCAGAGTGGTTCCTTGGGCCAGATGAGGCAACAACACTTTACTGTGTCCAAGGACTCTCTCCCCAATGAGCTAACATTCTCCCTATGGACTATCAGGCAGGAATGTCCCTGTGAGATAGGGTGGAAGGAGGCCATCTCCAAATTCTCCATAGCCTGAGGCTTGGGGATGGGGTATGGGACACTGAAATACAGCCATTTTTTCTGAGAGAAGTATTTTGCATATCTGTGGCTGGTAACTAGTGTTTTAGTTAGGCAAATGACTAGATAAACCTCTTCCCTCCAAGAAGATAGGAGGGGTTTTTGACCGTAGGATAGTAATGGAAGAATTTACAGGGCTGTGCAAGATTTCACGGGTGGCCACGATTGGTCTCACTACCAATGCGTCACAGGCAGCCATCATGGCTTAAAATAGAGTGGCAACCACCACGTGGTCTCTTGCTGTCTCCCGGAAGGACTTGCACAAAGACACGTTCTTTCTCCTGGATGGCCAACAGACAGACACGTGGCCTGAGAAACAGGAAAGAACTCACTTGATCTGGCAGGGGTGGGGGGAGCAAGGGGGCAAGAAAGGGAGGTATGCAGCTTGTGCAAAGACAGGGAATTCCGTGTGCTGTAAGGTCCAGGAATGTGCGCAAGATACTCCCCTCCTTGAGTATAGCAGCTGCTGAGAACTTTGCATTTGTAACCGGAATGCTAAATTGTGAACTGTTGTGTTTCTGAAAGACTGTCTTGCTTGTCTGTTTTAAAGCTAGCCTAATCCAGCTACACCATATATTTTGGGTGTTTTTAAAGGGAGTGGGATTTAACGGCAGAATTGCATCTTTAATATAAATTTGTATACCCTTCAAATAAACAAAATACCTTTTCACCAAGCTCTCTTATGAAGAGTCATTCCTGGCTGCAGGCAGAATGAGCCCATTAAAACTGAGGACCCCCACCCAAAGGGTCCTGTTACACCTGGGGCCTTTCTTGGCCACAGTCCCTTTAGTTTCCCTAGGTCTAGAATTCTTACTTTCCATCCTACGTTGGTTCCAGTGGCTGAGTTCCCTGTGTACACAGCCCCCCTAATAGAGGTTTCTTGCACACCTCAAGATTCTTTTCATCTGTCTCTGGCCATTTCCCTTGCAGGAGAATGTAACCGTGGATCAGGACTCTGCATTTGCCTGGTATCTGCAGTATGTCTCAGTCACACACATTTGACCTCTGAGGATGCCCGACCCACCAAGGCAGCACTTAAACACAATTTTCCTACCTTGGCCCCGTCTTGAAGTTGTTTGGTAGCCGCGGTGACTCCTTTTTCTCTCCTGCAGCACTATCGCTCCCCTTTGAATAACAGCTTCGGGGTGTGTTCTGGCTTCTGTGAGGAGATCGGGCGCCCAGGCCGAGCAGGCCACCCAAAGGGTGGGTGGGACACGTCGACCACTCCGCTAAGGCTCGTCTCTCCGCGCCGGCAGAAGGATCCTGAACGAGCCCCCAGATTGTGAGCAATGTGCTCACCCAGTCCGTAAAAGGGACAGTGAGGCCAGGAGCGTAGCGAAAGCGAGGCATTTATTTGCCTTCCATCAAGAGGGATGCCTGGTGCTATCCAGTGGGCAGGCACACGGAAGTGGGGAACACGGAAGTGAGAGCCGGAAGAAATTATCCCCGGATGTAAGCAGCCCCTCCCCCGTCTCCTCGTTGGCCGCGTCACAATCTGTCGGCCATGTTTAAAGAGACGGCTGGGCAGTTTAAGCCCTGGCGCAGGCAACTTTTGGGTCAAATGTGGCCATCCCGCCTTTCCTTTGTTCCGGGAGGTACTGGTGAGGGGCTACGAAGTCCCTAGCCCTCCCCGCTGTCACACCCTCACTCGAGTGCCCTAGCCCGTTCTTTGTCACTCTGTTTACTCGGAGACTTCCCCAATCGTGGGCCGTCCGGCCTAGCTACTGCAGCTTAGCCTGGTTTTGAGAGTCACTTGCTACCTTGTTTCGCTCAGGTTGAGAAGTGATTCCTTCTTCTACTGGACTTTTTATTTTTATTTATTTTCACTTTTTTAAACAAGATTTTATTTATTATTTTAAGAGAGAGGAGAAGGGAGAGAGGCAGAGAGGGAGAGAGACATCCATGTATGGTTGCCTTTCACCTGCCTCCAGCTACAGACCTGGCTGGAGACCTGGCTTGCAACCTGGTTATGTGCCCTGGCTGGGAATGGAACCAAAGACCTTTGGGTTCTCAGGCCAGTGCCTTAGCCACTCTGCCACCAGCCAGGGCCCCTTTACTGGACTTTTTAATCTTTGGTTAGGGGATGGGGTGAGCTAAAGGAGCAGGGTCAGCCCCAGGCTCCAAATTCAAGCTTCCCAGTCGGACTTCTGGGTTTTGCCAATTCTGACCTCCTGCTCCTAACCTTTCTAGCCATTCATTGTGTTTCTTTCCATTATGAAACTGAGCTTTTCTGGCTTGTATCAGATGGGACATTTGGCTTTTGTTTTGATTCCTGCATTTTGATATTCTCAAACATGTGAAACAAGAGAGAGGACGATTAAGTATTTTTTCCCCCTTCTTTTTTGCCGACTATTAGAATAGGATAGCCTGTCAGTCATTTTCCTTTCTTCCCCTCTATCTTGACGTAGACTGGTCAGGGTTGGGGCTCTTGCCTTCTCTCAACCTTCCTTCACCCATAAGGTGATTGCATAGTTCCCCAGGCACCGTTTTGCAACAGAGCTTTAAGATGTGTTTGAGAAATCTCTTTCCCAGAAAGGACTAAAAGGGTGGGAATGACCTTCATACCAGGTTACCTCCCTGATGCAGTCCTTAAAATCGCAGGACACTAGCAATTATGTACTTGGAAGCAGAAGGAAGACTGACTGGGAAGCTCATTCATCTGAGGAAGGTGTAGACGTGAAAGCAATTCAGGGATGCTCTAAAGCACTGTGCTGTGGCAAATGGAGCAGGGTGGTGGCCCTCTGCATCCACTACGGGAGAAGAGCTCGGCTACTCTGACTCTCAGCATGCGTCATTCTCCCTTCCCTCCACTCCAGGGGAAGGTGGAGGCATGTGATGGCAGTAAAGGGAAAGTGTCTTTAATCCCTTAGCCAGGCTGACACCTGTAGTGAGAGGTATGCTCCCATGTAGATGTGATTCTTTTTCCAGCACCCGGGCCTGTCCATTCAGGGAAGTAGTTTCAGTGTACATGAGGCTGCTGGGACTTAGTGCTGCTCAAAAGTATCAGTAACCCTGCGGAGCTCTGGCAGTCCGTGCAGATTGCGCAGCCCCTCCTGGAAGGCTCTGTGTTACCTCTTTGCAGTGCTGGGATGAGGGGCTCGTGCCTTTGAGCTATACCTTGCCTCGTGACTTGTCCTTCACAGTGGAATTCTGGGTTAGTTTAAAATGTTCTGTTCTCATCTTACCTTCTCTTTCTTCTGCTACCACCTCCTCCCTTTCCCCTTCTTCCCCCTCAATTTTCCTCTGTCAGACTGCCTCCTCCTTGTGCTCCCCACAGCCCACCTGTGCTCTCACCTCCCCTCAGCTTTAGCATGACCTAAATTTACATTGTCTTCTTCACCTTCCATGCACTGACTGACTTACCATCATTGTTTTAGGGGTCTTGTATTGTTCCCTGATCAGTAACAATGGGCTGATGTCTCTAATGCCCCTCTGAAAGTCTCCCTTGGGTGCTTGCCTTTCTTTTTGGGTTCATGCAGACTGTGATCTTGTTGTTTGTTTGTTTTTAAAGATTTTATTTATTATTTCCAGAGAGAGGGGAAGGGAGAGAGGCAAAGAGGGATAGAAACATCAATGTATGGCTGCCTTTCAC
This sequence comes from Noctilio leporinus, assembly GCA_004026585.1. NCBI lineage: Eukaryota > Metazoa > Chordata > Mammalia > Chiroptera > Noctilionidae > Noctilio > Noctilio leporinus. Next base: position 77,424 of record PVIW01000828.1, read on the forward strand.
CTACCTCCAGCTACGGACCTGGCTGGAGACCTGGCTTGCAACCTGGTTATGTGCCCTGGCTGGGGAATCAAACCATTGACCTTTGGGTTCGCAGGCTGGCGCCTATCCACTGAGCCACCAGCTAGGGCTGTGATCTTGTGGGCTTTTTTTTTTTTTAATATACTAAATAGAATTTTTTTTGGTAAGATTTTTAAAATTATTTTGAGAGAGAGGGGATGGGAGAGAGGCAGAGAGGGCAAGAGACATCAATGTATGGTTGCCCTTTCACCTGCCTCCAGCTACGGACCTGGCTGGAAACGTGACTTGCAACCTGGTTATGTGCCCTGGCTAGGGAATTGAACCAGCAACCTTTGGGTTTGCAGGCCGGCTCTGATCTTGTTTTTAACAGCAACTGTGGATTGGTCACTTCTATGTTAGTGGTCCAGGGCTTCTAGTGAAGGGTGTTGCTGGCTATTTGGTGCTCACTTACCATCTATTCATTTTATCTCTGCAGCCTTCCTTGCCCTCTTAACCACACCCCACCCCAACTGCAAACTGAGTGCTGCTTGTAGTTGCTCCTCTATTCTTAACATATAAGTGCTCTGAGGAGGGAGAGTGAGGAATTAGGGAATGTTTAAGCCCATTTTAATTTCTCTGCCCCAGTCCTTTTTCTTAGCTTTAATAACTAGAAGGAAAGTTAGATGCATGTCTAGATGATGTATAGTCATAATTTATAGTTCTTTTGGGTATGTTAGACATGGCCTTGAATTCTTCCTAACACACTTAGAGTACCATTAAAAGAAACTGTTAAGCCCTGGCTGGTGGCTCAGTGGATTGGCGCCAGCCTGCAAAGCCTGCAAGCCTGAAGGTCACTGGTTCGATTCCCCAGCCAGGGCATATAACCAGGTTGCAAGCCAGGTCCATAGCTGGTGAAAAGATAACCATATGTTGATGTTTCTCTCCCTTTCTTCCTCCATCCCTGGCCCTTCTCTCTAAAAATAATAAGTTTAAAGAAAAAAATATTAAAAAAAAGAGAGGCCCTGGCTGGTGGCTCAGTGGAAAGGTGCAGGTCTAAGAACCCAAAGGTAGCTGGTTCAGTTCCCAGCCAGGGCACATGACCAGGTTGCAAGACAGGTCTCCAGCCAAGTCCTTAGCTGGAGGCAGGCGAAAGGCAACCATACATTGATGTCTCTCTCCCTCTCTGCCTATACCTCCCTTCCCTTCTCTCTAAAAATAATGAATAAAAATTGAAAAAGAAAAAGACAACTGTTCTATTGGGTTTCTTCGCCTTCACAGAATATCATGCTTCTGCCATTGCCACCCCACCTTGACCTCTTCTGTTTGCTTCCATTTGCTAACTAAGGCTTAGATCATTTCGCTCTTCTCCCATCCAGGTGTGTAGAGTCCCCTGAAAATGAAGGGGAGCTGTTCCTCAGACCCATCATTTTGATTCTCTTCTATCATCTAGTGAATAAAAAGTATCAGCTATAATTTTTATATGAATACTAACTTATACAAAACATTTGTAGTATATGTTAACATATATTTCTTAAAATCTTGTTTAATCCTTATAATAACAATGAGATATTTACTTCATTGTGGTATTCTAAGTGAGGATATTGAGACTTCACCAAATCAGAAATGCCTATATTAGAAAGCAGGAACAAGCATATTTAGTGTCTTGACTATTACTGTCCTGCAGATTTAGAAACCTTTAAAAGTGATATACAGCCATATTTGAGCCCTTGCTCCAAGAGCTTTCTGTAGAATAAGACTGTCTAGATTTATCTCCAGGGAAGATAGCTTTAAGGGTGGTCAACGTCAGGTTAAATTTTCTGTTCTTTTGTGGCCTGGATCAATGACCATCTTCCCAGGCAGGCATCTTCTGCCATTTATCTCTGTCTGCAGTAAGGATTGAGACTGCAAGGTCCCTGTATTTGTCAAACTACAGACCTGTCAGCAGGTCTGTCCTTAGCCCTCAGTATCCATCTTTGCATAAAGATATTCACAAGCAGGGTGAAGGTGTGTCTGCCTGTGACAGTGCTGTCTGCCTGCTAGAGTGTAGACAACAAATAAGCATAAAGAAAATACCCATTTTCATTTTCACTGTCCCTTTGGAAAGAGGGAAGGGAGGCTTTTATGAAGCCCAGTGCTAGGTCCCAGCAGTTGCTAAAGCCTGCAAAAGAAGTGCTGTAAGTGACTTTATGACTGTTGGTCCAGCTTTCTTTGCCCTTTCCACATTTTATCAGTTATTCTAAAAGTACTTACGATACCAGAATCATTCCTAGCTCATGTTCCTGCCCTTCTGACTTTCTGTAACTCCTTGCCTTCCAAGGCAAAGGGGATACCCCAGCTCATGACAGTCAGAACTACAGAAGCTTCAGATTAGATCAGTCACAAATACGTCCACCACACATACCAGCCAGTAGATAATTATATTCAACTTCTTACTTTTTTTTTTTTTTTTAACAGTTGATATTCTCAGCCTCTTAAAATTTGTTGCTACTACAGAAGAGAACAAGTCCTTCATTCACAGTTGTTATATTAGGCTATACTCTGGTAAAACATCACAGTGAGAACATCACCTTTGTGATGAAGTCTCTTTAGGTTTATTACATTTATTTTCTTAATTCTTCTAATTTATCTGCTTATATTTGGTTCCCTTTACCCAGAAATCCATACTGTGCTCTAATGTGCAAAAACGGTTCATTTGAGTATGACAGCCATTTCTGGGTGCCTGAAACAGTCCTGTGTCTGTTTGGCACGATGCAGTACCACATATACATGTGCAGGGAGCATCATGCAGCCAGAGCATCTCCTTTTGTGGTCCTCTTGTAGACAGCTTCTGGCAAAGAAGTCATTAAAAGGTCTTGGTATGTAGACCTTTTATGTATACTCAACAGCACAACAATGTAGTTGAGTTCTGAAGGCTGATGCTCAGCTCTGCCATTTGATTGCATATGACATAGGGGAAGTTGCTTGCTTTTACTTCAGAATTTAAAATTCTCCATCTGCCCCCTTTAAAAAAAAAGATTTTACGTTTTTATTTTCAGAGAGAGTGGAGGGGAGGGAGAAAAAGGGAGAGAAGCATCGATGTGAGAGATCAGTCAGTTGCCTCTTGTACACTCCCAGACTGGGAATCGAACCAGCGACCTTTCAGTTTGTGGAACAGCGCCCAACCAACTGAGCCACACCAGTCAGGGTTCTATTTGCCCTTTTGACATAACTGAAATTTAGTTGAACCGTGGCAAAGAAAATATGCTAGAAATCAGGTCATACTACTCTTATCATCTGTCAACAAAGTGTGATAGCTGTGGGAGACTCATATTTCAAGTTCTCACGGTTAGAAATTCCAGTAGAGCCATATGTCCTTGGTAGTACTTGCTCCTGCTCTCTCTTCTGTGCCCAGAATTTCCAGGACCCCCTGTGGGAGCCTGTGACTACTCATAGCAAATACATAAGTTAGAGCCAAGAAATGGGAGAGTAAATCTTCATAGGGAGATGTCCACTTTATTTTGAAATGAAGTTGCCATTATCTCTTCCTTTGACTTAGAAACCATAGATTCTTTAATATTGGAAGTACTAAGGAAACACCTTGTAAAGTTACTATTTACCTTCTAGAACTTGCTCAAGTGATCAAGAATTGGGCAACCAACTACATTTTGTTGAATGGTGGTATTGTACAGAAATAGTTCTTAAAGTGGGATGAGATAAGAAACCATTCCTTCCTTTTTACCAGAGAGTTTTAAATAATTTCATTTACTTGATTTTTTGTGGTAATTGATTATTTTTACACAGACTTAAAAGAGAAAGGTTTAAGTCTTAAAATAGGACCTTTCTCTAAGTATACTCAAGAGAAAGGCAAATAAATCCACAGCCATAGCAATATGAAACAGCATGGGGTATTTCAGAAATTCTTTTGTTGATAAATATGGCTGGACTATAAAGGTGAAGGTATGTGGCAGATGAGCCCCAAGAGTTAATAGGGCACCAGATCTTAGAGAGTCTTTGTGCCTTGCACGGGAGGTGAACTTGATTCCATAGGTGAGGGGGAGTCATTGGACAGTTTTAAGCTACGAGATAACATGACTGGACTTTTACATAAATGCCTTACAACATAGACTAGCACAAAATACCACTGAAATACAGGACAGCCATGGCATGAAGGGAGAGCATAGGAAGATGTGAGAAGACTTGATGGATTTCAGCTGGGTGTGAAGACTGCGTAGGACTTGGATGACTTGATGTGGAGGATGGGGGTAGAGAAGGAGATTCTAGACAAAGGGGTGAGCTTAAGCAAAAGCCCAGTGATGGTAGATTTGCACACTTTATTTAGGGATTCTGACTAGATCTGTAGCTAGAGCTATGGAGTGTTTATAATAGGAGAGAGAAGATCCGAAAAGCCTGAACCTGAAGGGCCTGGAATGCCTGGCAGAAAAGTTTTTACTTTAATCTCATCTGGGGATAGCCATTATTCAGTATGTATGTTAGGCTGACAGCATTTTAGGTCAGGGTAACCTAAATGACAGGTGTTTGGATGCAGGAAAACCAATTTGAAGGCTGTGGGCAGAGTACAGGCAAGAACGTATGAGGACTGAATGTTCAGTGTTGTAGGAGGTCCTGGTGTCTGGGAGTGGGGCCTGTCTGTGCATGTTCCAGTGCGAATGAGCTGCCTCCGAACTTAGCCATCTCGCTTCCTTTTTCTCGGAATAAAATGTCCTAAGTCCTTTTTATCTCGTACTGGAATCAATTTTGAACTAAGTATAAAATAGCAAGTGACTCCTAGCATAGCTGTGATTGGAACAGAGATCACTTGTCAGCCTGACAACTGTTGTTTCAGGAAATAGTTCTGGGTTCTAGTTTTGGCTGAGCTTGTGATCTGTCATTTGTCCTTCGGCAAGTCCCTTGCCCACCCTAAGCTTCAATGCCTGACCTGTAAAATGAGATTTTTATCTCTAAATTTCGTTTAGCACTGAAGCTCTTAGATCTTTGTGGGAGTTAACTACCTTGGAAGAATTTCCCTGGTACTCAGCAGAAGTAGAATAATAAAGTCTCAGAAAAGTAAGGGAGACGTCATGAGGATTAGAAATAGGGTATCTGGTACCTGTAGTGCCCCAAAATATTTATAAAATATATGCCTACTGAATTCTAGCTCTTTACTAAGGATTTTGAGCTGAGCATATAATATTGCTCAGCAACTTTAGAATTAAGTATTCTTTGCTCAAATGAAATACATATATATGAACATTTATTTTGAGGAATGCAGAAGAGAAAGAAAATGGACGATGCCTGGATTGTGCTTGGGCTTAGAATGGGAAAATACAGAAGGAAACTATTAAACACCCAGGATAGCAGAGGGAGAGAAGAGAAAATAACCATTCAGAGATGCACAATAGAAATATGGGTTTTCATAATGTATGCAAATGAACTTAAAGGTAGCAAGGCGAGGAGTTTGTAAATGGTAATTATCTGTTATACTCATATGACTGTTCCTTGGAGAAAAATTAAGGCTTTGCAGTTCCAAGAGACCTATGCTTTTAGGTATTCTCTGTGAATGTTATCAGCTGGGTCTGTGCCTTGTCCCCAGAAGTCTAAGCCCCTACATGTATGCATAGTTCAGCAGTAGAGGAACTGGGGCCTCAGTTCCTAACAACACCCAAGTAAAGAAAGGACTTGACCAAGATCACTGTGCCATTAAGGGACAGGAATACCCATGAGGCCTTCTGTTGTCTGGAGATTGAGGAGAACCAGAAGAACATAGGGAAACAAGTATTTTTTTTTTTAATAGTCTAATTTTCAGCCAAGTCATCTGTATAGTATTGTCAAGAGGACAATGGCCTTTTGAGCTATTTGCTGCAAGAATTTTATTTATAAAGGCCCAAATCAGAACCGTTTGTCACTGACAGGTCACGACAATCGACTGTCTGGTCAGGACTCAGACAGCAGTCTGTAGATGTGTTTTTCATTCCTTTAAATTATAGCCTCTCTCAGACATTTAGCAAGAATTGCTGCTGTGTTTCTCCTTTGTTCCAGAGACGTATTTCCTTGTATTTGGCATTTGCTTGATTGTTTGAAGGGTGTTTTTTCCTTATAAAATCTTTTAGAAGAAAATCTTATTTTTTTTTTCCCCTCTCTCTTTCCCAAATACCCCTCTGAGAGATAATCAAAGATGCATAGAGTTCAACAACTGGGAAAGCCATTAATAGCTCAGCCAGCATCTATCCTGCTGGCTTAAAGGCAGCTTCTAGCTTGTGGCTGATGAAATTGATGATTTCACCGGTGTTTCCCTGCAAAGTATTTCTGGTGAGAAAGAGTTCTTCTGAGGTAGAAGAGCAACACCAATGTATTTGTGTACTCTGGTCTTCACCGTTTTTGTTTTTGTTTTTAAGCCCTCCTTAAAAAGGGCACAAGCCCTGACTGATGTGGCTCAGGGGGTTGAGTGCCAGCCTGCAAACCAAAGGGTTGCTGGTCCAATTCCCAGTCAGGCACATGCCTGGGTTTCAGGCCGGGTCCCCAGTTAGGAGTGTGTGAGAGGCAACCACACATTGGTGTTTCTCTCCCTCTCTTTCTCCCTCCCTTCTCCTCTCTCTAAAAATGAAAAATTAAAAAAAAAAAAAAGGGGCGGGGCACGAGCTATATTAGGCCCCAGTATTTAGCACCTTCCATTATCCCTACAATAGACTCCCTGAATCTTCTCCCTTTTGCCCACTGTTCATCTATAAAACGTCTTCCAATTTACTCATTTGTCTCTACCTGGGTAGGAATTTTGCTACCTTCATCTGGAGCCATGCGTCAAGTTGATCTTGTACCAGCACTGGAGTGAGTGACAGTGTAGTTTTCTAAAAACATTATTCAAAGTAGTTTTTCTCAGACCTCTTACCACTCTTCCTCTCCCCTCCCTCTAAACCACACCCCCTTCTCGCAAGTAATCTGTTTTTTTGAAATTTGTTTCCCCATCTTACCTCCTTGTCAATTCTGAATCCTCCCTTCTTTCTAGACTACAGAACCTGAAATCTTAGTTCCTCATTTTACCTCTAGTTTTATGTGAAACTGTGCCTTCAGTCAGAGAGTTCTGTGTGCCAGCATTAAAATCCAGCACCTTTGTAGGTGAAAGGCAACCATGCATTGATGTATCTCCCTCTCTGCCTCTCTCCCTTCCCCTCTCTCTGGAGGTAATAAATAACATCTTTTTTAAAAAAACCAACAAATCCAGTACCTTTTCCTTCTTCTTGCCTAATTTGTTCTTTGGTTGGACATTCTGACCTTTGCCATCTTACCCATTCCTGTTTTCAATGATTTTCCTGGTTAGTAAGTGTTTGAGTTGTTTTTGTGATAGGCTATTTTTTCCTAGATATGTTTGTTTTTCTCCCATTGGCAGCATGTCATTCATGTATTCACCATGTTTCACATTTTTCTAGTCATCCTGGGTCCAATATACTTCTTTTTTCCCCTAGGTTCTCAACACTGTCAATTTGAAGTCAAATCTACATTTTATTGAGGTGTTATTTAATTCCTCCTCCTCCATTAATAAGAGGTTAAGCTGAGAACCAGCAGATATACCTCTTACTCACTTAATACATTACCTCTTTTATAATGCCTAATGTAACCATTGGTCTGAGATGTTGCTTGTAGCTGAGCCAGTGGACTGCATTCTTACTTCCACATCCTCTAGAGCCGTTACCTCTGGCTGTGTTTCGTGTCCCTCCTTTCCCATTTTGTGATGGAGGAAGGAACTGAGTTGGAAAGAAGTTGGTTGTTTTTAGGTTTTAATAATAATAAAAGAGTCTTGTGACATATGGAATAGGAGCCCCTATTTTTCCTCAGCTCTGGTATTTGTCCTTCTTTTTTTTTTTGTCTTCTAGTGTCTTTTCACCAAGCTCTGTGTCATGATGGGTACTGGTTTCTCCTTCTGTGCCCCTAACTCTGCCCCTCAGCATTTCTGAGACCAGATAGAGCACTGTTCGTTGTCCAGACGGAGAGGACCCTGGACTTGCAGAAATAAATTGTCAGTTCCACAAAGCCTTATTAAGGCTTAGGATCCTTCTTTACTTCAAAATATTTTCTAACTCCTCTCATGATAATTAGTTGTACTTTTAGTGCCCATTGATAAGTAAATTATAAAATTATGAAAACATGTATTCATTTGTATGTTTTTAAAAGATTTTTATTTGTTTATTTTTAGAGAGAGGTGAAGGGATGGAGAAAGAGAGGGAGAGACACATCAATGTGTGGTTGCCTCTCGCACACCCCCAGGCAGAGACCTGGCCTGCAATTCAGGCCTGTGCCCTGACTAGGAATCAAACTGGTGGCCCTTTGGTTTGCAGGCTGGTGCTCAACCCACTGAGCCACACCAGCCAGGGCTCTTTTGTACTTCTAAATGACTATATATTTACAGGCTTGTCAAGTTACAACTTGACTATATATTTCAGGCTTGTATATTTGAAAAGTAATATGCTTAATTTGAGAGCTATCTTGTTTGTTTGATAATCAACTATTCTTGTGTATATGTGGCCACCAAGACCTTGTAATGATTTGTGGGCTCCCCAAAGCCTCAATCTACTGGTCAGGAACTTCTGACCTCATTCTTCTTAGCCCCCTTTTTAATTCTCATATACATACATGGTCTTACCTCTCTTCTTGCCTGTTCTGTCATCTGTAGAATTTCCAGTCAAAGGAATATACGTTAGGGACAATGCTTTCTCTTTGGGGAAAATAAAAACCAAGTACTGGCTTTTAATATTTCAGCTTCCAATATCCCTGGTATTGATTTGTCTTTAAATGCTCAGCATCCAGTTCCACCAAGATATAAAAACCTTCCTAGGCTTTTCTTGTTTTTGGCTTGTAAAGCTCCCAGTGGTCCATTTGAAAGCCGAAGTGTTGTCTTAATTTTGGTTCCAGGGCCAGGTTTAAGATTATCTTACTAAATTGAAGCTAATCCAAAGGGAGAATTAAGAAAATATGCCAAAATCAGGCTTTCAGAGCTTCATTTATTTTTGTGGAGTTGTTTATACAGCTAACTAACTTCTCTGTCCAGCCAGTGTCCTTTGGCTTATTATTTCTTTGACACATTGAACACGTCCACATGAAGTCTCTGCCCTCTGTTTTTTTGTAGGAAGCAGTGAAATGTAGTGCAGTGAGCAAGGGCTTCAGGGTCAGATAGATCTTCCTTGAATTCTGCCTCATCCACCTACTAGTTGTGTGATCTCCGGCATTTGCCTCTTTGGCCTTTACTCTCCTTGCCTGTAAAACAGAGCTAATAATTCTTCATGGGATAGCTAGATGTATTAAATGGGATAATATAGTAATTAACCTTTGGGTTAGAACTTCATAGATATTTAATAAATGGTGGTTATTACAGACCATAAAGAAAACACCTAGACTTTTTTCTTTTTGCTGAGCTGACCTGACCTAGGTTTATGTTGTCTAACATTCTTCGTCTTTGTCAGTTTTTCAGTCCCTGAAAGAATGGATTGCTTAGTGTCATACTTTCATTTATCATTGATTTTTCCACTCAAGGGCCTAAGCAGATTCACTGAAAGATAAACGTTTGCTAGATGAAGTTGATGAGGGAACGTTTCTTCCTTCAGGATCTCCAAAAGCCAAAGTTTCTGTCTTTCAATTTAGGAAAAAAGGACCCATCCCAGAACCCTTAGAAGTTCTAAACCTGGCTTCATTTTCAGAAGTTGCGGAGTTCAGAGACCACATTAACTCAAGAAAAAGTCTTCCTTCTTACTGAACTGTTCAGTAAATGTTCATGAATCTTTTAGTTGAGGTATTCCAGAAATACAGTATATGAATATGCCACCCAAATTAGTACACACACAGACCACTGATTTCTCTGGAGTCTTCTCCTAGGTATAGGACTTTAGTTGGGCGATGTTTGTCTTCAGGGCTGGTAACTGATTCTGCTTTAGTGACTCTCTTATATGCAGTTTTTTGTTTTGTTTTTTCCCCAGGGACAATGGTGACAGATCCAGGCACCGAGCTCCGCGCAATGCCCGGATGTCTGCACCTTCGCTTGGACGCTTTGTCCCAAGGTAAGAACTGGGCATTCAGCCTTTATGAAGACTTTTATGAGGGGACCCTTACGAAAACCTGGAATTTAGTTTTTAAACCTGCTTTTTTAGTCTTTGGATTGTCCATATCTGGAATTATTTCCTAGTGAGCCTGTGATCCACCCTGCCACCTAAGGATTGACAGGAGATGCTGGCCACAGTTAAATAAAAAAATAGAATAGTGGTTTTGGGAGCTTCTGGTTTAGGAATAGAAGCCTTGGAAAACTTCAGAGGAAAGATCAAGAAGTACAAATCAATGAATGTACAAATCCTAGGAAATTTTACTCCACTCTGGGCTGCTGTGGATTCCTAGGCCTCATTGGACCCCTTATCCTTGATTCTCAAAAGTGGTTCATAGTGCATCTCCCTTGTTTTATGGTCATCTTCAATGGGCTTTTCTCCTGTGACTCCTCCTTATAGGCGTTTCCTGCTGCCTGAATACTTGCCTTATGCTGGGATTTTTCATGAACGTGGACAGCCTGGCTTGGCTACTCACTCTTCTGTTAACAGGGTCCTGGCAGGTAAGGACATGATTCTCTGCATAATGAAAATTTGAAGGTGCAAAGAGCCAGATAAAGCTTTTGCCTTCCTTTACTTATGTTGCTGGGACGGCATCTTGCCATCTGGCTGAAAACTCTGTTTTGAGGTCTTGTACTCAAGTTTCTTACTTCAAAGCAGGAAACTGCAAGATTGAAGAAAACCGTTTCTCTTGCCAAATCCTACTCCCTTCAAACATTTTTTAAAAATTCGTTGTTGTTTAAACCATTTGTTTCTTAATTCAGCAGTTCGATTCTGGCTATTGGATGATAAAGGTGTCTTGTTCATGTTTTAGTTGGTAAGATACTCATGAGCTAGATCCTGTGATTTAATTAGGAGCTTAATGCACACCTCTCCTACCCTGCACTCCTGGTAGCACATGGAGTTTCCAGGCACTGTGGAATCTTCCAAGAAGGGAGGAGAGGAGACCCATAGAGCTGGCTCAGAAATCTCCACAGAACAGAAATGGGCTGGACAAGCCCAGCTGGGGCAGTTTTATGGTGGCTGACCAGTGCCTTTGGCCGAAGACGCAGGATGCAGCTGGGCTCTGAGACAGTGTGCCATCACTGCTGCTGGGCAATCTGAAGACTACCCTGACAAAGGTTATTCCCCACCACACTCTCCCTCCCTTCACCCAGCTTCCATTGCCCACTTGTAAATGCATTTGTGTGAAGGTATAAAAAGTATAAAGTCACATTTAAGTGTATCTTAATTTTTAAGCACATCTTTAATAAGCATCTTTATTTTTAAAATTTTGTGCATTTTAATCAAATTATGTTTTTGAAAATCTGGGCCATGTCATAGTTAAAGGGGTTAAAGGTAGGACTCTGTGTGAGGCAGTGGCACTGTCAGGTGGGAGAATGTGATTTAACCAAGCTCCCATGACAGCTGGTAGGCAGAGCATGTGGCCTCCCCTGCAAAGTTTGTCCTTGACCCAATATCAAGGCCTAGAAATTCCAGAAACCTCCGTGCATCTCTGTCGGCCAGCAGGACCTATTCCTAGGCCCAGGCCGGGCCGGGAGCGGACTACACCATGGTCTCCCAACAGCCTCGTCTGAGGAGGTTTCTGGCCCAAGTTGGTAAATGGACCCCACGGCTCTGCACGTCTTGCTTGGCTGAAAGCATGTGGAAGGAAGCTCCTCACCGGCAGATAATCACTTGCTGCCAGGCTGTGCTAGAGCTCTTCTCCACCCTTCTTTGTTCCAGACATCTGCCTCCACCACCCTACACAGCACCTCCTGCTCTTCTACTGCTGGAAAAAACTCTGTTTCTTGGCATTTAGCTTTTTTGGAATAGCTGTATGTTTTTTTTGGTTTTTATCCCTTCCTTTGATTTAATAACTTTACCTCCATTTCCTGTTCCTTATTTTATGCCCAGAGACCTGACCCCAAATGGCCCAACTTCACTTATGGACATTGGGGTTGGGTTCCAATGGGCAGTTGTTCACTGATATGGACAAGTTCCCTAACAAGGATTCTGAGTGCCATGAGGGGAGGAAATCTAGACTCTTAAGAATCGCACTCTTGAGTTATATTAGCAGACAGTTTCTACTCATAATTAAACTAGTGTCTCCCATTTTCTCAAGATACATGTTACAGAGTGCTTGTTGGCCATTTCTTAGAAGATGTCATTAGATGTAGATATGTAGATGTCCCTCCAGATTCCATCGACAGTTGTCTTTTTACTTCTCTTAAGAAAAGTCCAGTAACAGCAGTAGCAACCAAAGAAAGCCTAATATTTATTGAGCACTTGCTATATACTAGGGAGTGTTTTAAGTTTAAGTGCTTCTCCCAATCATACTACATTTCTTTCCCACAGTAATCCTATGAGATGGGCGCTATTATCTCACAGGATAACTAAAGCTTAAAAGGTTAGCTTACCCAGAGTAATGCAGCTGAAAGTTAAGAGGAGCCACAGCTGAACCAGGCTATGGACGCCAAAGCTGCCTAGTCTGCCTCTCCACAGCTATTTTAAAGGACAAAGCATCAAAATAGCACTCTTCTTCCAGGATCTTAATCTGGAAGAAAGAAAGCTCCCAGGGAACTTGACCAATCTTCAGGGGTTTTCGGAAGAAAACCTTTTAATTCCTCTACAGGCATATGTACCTCGGAGACACTGTGCTTTTAGTTTCAGACCAGCTTAATAAAGGGAGGTGTAGTCTTTTTGCTAGTGGAGGGTCATGCCTTCAATTTGTTTTTTTTTTTAAATAGCAACATCTGTGAAGCACAATAAAACAAAATATGCCTGTATTTTAAGTGCTTCTGGATATAGCTTTTCATGATTCAGTGGTGCTTGCTGAGGAAAATCTTACCATGTAGCAGCCCTCCAGGACACAGATGTTTTGCTTTTTATTAAACTTACTTGTGATCATGTCATATTGCTGATACAATAATGCTTTTGAAATGAAAGACAAATTGGCCTTTTAGCAGTAAACATTCTTAATTTTCCTGGGAAGGCACTTTCTCTTGTATGATTGGAATGAGGTTGTGATGGTCTCAGAATAATTACATTCGACAGCCATGTGCCAGGCACTGTTCTAGGCTGCTAGAGTGAATAAGGTGGACATGATCCCTGCGCTCGTGTAGCTCAGTCTAGATGGTTGACTGTACTCAGATCTTACTGTTTACTCCTCAGCTCTGAATATAAAGCAAAACTTTGGATGGTGATTTGAATGGCATTTTGCAGGAATAAAGCATGGGAGTTTGGCAGACTTGCGCAACAAGGTATTTACACACATGTATTTTAGGAGATATGACCATTACTATGGTGGCAAATGAGTCTCCAGTGGACCTTATCCAAAGCCATTTAGAATCATCAACAAAAGTGGATTTGTAGGAAATTAAGATCTATTCTGCCCCCTTTCTCCCACAAGAGCCTGAGAGTAATAATAGAAAAAAAAAGATAATACAGAGAAGTGTTTTGATAATTTAATGCTCACTTCTCCCACCTTATATCAATCCATTCCCCACTGGTGGCCTCCAATACCCACCAGTTCATGTCATGCCCCTTGTTCAGCAACACAAATTCCGAACCTGTACTTAAAAAAGGTATAAATACATTTAAAGCTATTTCAACTCTACCTGGTGTATTTTTTGCAAAACACACAAAAGTCTGAGGAGCTCCCCCTGCTGACCTTTTACCAGACAACTCTAGCTCTGTCACAACAGCTGAATTGAAGAAGGAAATCAAGGTAGACTGCCTACTCTGAGCCAAGTACTGTGTTCTAAGTGTATTTCCATACATTATTACCCACTTTAATCATTGTAACAACCCTGTGAAGTAGATGGTGCACTTCCATTCTGCACAGATGAAAATGGAGCTTCAGCGACGTTGTCACTTGAGTACTGTAACACAGGAGAGGTACTAGACCTGGAACTGGGAACCAGGTCTGTCTACCTGACTTATCATAACTCTATTCTGTTTTCAGTGCCTAAGTCCATGTAGGGAATATCTGCAAAATGTTCTTAAGCTTATAATATTTTTCTGCATGTTTGAGGTTCATAAAGGTGAAATGAGAAGCTCTGGCATTTGACATCTTCTTGGTAATCACTGGAAGAACAAAAAACTTCAGAGGGATTGGGGCCTGGGTAATGTAGGGTATTAGTTATCTGGCCTGTCTAATCTTCTTGACTTTCATCCTAATGAGCATCTGCTCCCAACAGATGGTGGCCTGATGTGCTTAATTTAGCAGTTTTGATTAAAGCAATGGGAAGTGTTAGTATTTTCTTGCTCCTAGCCACAGGTTGAGGCCTGGTCAAGTGTCCTGGGCTAGCGATGGCTTTCTCTTATAATTTCTTTTTTGATACAGTAGACAACACAAAGTCTGAACTTATACTTAAAAAGGTATAAATATATGGGGAAGAGGACAGAGGGGAGCAAAAGGGGGATGGCTGTAATACAACAATAAAATTAAATTTAAAAAAAAAAGGTATAAATATGTTTAAAGCTACTGTAACTCTACCAAGTATATTTTAAGAGTGTTTAGGGGTGTGTTCTGAAGTTTTCACATACTTATGGATTTCTCAAATTTCCTTCTGTTACTGGCTTCTTAGGTATTTTTCACTGTCCAGGCATCCTTCTGTTTGTTGCCTATGTGAGTAAGGCAGAGCTACCTCTTTTGCAAGAATTTACTTAAAATATATATATATATATATTTTTTTTTTTTTAATATTTTATACATTAATTTTAGAGAGAAGGAAGAGAAGAAGAAAGGGAAAGAAACATCAATGTATGGTTACCTTTCACCTGCCTCCAGCTAGGGACTTAGATGGAGACTTGGCTTGCAGCCTGGTTTGTACCCTGGCTGGGAATCAAACCAGCAACCCGTGGGTTCAGATGCCAGTGCCTATCCACTGAGCCACACTAGACAGGACCTACTTTTTTATTTACTTTATTTTTGGGTATCTTTTACATTTTTCATCTCTTATACACCAGTCCTTACTATGGCTGGTGTGGTTCAGTGGATTGAGTGTTGGCCTGTGAACTGAAAAGTCTCCAGTTTGACTCCTTGTTAAGGGACATGCCTGGGTTGCAGGCCAGGTCCCCAGTTGGGGGTGTGCAAGAGGCAACTGATTGATGTTTCTCTCCCTTTTTGTCCCTCCCATCTCCTCTCTCTGAAAATAAATAAAAATTTAAAAATAAACCAGTCCTCTCTAGATGTTCCCTACTTCCCTGGTACATTAGGAAATTACTTTCAGGAGCCCTTCCTAGCTTAGTTTGGCCAACGAGGTGGGCATCTGGGGTCTTGGGGCTTGTCAACTTTTAGGAATTGGCCTTGTTTTTTATTTATTGTTATTTTTTAAAAAGATTTTTATTTATTATTTCCAGAGACAGGGGAAGGGAGAGAGGCAGAGAGGGAAAGAAACATCAATGTGTGGTTGCCTTTCACCTGCCTCCAGCTACAGACCTGCCTGGAGACCTGGCTTGCAACCTGGTTATGTGCCCTGGCTGAGAATCTAACCAGCGACCTTTGGGTTCGCAGGCCGGTGCCAATCCACTGTGCCACCAGCCAGGGCTGGCCTTGTTTTTTAACTTGATACCATACGTCTCTAATACAACAAATTACTTAATTACGGTTTATCAGATCTTCACTTGAATTTGGCAAATCTGGGAAAGATGAATAGTAGTGAATACTGTTTAAGGGCATCATGGTATACTTAAACGAGTATGAATTGAAATGAATAATAGTTCTGGTGTTAGACTCTTTATCTGCATGTCCTGTATCCCTCTGTTACCCAGTAGCTAGGCAAATAGAGTGAGTGGCACATTCCAACCAACATCAATTAAGATAGCTGTTTGTAAACCCCAGATAAATGGACAATTTGTGGTGGTGGTACTAGCTAGTTTGGCTTTAATAATTAACCCAATTACCTTTTATTCTGCTCCAGTGATGAAAGTGAAGGTGATAAGGGGGCTGGCTTGGTTGCCTGGGAAACAGAGAAGTAAATGTAGCACTTCTCACAGAGAGCCCAGCCTTCCCAGATGCCTTATAGCACTCAGGGCCTTGTACTTTTTACCTATTTGGTAACTGCCATTCACGGGAACACCCATGTCCTCTCTACCTTTACTACACCTCCATATACCATATACTACAAACCACTAGTGACAGGTGTGTTTTTTGAGAACCTGGGGCCCAGTTTCCAAGCTGAATTGCTTGTGCTTCTTTGGCTTTTCTGCAGGAAAATATTGGGCCTCTTGTGTTTCTGTTCCTTTTATATTATGTAATTAAGTTTTTCTGTGCCTCTGTCATGTCCCCCTCCTCCTGCCCCCACCCTGAAAATTTCCTTTTGATGTTTTTCCCCATGGAAGCTTTACACCTATACCTTCCTGTACTGTCACTTTGAAATGCATATAGCACTGTCTGAAGGCATAGCAGGGCACTTGGCTCTTATAAAAGAATTAAATGGTTCTGCCTTAGGGAGTTGACAGTCTAGCCGGGGAGTGGCCTGCTCTCATGCTTTGTTTTGGCTCTGCCACTAAAATGTTAATTCCCCAGATACTTTAACTGTCAATCCTGATAGATTAGCTAAGGGGATGCAGCTCAAACGTGTGCTTGGACCAAGGATTTATGTCTTTTTGGAACAGATTGAAGAAAGTGAACGTGTCCCCATTGATCTTTTGAGTGGGCCTGTGAGTGTGCGGGGGTAGAGCTGGCGGAGGACCGGCCACTGCAGCCGGCAGCTTGAGAGGCAGGGAGCTTGGGCTCCGGGACCAGACTGTCTAGTTCAAATAACCATTCTCCTACTTCCTAGCACTGCAGTTTGGGTTCATTTATTTTACCTTTTTGGGGACTTAGTTTTCCCACCTGTAAAATGGGAATGAAAATAGTTTTTAGCTCATAGGATTACTTAGAGGCATAAATGAGTTATGATAGATGTAAAACACTCAGAATTGTATTTTTGGCACACGAGTATTCAGTTGATGTTAGCTATTATTGTTAATGATGGTTTTTATTATAAATTTAGGGAACCAGTATGAGTAAAAGCTATGCCAGTCTCCTCACTGATTATAACATTACCGATATCTTACTGTTCTCCCTTCCTCCCCAGGGTCGCATGCCGGTCTTTCCCCTCTTTACTATGGTCAATGAATTGACAAAACTGTGTTGTGTAATATCAACAGATGGTAGCCTGAAGGTCCTTGTGTTGATAGTGATAAGCTGATGTGTCCACTGTTGCTTACATGTCACCCAAGGTGGGAAGAGTAGACGAGTCACCAAGTTTGCATTTGAAAAACCATTTTTGCCCTGGCTGGTTTGGCTCAGTGGATTGGATGCCGGCCTGTGAACCAAAGGGTTGCTGGTTCAATTCCCAGTCAGGGTATATGGCTGTGTTGTGGGCCAGGTCCCCAGTCGGGGGCATGTGAGAGGCAACCACACGTTGATGTTTTCCCCTTTCCTTCTCCCTCCCTTTCCCTCTCTAACAATAAATAAATAAATTCTTTTTTTTTTTTTTTTTTTTAAGATTTTATTATCTTTAGAGAGCGGAGAAGGGAGACAGACATCACTGTTTGGTTGCCTTTTTCAACTGCCTCCAGCTATGGACCTGGCTGGAGACCTGGCTTGCAACCTGGTTATGTTCCCTGGCTGGGAATTGAACCAGCGACCTTTGGGTTTGCTGGTCGGTGCCTCATCCACTGAGCCACCAGCCAGGGCTAAATTCTTAATA
The DNA here is from genome assembly GCA_004026585.1 of Noctilio leporinus. Lineage (NCBI taxonomy): Eukaryota > Metazoa > Chordata > Mammalia > Chiroptera > Noctilionidae > Noctilio > Noctilio leporinus. The sequence continues at coordinate 95,161 of PVIW01000828.1, forward strand.
AATGAATATGAGAATTAACACTGAAAAAAACACCTTTTTCTGTCTCCCATCAGAAGCTACATTGATGAAATAAGCATCTACTCAGCAGAACAAGGGCAACTATGTAACCATGGCAACACGGGATTCTCAAAGTGTAGTTCCTAGACTAAAATCATCAGCATCATTTGGGAACTTTTTACCAATGCAAATTTTGGCCCCTACACCAAACCCACTGACTCAAGAACTCTGATTGTGGGGCCAAAGAATTTGTGTTTCAAAGAGTCTTCTAAGTGATTCTGGTGCACTTAAAATTTGGGAATCACTGGTTTAGATTATAACTTTTTTTTTTTTTTAATGTTTTATTTCATTATTTTTAGAAGGAGGGGAAGGGAGAGAGGCAGAGAGGGAGAGAGGCATCAATGTATGGTTGCCTTTCACCTGCCTCCAGCCACAGACCTGACTGGAGACCTGGTTATGTGGCCTGGCTGGGGAGTCGAACCTGCGACCTTTGGGTTTGCAGGTCGGCACCTTATCCACTGTGCTACCAGCCAGGGCCTAGATTATAACTTTCTACACTAGGAACAGAGGCAGAGGAATGGGAAGAGATGACTTAGTAACACATTAAGGGATCATACATACCAGCAATCCAGGATGTGTTCATGCTGGTAAGCTCCTGGTGTATAACTCTCTCCATGATCTAGATTTACTAGTAATGAGAAAATTAATGAATTTGTAATCACCAACAGAGTGTTTAGTTGGCATATCAGCCATTTTGGCTCAATAAGCATGGACTCAGCTTCTGTTATTTACATGGTTTATTGTTAGGGATATGATAATACCCAGATGATCAAGATAGGATCTCTGCTCTCCATAAGCTTACTTACCATCTACTGAACAAAATCATCATGCTTATTATAAACAGCCATAGGACAGTGGGTATTGTGCCAAATGGTAAAGTAGAAGTATAAACACAAAGCTGGCTGTGAGAGCTCAATCCTACACTATTTCTGCAGCAGGAAATAGAAGTCCATTAAGCTTTCATGCTAGGTAAATACATTCTTATTAGCTCTGCTAGGAGTGCCATTCCTAGGAGAAAGTGACCTGTGACCTATAACCTTTCTTCTAACTTCTTAACCAGTTTCCTACCTGTTCCCCTTCTTCCTGAAAAAGAACTGTTAATATCAACATATCTGTGTTAGAGAGCCCCTGTTTTCTGTACTCCAGGGCTTCCCTAGACCTAGAGCGATCTCAAAGCTTCGTAAGTCCAGTGGTTGCATGCTCCTGAGAAGTGCTGCTTATTTTGCAGGTGCCCCTGGCAATGCCCTCTAATCGAAACATCATCACTGTAATACCAGAACCCTTTGCTTCTCTCTACTTAGGTTATGCTTAGCATGTGCTTTGACACATATTACAACTCTCAGAACAAATGATACAACAATATTGAAATCTACAGAGGAAATGAAAGAAAAGTAAAAGCCAAATGTGAGGTCAAAACATGCTGTTTTTCCAGTGGCGACACCACCCATCTGTACTTTCTTTAAATTAGAAATCTTCTAACAAACTCTGGAAAGACTTGGAACAATCCTCTTTGCTGCTCTGACTACTCCTATCAGTTTCTACCTAAGTGATCAATATGAAGCTAACCCTCTACCTCCTTCTTTTAAAAATTTTGAGCTCACATTACCTTTTATTTCTTTTTCTTTTGTCATGTCTCATGCAGCCTCATTTATTCCAAATAAATGGGACATGTCATGGGACCTGGCAGACAGCACCTGTCACCCTCTGTACCAAAGTAGAGCCAACCTGTGGGTGTTCATTTCCTTTCTTTAACACCTGCTGATCCACAGGCCAACTCTTCCCAGGGTCATTGTGCCACTCAGTTGGAAGCTATGAGCAAGCATGGATATCTTAGTGTAAGCCATAATGTGGAAAGAGGCATCTGCAGGTGGGTGACCAGGGACCTCTTCGAGTGTTGAGATTCCATGGAGTGTTTCTTGTGGCCAGGAGTTGACTGTCATCTCAGAGCTAGATATACTGTAACCATATTAATAGGGCTACTGAGATAAGTCCTTGGGTTTATCATAAGCCCACCTCACCATAGGTATGTGCCATGCAGAAGGGACCTAGCCTCATACCTGCCATCCTGAGCTATGGAGCTCTGTTCTTTGGGGCTGCTTAGCAAACAAACTCACCATTTTTTACTCTTGTGTCTCATGGCTGGTGAAGCATGAGCCAAAAAATATTTCTAAACAGAGAATTAAACTGATCTAGGCTACAAAGGAATAGAAGAAAAGCTGGACAGGAAATAAAAGGTTGACATTCCCAGTGGGAGAAGGGTACTACTATTCAGAGATGTGGGCTGTCCTGAGCTACATTCCTATGTCAGGAAAATACATAATTTACTTTCATACTTAAATCTGGCTAGAAAGGTGAATTTTCTTCAGAATCTGCTATATCACCAATGGTTACTTTTGGGAATAGTTGCTGATGTTCCCAACAGCAAGATTTTTCAATTTCTTTCTTATAGTTTCCCTTAGACTAGGAACACAGATGAAAAGACTGACATGGAAATATCCACAGTCACTCCTGTCTGTTAGAGTGAAGTTTTACCTAAGCACATAGCTCAGAGATTACGACAGTTCTACAGAAGCATTTAAAATTATCCAGAACGTTGCCCCTCATGCTGAACTGGTAAAAAGGGCTGTGGAAAGAAAGATCTAGGTAACTGGAGCTTAGATTTGACCATGAACTAGTGTTAGATCACATTTGCAAAATGCAGTGGCTATGGAAGATGGTGCTTCTAACATGCTTTAAAAAACAAAAACAAAAAAACCCAAGAGCGCTTACTATATCGTATATCAAATACTGTTGCAAACATGTCTCACATACTCTTCACTCTTCACAACATTCCAGTGATGTCCTTTGTTTCTCAGTTTTATAAATGCGGAAACGGACATAGAGAGATGAAGTGATTTGCCCAAAACCAGCTAGAACTTGACAGATTAGAAATTTGAATTCAAGCAATCTTAGCTTTAAATCGACACTTTTCTAACAAAGCCATCCTGGGGAGTGGGTGGTGATTCCGTATTGGTAGAAGAAGAGGCTGAAATTTGAACTCTGGTTTTACTTTAAGAAAAGCAAAAATAATTTCTTCAGTTTACAAGATTGCTACTGGGGAGGGCGCTGCAATTCTCTTATGTTCTTGTTGCAGCTTCTTTCCCCCAGAAAGAGGGCCCTGTAGAAGAATTACATTCCCAAACACTGAATCCTGAAGATATAATTACACTGTTGCCATCCCATTGGGAAGAAGGCTGGGGCGGTGATTACATTCCGAACAAAGCTGTTCTGGTATAATTGCACCGTGCTGTTCTGATCAGTCCGGGGAAGGCAGGGCCCCCGGTCTGCATCCTCGTTTGTTTTCTGAGATGGAATCTGAATAGCATTGAATCAACAGGCAAGACCCAGGCACAGGGAAGTCAGCCAAAAGTTCCAGCAGGGCATTAACTCCCTGTTGGCATTTTCCATCTACCGTAGTTTTCCAGACCTTTCTAAAGTATCAGCAGATTGGAGGGAGCGCCCATTTGAGAAAATGTATTTAACTAACGAAGGGTTAGAGACCCTTGCTTATAGGCTATCGCCCAAAGCCTTCATTGGCCTTTGTGCATAGAGGAGAGATAGTTGGGTGGCAATGAAACTTCTCTTTCCCATCAACATCTTTTGCTCTATCAGAAGATGACTTTTCCATTCAGCTCTTTCCTTAAGAATTCTAGCATACAAGGTCTGTCCTGAAAGTATTGAGCGCAAATTTTTCATTATAGTGGCACGTAGGCCAGTGGATAATCGCCAGTCTGCCAACCCAAAGGTCTCTGGTTCGATTCCCAGCCAGGGCACATAACCAGGTTGCAAGCCAGGTCTCCAGCCAGGTCCGTGGCTGGAAAAAGGTGAAAAGCAACCACACATTGATGTTTCTCTCCCTCTCTGCCTCCCTCCCTTTCCCTCTCTCTAAAAATAATAAATTAAAAAAAAAAAAAAAAAAAAAAAGCATGACTATGTGCAGACTGTTTAATCTAAAGAAGCAGTGAATATCCCCAGATTAAATGAGACCTTATCTTGAATTGCCTGATAAGAGGTTAGAGTATGTGGTGATGAGATTCAGCCAGTATCCTTTCTTCTGCCTTTGCTCCTGGTCTTCCCTTCCCATCCACCATTTACCTTTATCTATCATAGGTCATAGAATTTGAACTTGATTTTCTTTAAGGCAAAATGAATACAGCAAACATAAGATGGGTTGAGAGTTTATAAAGAAACAAAATGTTTCTTTGTCTAAATAATTCATTAATTCTGCTGAAGTGAGGTGACTGGGGGAAAGTGGTAAAATGCTATATTGCTTATTAGGTAAAGTAATTAAAATGGAAAATACCAATGCAAAGCTGATACAAGTTGTTCCTGAATGCCCAGTTTCTCTGCTCCCGTGTTCTAGGTGAAGAGACTACAGGGACAGCTTAGGAACACCTGCTCTGAGTTTTCAGCTGTTCTAATCTTTGTTTTAACTCAAAAGAACATGAAGGTCCTATGAGATAGAAGCCAGCGCCAGCCAGTGGTTAACATGGAAGCAGCCTTTAGATGCGTCCCTACCACTATTATCCAACCCAAACCATCACTAAAAATAAACCTAAGCACATAGGTTTCACCTCAGTGAAAACAGTGAACTTACTCTTGACAGCTTCAAGACCTAACCTGTCCCCACACCCACCCATTAAATTGCCAACCCGAAGGCTCATTTATATATAGAATTTCTCAAGCTACCCCTGGGAATTGGCCATAGAATTTGGATATTATAGAAGAAAAGGTTGACTGGCTATTTATTTTCCTCAAATTCATGTACACTTTTTGCCCCTTTCTACCATTATTACAAGATACTCTATGTTTTAGTTCCTGTTAGCATGGATTTATTAGTCTTTGTTTTCAGATACCAACTGGAGTTGCTTACCCTTTTCTTTGTCTTTATTTTTTTTTTAAGATTTCATTTCTTTTTGGACCAAGGGGAAAGGAAAGAGAAAGAGAGAAACACCAATGTGTGGTTGCCTGTTGCATGCCCCCCGCCCCGCCACCCGACCCAGGCATGTGCCCTGACTGGGGATCAAACTGGCAACCTTTGATTCTCGGGCAGGCACTCAATCCACTGAGCCACACCAGCCAGGGCATCGCCTAACCTTTTCTTTGTCATTGGTGTCTGTCCCCTATGGGAGAGGGACTTTTGTCTGAAAGGCCCATGAAGGTATGGAGAGAAATAGTGCGCTTTGCTTTTTTTTTTTTCACCCTCACCTGAGGAAATTTTTTATTATTGATTTGAGAAAGAAACATCGATCTGAGAGAGAACATAGATCACTTGCCAGCAGTACATGCCACGATGGGGGTCAAACGCACAACGTTTTGGTGCATGGGATGATGTGCCAGCCAACTGAGACACTTGGTCCAAGCCTCAGTGCTCTTTTCTGATACCCAAGGAAAGATGATGGAATGTAGAGAGCTTGGAAAAAAATCATCTTAGTCTTGGTATTTTAAGATATCTTTAATTTAAATATGCCTGCTTTTTTGCCCTTTTGATTTTTACTGCCACAGTTTTCTATTCTGCCTCTCTTCAGATCTGAGACCTTAAAGTAAGAGTAAAAAGAATATGGCAAGAAATTATTAGATTCTTATATCAGAAGCTAAGCAATGTTGGTTACAGTTTGACAGTTTTACATTTTATGATTAAACATGACTCCTGACTTTTGTGTGGGGTGTATAACTGACACTGTCAAACAGGGAATGGCCTCAGGGGCCCTATCTCTAAGGGGAAATGTTGGACTCTGGAGTCCTTAGACATTCGAATTTTGACAAATTGAATCAGCCTCAGAGCTTCTCTTATATTTTCCCTTTTTCCTTTCTCCTTTGGGCAGTCCGTGATGGCAGGGGATTTTTGCATGTATATATGGACACAGTCAAAGCCTATTGCAAACTAATACAGGTGAGATTAAGGTCCAGTCTACTTCCTAAAGAAGTGTTTCCCTCTCTGTTTCTTTTTCAACCTAGTATCCACACCTTAAACTGTTGAATTATTTAGCTTAATTCTCCTTTGGCTTTGATTATCTTAAATGTTAAATACCAGAAAGGATCAAGGAGTCACCCACAGCTGCTTTCTTGCAAGAAAGGAAAGGTTTGAATTCTTCTTTTAATCATGATTAATTCTTTGTATTCCAAATCATACCTACTCTAGAGCCCTGAAGGCTGCCTGCCAATTAGGTTGACTAGGGTTTAAAATTAGGTGGGTTACTATTCCTCTTTCAGAAGGACCTATAGTACTTTCATTCTTATTCATTTAGTGTATTTAATGTTTTGTAGTTGATAAGACATTTTTTGTTTTAAACCTTTTTTTTTAAAAGATTTTATTTCATTATTTTTAGAAAGAAGGGAAGGGAGAGAGGCAGAGAGGGAGAGACATCAAGGTATGGTTGCCTTCACCTGCCTCCAGCCACAGACCTGACTGGAGATCTGATTTGCAACCTGGTTATGTGCCCTGGCTGGGGAATTGAACCTGCGACCTTTGGGTTCGCAGGCCGGCGCCTTATCCACTGTGCTACCAGCCAGGGCTTTTTTTTTTTTTTTTTTTTTCAATTTTTTCCAATTTTTTTTTTTTTTTTTTTTCAATCCATCCCACTTATTTTTCCTCTCATCTCCTCTCCAGGTCCTCAGGTTGATTCTAAGGGAATATAGTGTATTTTCCTTGTGCTTTAGGTATCTGTGGACCCTCCCAAGCTGAGCTTGAAATTTTCCATTTTTCAACTTCATGCTGTGGTGTTTGTCTTCCAACTTCTTGACTTGTTTGTTTGTTTGTTTTCATCTTTCTGACGTTGAAGTCCATGTCCACCATCGCCTTAGGAGAGGGCAGGCAGGGATTAAACGTCTTCCCTAAACCAGCACTACGTTTCTCTTTGAGCCTAATCCTATCTGCTCGCCGTAGGGAAAATCTAGGGTGAGTACTGGTCCTTCGTAGCTCCCCCTAAGTCCCGTAGAAACTATGGCTACATTAGAACAAAGGGTAGAATTTAGAGTTTCTTTTTGTATCTGAGAAGTACGTGAATGTATTCTGTTTGTATAGATCTTACTACTCACATCACTTATTTGTTTTCCTCCAGTGGTTCTAGTATTTACTTCCTTATGAAATTAACCAGGAAAAATTTCAACCCTGACTGATATGGCACTCATTGTGATTCACTTGGATTAATATTAGTACTGTTTTCAAGTTTGTGTGTAATAAATTCATTGGATTGTACTTTTTTGAGTACTGTGTGCTAGGTTCTACACAAAGTGCTGGAAATTTTTAACAGAAAAAATTAAGAGAACTTCAGTAAGTATTCTTTCACGTTCAATTAATATTTTCCTACCTTTTCAGTTATCGGAATTACTGTTGTTATTCTATATCCAAAAGTCCTAGACTTAATCCACTTTCTTATCCCTGGTCACTACATCACTGTCACAATTCTCCCTACAAGTACAGGAACATAATTAACTTGGTTCTATTACAAGACTTTCCCCAAAGATGTCAATAGAGTATTTATCTTATCAGAGAAGCTTGTTAGGAAAATGCAGGTTATCTCTTCTCTAGTTTTACTTGTGCCTCTTAACCTCATCCAAAGTGTCTACCGCTCAAAGTAGACTTCAACAGCCTTCTTTTCCTCAGCAAGCTTTTGTGAGGGGAAGCACAGTGTCTTTCCAGCACTGGCCTCCGGAGATGAGGTCAGCTTTCTCTTCCTGGCTCTCACGGAGGCTGTTGTTCTAATGTGATTCAGGAGGATGTGGTTCTTAATGAATGCCTTTGGCACTGCTTGTCAATTGTTTATTTCCCACTTATGTTGCATTAAAATATTAATTAACCGCTAAATTCAAGTTGACCTATTTGTTGAGAAGGCAGCTTTGCTTTCCTGAAGGTATGCTGACTTTGCTTGCATAACTTAACACACAGGCATGCCACCATGTTTTGATTGGTGTGTAAAATACTTTTGCTAAAAGTTATTGCAGTATCAGGTTGACTTTGGGGCTGAGGAAGTCACACACTGTTCTAAAGTAAGACACAAGTTGGTGGGAGGAAGAGGTAAGAGGCTGGGGCCAAAGAAAGCCCGTATTTCCCGAGCATGTGAGAAGTTAGCCTAATGAGTAGGTGAGTGAACAGTCAGGGAGAAAACATTTCTGCTTGTTGACACAGTACCAAAGCCACCAGATAAGACCCTCTTAAGGAACTATTTTTTAAGAGGGCCTGCATTTTTATTATTGCTCACCTGACTGTGTTTTTGAGTCTTTTAATCCCTTCAAATATACATATTTTAAAACCCAGCACCCAAATGTGTGTTATGAATACAAAAAGATTGAGAACTACTGATCGTGTGTGTCGGGAGCTGAACTAGAAGTTGAGCTACACTGTTGTTGTCTTTCTGGCTTCTTCAATAATTCACTATGTAATTTGAGTGAGTTCTTTTGTCCACTTGACAGGTGAGGATATGGTGCTTGCCCTCATGTTCCTTCCAGGGGTTAAGTGGAAAAAATGGTAAAGCTCTCTGACTTCCTTTGAAAAGGATGCTACCTGAAGTCAGAAGGAATAAAAGTAGATGTATGTATGCCTTAGCACCCAGGTTATTTGCAGTACCTGAACTACTTTGAGACAAGCTGGAACTGCCAACTTTAGATGTTCCCATGACAGGAATACCTCAGTGCTAAGAGACAGGCTCAGGTGGCTGAAAAGGATTCATTCTCAGCTTAATGAGAAGCATTTCTAAAGATCTGAGCTGTGCTAGGCACCCTTGGGACATAAAATAAATAATTCCTGATGAAACGGAGGCACTCACAGCAGCAATAAGGAGGAAGTAGGACTTGCCCACTGCTTGTGCATTGTCTCCTTACAGGCTGAATGTAGTTTACGAAGTGTCCTTTGACTCTCCCTGGCTAATTACTATTTTGAATTCTTCTCAGCTTTTTAAAGAATATGCTGTTAACTAAAGATTTTAGCATTCACTACTCCTTTGTAAAAGTTAGTGTGGATGTGAAATGAGACATCAAATACTGAAATAGAAAGTTATTCTGAAACCCCTTTGGGAGGTTTAGAGTGCCAATATAATCTTAAAGAAATACTCGTATCTGGTAAAGCAAACTTTGATAACTGAATTTATTACTGACTTGGGGAGAGGCCATACAGCTTACTAGTAAGGTCAGTTGAATTTGAATTTCATCTCCCCTGTTAGTAGCTGGTTGACCGTGGGGAAGTTGAGCCACAGTTTTCTCATCTGTGCAGTAGGGATTCAGTGATGGCCTTCGGTGACTACCCTATTTAAAATTGCCGGAGCATCACACCTTGCACTTCCTTTTTTTCTCCCCTGTTTTATATTTCTCCTTAGCAAACTATGTGGTAAATTTCTTTCTTTTGTTTCTCCGCCCCCCCCCAAATATAATTTCCATGAGAGCAAGAATTTTTATCTTTTTTATTTGTTGTTTGACAAGTAGTAGGCACTCAGTAAATATTTGTCTAATGAAAAAACATACTTCCTTTAGAATAATTGTGAAGATTGAGAACTTTTATTGAATAGGAATTTATTGTGGCCCTTGATACATACTAAGTATTTAGAAAGTGGTACCAATTTAAAGTTTTCCTTGGCTATAAGGAAGATAATGGAGGTCTTTTTTATATAACTAATTAGTATATAAAGTATTTTGCTACATATTTTAAAAAATTAATGTAAGTCAGTGTTTAATTATATCATATTGCAAGGTATAGGTATTAGGTGATCAGAACTTAAAAATGAAATATATATTGCTATGTCTTAGTTTTAGATTTATTTTACTCTCAAAATGACATATTCAAATTATACCTAGAGTGTATAATATATTTGTAATGTTTATCCTTATATTATGTTTATATACATATTTTCTCTCACCCACTAGATTTTTAGTTCCCTCAAGTCAAGAACCTTGTCTTTTTCCATATTTCTAGTCCACAGTGCTTCTGTTTAGCTTACTTTGTTGTAATGCACAGGTTATTCCTAAGAAATTCAAAGTAATAAAAATTCTGTTATAAAAGTAATGGTTTCATGCCCTGGCTGGTAGCACAGTAGGTAAGGCGCCAGCCTGCGAACCCAAAGGTCGCAGGTTTGATTCCCCAGCCAGGGCACATAACCAGGTTGCAAGCCAGGTCTCCAGTCAAGTCTGCGGCTGGAGTCAGATGAAAGGCAACCATGCATTGATGTCTCTCTCCTTCTCTGCCTCTCTCCCTTCCCCTCTCTCTAAAAATAATGAAATTTTAAAAAATTTAAAAAAAAAAAGAAAGAAAGAAATTGAGGTATACAGTTGTGGGATTGTACATGCTCCTGAACAACCCAAACAGTTTATTCTACCGATTGCTGGCACTCTGAAGGTTTCAGACTTACACTGCCCGATACAGTAACTACTAGCCACGTGTGGCTATTGAGCATTTAAAATATGGCTCGTTCAAATTGAAATGGACTGTAAGTGTAAAATCCACACCAGATTTCTTAAACTTGTATACAAAAATAATGTAAACTACCTCAATATTTTTTAACATTGATTACACATTGAAATAATACTTTGGATATAGTGAGTTAAATAAAATATTAAAATTAGCTTCACCTATTAAAAAAAAAAAAAGTAATGGTTTCTTCCTAGCCACATTGGCTCACTTGGTTGGGTGTTGTCCCACAAACAGAATGGTGACTGGTTCCATTACTGGTCGCAACCCATGCCTAGGTTTCGGATTTTATCCCAGGTCCAGGCACATGCGGAAGGCAACCAACCAATGTTTCTCTCTCACATCGATGTTTCTCTCTCTCTTCCCTGTTCTGTAAAATTAAAGTAATTATTTATTAAAACAATGGGTTCATTTTAGGGAAGGAAGGTTAGGAGTTAAAGAGTTCAAGAAACAACACATTTTATCTGGGGCCTTTCAATTAAAATATATTACAGCTATATCTATACGTATAAAGCCTAAACCAACTAAATCTGACATTTGATTACAATCTTCCTTTAAGAATGATGTGTTGGCCTTTTTTATTTTTCATAACTAATAGCACATACTGCTCACTTAACATTCTTCTCAGCTACATTACCCGTTCTTAACAACACAAAGAACCACCTAAAGCAACACTTTTTTGGTCAACGTTTTCAACAAGAGCTTCCTACGCACTTTGCACCGTCTTTGCCCTGGTGATACTACAATCATGCTTTTCCTAGTAAACTGAATATTGCAGTTTGGGGATCAAATTTCTACTCTCCAATTAATTGATCTAATTTAGGTTATAAAAATTTGCATTTTGGATAAGTTTCTGTACTTTTACATTGCTATAACCCAATGCATATTTATTATAGCAGTTTTTACTGGTGCCTCCCTGCTTACCCTCTATCCACTTCTGAATACTTGCCAGACTACTCTTCATAAAATATGACTGGAGACTTCTGGCAAACACAACAAGATGATCATGTGTGTTTATCTCCATCCTCTCCCAGACCCGCTTTAAAATGACAGCAAGGGAGCCAGGAAAAGAGCATATGCTCATTGTAAAAAGGGAATGAGAAGGAGGGTAAGGACTAGCACATAATGAAAAGAATATTTCTCCTTTTGCATTGTATGTGAAAGGAAATATAAATTTATGCTGTGAATATTTAGTCATAAAACTTAACAATTAATACTTTTTTTTAAACATTTTATTTATTATTTTTAGAGAGAGGGGAAGGGAGAAAGGCAGAAAGGGAGAGAGACATCAATGTATGGTTGCCTTTTACCTGCCTGCAGCTAGGGACCTGGCTGGAAACCTGGCTTGCAACCTGGTTATGTGCCCTGGCTGGGGAATCGAACCAGCAACCTTTGGGTTCACAGGCCAGCGCCTTATCCACTGTGCCACCAGCCAGGGCTTAATATTCTTTAATCTAAACGTGTGATATAACTATCTTGGAAGGAAGGGGAAGAAAGAAGGTAGGAGAAACCATCTCCCATTATAAAAAGCAATAGCCAACATTGAAAAATTAGTAACAGCAAAAATGAAAATTAATTATCAGAAGAAAAACAGCTAAAAAATTTGAAAAGTAACTGCTCCTGGAGAACAGAAACCAAAGGAGAGAGTGGGGCTTGAGGCTGCTGTGAAACTATTAGCTATAAGTACTGTAACTTTCAAAATTATGTATATAGTACTTTGATTAAATTAAATCTTAAGTTACCCACTTTGTAATTCCCTTACCCAAAAAATTTCGAAGGATTTCTGTTTCCTGCCACAAAGATGGCAGATTCTTTGTCTTTTTTTTTTTTTTTTTTTTTCAGCCTAATATTTATATTATTCTCAGTCTGAGCGGTTGATTCCCACTAAACTGATACTAGCCTTTGAACCCTGAATCACCTTTAGCAGTAGCCCTTTCAGATCCTAAACCGTTTTCCACCTCTTCTCCTTTCCAAATCCTGTCGCTCCTCCTCTAAGGCCTAGCTCCTATTTCTTCCCTATGTTGTCCTGGTTCCCCTCCCCAAGTCCTGTGACTCTTCCGAAACAGCTGTGGTTCTATGTAGTTGTCTGTACCACTCATTAGACACTTTCATTGGCTTTTCTTGTTTGTAATGTTTTTTTTCTCTTTATGTTTATTATGGACACTATTGCAAATGTCCCCATTTGTAATGTTTTTGATGTCTTATCTCACCAACTGGATTATAGGCTCCAACCAAGTACTACCATTTTATATATATCTTTCACAGCGTTATGTTTGCTAGATAATCTGTTTAATATTAGGTCCCTCACTCAGCCATCAGAAAGCATTCTGTTTTGAGATCACTGCTCTTTATTCTAGGCATGTCTCAAAACTCTGTGCTTTGGTCTGAAAAATCTTTATTTCTGTCAGCCTTACTGAGGTTGAAGGCCAAGACTTTATTGCTTTGCTGATGATACTTGTCCTTGGTTGATGTTGTTTTTATAAAACAGCATAGGCATTCAGTCCCTAATCTCTCAAACCCTATGGATGTTTTTAAGTATTTAAAACTTTAGTATTATTTGAGAGAAATGCTAATTTCTTGTTATCCCCATTTTGGGGAACTTTTATTTAGGAACTTTCTGTCTTTATACTCCTTGCTTTATGATGCCTATACTGCAGAGAGCACCCCTGCCAACCCCCTGCCGAAAATAAAGCCCTCTGCAGTTTCCACCCTGTGTTTGCAGTCTCTAATACCAAACACCGGCTTTGCTCATGCCCCGAGGTTTCATTGGTGAAACCTCCCACCCGTGGAGCTAGAGCCCCAGCGTGCCCTGCCACGTTTAGATCATTAGCTCTTAGTCCAATAGAGGACAATGAGTGCTATGAGAATGCGTGTTAAAACATGGATCTTCCTATCAGAAAAAAAGATGTCTACATAGCTGAATTAAAGTATACCCAAGATTTTAGCTTTATTCAGGTACAGTGAGGCCAACAGAAGAGGAGATGATTGCCATTGAAAAGATAATTTGTTACTTAGAGTTCTCAAGAGACGGAGGACACACCACACAGGTTTGCTCAGGAGGCGGAACGAGACGAGGGAAAAGCATGAGTTTGCCAGAGCCCTGGTTGGAGTTTCCCAGGAAGAAATGGATGAGGCAGGGTGGGTACAGTGAGTTAGTTTAGGATGAAACAGTTGGAATAAGTTTGGCTGGTTCTGGACCACAGGATGGTCCCTAATTGTGTCCACTGGCTCCGGGTGCTTCAGGTCAGGAAATGTTGGCTTGGGTGTGAGTTTGATAAAGTGGTTGGGGGTAGGACTCTGTGGGTTGGTTGGTTTGCATGTTTGCAATCAAATTGTTTGCTATTCCTAAGGAATTAGCTAATCCTGAAAGGGGCAGTCCCTCAACCCACAAGGCCACCAAGATTTCAAAGCACCATAAAATACTATAGAAAACAGCAAACGCAATACAATATCATGCAGGCACACAATTGTATCTGCTGTTTGAGTAGTTTCTTGGACCTCCTGGAGCCCATCTGTGGACCCAAAGTTTAAAACCCACCTTGAGCCCAGGGAGCCCTGTGCCTCCGAATTTTGTTTCCCTCTTCATAAGAAGGTCTGTAGTTGATTGTCACTTAAGACAGGAGAATGTAGCAACTGCTCAGTTTTTTTATGGTAAAGCTTTTATTTCTTTTTTCTTTTGACTTTTATACTTAGAGCTTATTTGTGGGTATTTTGTGCCAAGAGGGATAAGCCTGCTTTCCTTAATTGCTGCATCAAGTCTGTCCCCGCAGGGCGTCCTGATGACATTTTAAATACATGGAAATTTTTGAATGCATCAAAACGTCTGGTGCTGAGTCTCTGCTGCATATTGGCTCTGGCACCTGCTCCTCTCTTCTTGGAGTTTATCCCATTGCCTAATTCTGTACATTGTCTGCAAACCTTTCATTAAACATTGTTGGAAATTTTTGCTTTTTAACCTCAGCACCCCCCACTTATCTATTGAGCAGAAACAGAACCATCGCTGACTACTAGGCATTTTCTCCAGTGAAAAAGCTCCCCATCTTGCCTTTTCTGACTTTTCAGAGCATGTAATGGTTGTGCTAATCCTATTGGCCTCCAGGCCAGAGGCTTGTGGTGGCAGACAAAGGGGACCTCCTGTTCGCAGCCTGGGCCCTGCAGAGGCTGGAGGGAGACACTTTTTTAATGTGACAGCAACTTGCAGTTAAAAACTTACCCACCCCTGCTTTGCTTTTTTTGTTTTTGTTTTTGTTTGTTTGTTGTTGTTGTTTTCCCAATTTGAAGGGTTTTTTTTTATTAATTAAAAATCATACACTGTGTTTCATACGCATAGGAGAACATACACATGATAAACAAAACGAAGTAAAATAAAAATTATCAGGCTATCCCAATTCTGAGTAAATTCTTGGAGTATTTTTCCTCCATGTAACCATTAATGCCTGAGTACTATACTGGGTAGATTCCGGAGGCTGGGAGCTGCAGAGATCAAACAAAAAGGGTTTTCGGAATTCTGGACGTGCCCTTCTGCTGGTTGAATGGTTATTTCTCAAAGCCAAAGTTAAGTCAACAAATTGAGCTACAGCCATGGGCTTTGTGTAAGGTGCTCTTTAGGGCATCAGGAGTGAGAGGCACTGAGGGCTCTCAGGGTTTAAGATAGTTCTTCCACTTGAGGGGCTAACAGTCTGACAGTAAAAATCACACTCAGGTGACCCTTTGTTTCTGTATTTAACATGGAGTTATTGCATACTTTGTGTGGCGGAGCATCAAGATATTTCATGTAAAGATAAGAAAATTAGGTGTCCTTCCTGTCAAGAATCTATTTATAATGTACTGTGGGGATTCAGGCTCAGGGAGTATTGAGTGGGAATGGCGCAAACATACTGGCTTGTAGGGTTAGAGTTGGACCCCTGGTGGGCTGTACTTTATACCTTTGCTCAAGTGGAGTGACGAATGGTGGGGAGTGCTGCCTAACTGGATGGCAGGAGATCAAGCAGAAGGGACATGACATAGTAAGAGAGAGAAACAAAATGCTATGGGGCTTACAAAAAGGTCTTATCAGGTTAGTGAGAGCAGAAAAGACCTCTTAGGAAAAGGGGGTTGATAAAATCCTTGAATGGGAAGTAGGGGACAGGGAGATTTTAGCATTATTAAAGGAGAGAAGAAGTAGTCTAATAGTAGAAACAGTATGAGCAAAAGTATAAAAATAGGGATATACTTAGAACATATTTACAAGGTTAATAACGAGCAGTGGGGGATAAGCACAGAAAGATTACAGAGGTTGTTGAAGGCCTTGAATAGCAGACCAAGAAATCCATCTCAGTTTAGGTGACGAGGGGCTAGTAAAGCTTTTTGAGCAGATGAGCAGCACGATCATTTTTTTCACTTTTAAAAATAAACTAATCTGGCATTGAAAGATGGATTGAAGAGAGGAAAACAGGTGACTTTTTAAGGAACAAGGGCCTGTGGCTTAGGGTTAATTGCAAGATAATTTCATGCAGGCTGTCATGCAATCTCGATGATGACCAGCAACAGTTAGCCTGCTAAAGGCATGTGTCCCGTGCCTGCTCACCAGTTCACAGGCGTCCCTGAAGCGGCGTATTGCCTGAGAAGTGTATGTAAGCAGCTCTAGCAGAAAGGGAGAGACTAAAACATATCTCAATCTTCTTTTGCTTTCCCTTGTGAAATACACTAGAATTTTGCCACAAGCCTTTCTCAGAAACTCACTGTATCTAACCTGAAACGAAAAATAAGCCTTTCTTCTTTCAAGGTAAGATGTGATGGCAGGTAAGAGAAAAGCTTGGAGCCAGGCTTCTGTTGTACACTTCATCTCTGCAGACTGTTCCGAGTGTGGACCTAGGAGGCCCCTGGCCTCACTCTGTGCTTTTGAAAGGTATAAAGTTTGTGTGGTCATAGGCCATTCACAGCTGCCTGCTGGATGGTCTTGTCAGTGCAGCAGCTCAGGCTTTACCATGGTATAAACGTGCCTCACCAACACTCAGAACGTGTTTCTGTTGGCAGAATCTTTTATGTGAAGAATTCTAAGTAAGTAGAATGTGGCCATCTCTGCCCACCTTTGGAATTTAATGGGATTCCATATCCCCAAATATTTCATTTTAGCCAATTACTGCCTCATCCATACCTTGTTGGACAAGACTTAAGATTGTGGGAAAGCTTTGAAAGGCCTTTCCTTGGTGTTCCCAGTTGCTTGCTTACTCTTCCTTTTTTTTTTTTTTTAAGGTTTTATTTATTATTTTCAGAGAGAAGGGAAGGGAAAGAGGCAGAAAGGGAGAAAAATATCAATGTATGGTTGCCTTTCACCTGCTTCCACCTACAGACCTGGCTGGCGACCTGGTTATGTGCCCTGGCTGGGAATTGAACCAGTGACCTTTGGGTTTGCAGGCTGGCGCCTTATCCACTGTGCCACCGGCCAGGGCTGTGCTTGCTTATTCTTTCCTACCCACCCCCCCTTCTCCCTTCTTTTTAATAATGAGAAATTTTTAAAATACCAAAAAGTATAAATACCTATGAGTATATACAAGCATAGCATATATGTATACACACATACGCACACGGTGGAATGAAGGTAGGTTACAGTTATGAGTACGCAAAACACAGTGTAGTCTTATATTATTATTAGTTATTGTATTATTTTTCAGGCAAACAACTGTAAACCTACTTTTGCTCCACCCTCTATATAACAAGCATCTGTGCTCTGCCATAACCAGAATTTAACAGTTGCTATGGTTTGCCCTCTTTTGCCCCAATTTTTATTTTTTATTTTTAAGATGTTTATTCATTATTTTTATAGAAAAGGGCAGGGAGGGAGGAAGAAAGGGAGAGAAATATCAACGTATGGACCTTTTCACCAGGTCCAGCTATGGACCTGGTTGGAGAGCTGGCTTGAAACCTGGTTATGTGCCCTGGCTGGGAATCGGACCAGCGACCTTTGGGTTTGCAGGCTGGCATCCATCTTCTGAGCCATAAGCCAGGGCTCTGCCTCGATTTTTAAAAACTATTATTTCAGGAATTGGCCAGGTTAGCTCAGTTGTTTGGAGTGTCATCCTCATTAGCCAGGGTTGCAGTTCACTCCCTGGTCTGGGTACATATAAGAATCAACCAATGAATGCATGGGTGGGTGGAAAAACAAACTGATTATCTCTGTTTCTCTTTCTCTTTCTCTCCCTCCCTCTCCCTGTACCTCTACCTTTTCCTCCTTCCTCTCTCTCAATTAAAAAATAATAATATATGTATATATTTTATATATGTCCCTTGCCTGGTGTGGCTCAGTGGATTGAACGCTGTCCTGAGAATGCAAGGGTCACCAGTTTGATTCCCAGTCAGGGCACATGCCTTGGGTTGCAGGGCAGGTTCCCGGTTGGGGGCACACGAGAGTGGGGGCAACCACACACTGATGCTTTTTTCCCTCTCCTTCTCCCTTCTCCCCCTCTTTCTAGAATGAATAATAAAATATTTTTTTTAGAAAATCAATAAATACAAATTTAATTTAAAAAGTTGTTTCAAATAATGTTGAAGTTTCCTTTGATCTTCCGACATGAGTTTGGTTTGTATAATTGCATCCCATATTTTATAATTTAATATTTTGTTAATTGTTTTCTGTTTGAAGGATTGCGCTTATATAAATGGTATATTTTATGTATCAGTTTCCAACTTTGTTTTTTATCAAATCCCATTGACCTAGTTTGACAGATTGGATTTGTTCCTTTTCATTGTTACATAGTATTCTAATATTGATTTATACACATTTTATTACCTATTCTCTTATTGATAAACATGAAACTTTCTAGAGTTTTACTATTATAACATGCCTTGAACTTTCTTGATACATCTCCTAGTGTGGCATTTTCTCTAAGATAGTTACCCAGAAAAAGGAATATGTTGCTGCCATTTTATTCATACAGCACAGATTTATTGGCTACCAAAAATACATCTTCTCAGGTGTATAAAGGGTATCTCAGGGCACCTTTCTGACTGGCACTCAGTGAAAACAGAAAACTTTAATTTTGTGAATTTTATTGAAAATCTAGGGCCATGGCCCTGGCTGGTAGCACAGTGGATAAGGCACCAGCCTGCGAACCCAAAGGTCGCAGGCTCGATTCCCCAGCCAGGGCACATAACCAGGTTGCAAACCAGGTCTCCAGTCAGGTCTGTGGCAGGAGGCAGCTGAAAAGCAACCATACATTGATGTCTCTCTCCTTCTCTGCCTCTCTCTCTTCCCCTCTTTCTAAAAATAATAAATAAAATCTTTTTAAAAAAAATAAAATAAAATAAAATAAATCTAGGACCAAGGGGTTTTCCTCTTTCAGCTAGCTAGCTTCATGGAACAAATAAATGTATATGTTGAGAATATAGGGGATATTATCTAATAAAATGTATAATTACAATTCTAATAGTTCATTATAAAGGTAGCTTCTCATTCTTCATGTTCTTTTAAACTTTATAAGGTAATACAGTTCCATTGCAAATAATTTTAAAATATCATAATACGTACTGTTAAAAGTTTCTCTCCCCACCACTCATGCCCAGTCACATTCCCCAAAGGTTTAAAGGTTTAGAATGTATCTCTCCAGTTTTTCCCCCCTCCTGTGTATAATCAACACATTGAGGTAATTACACACCTACATAATTTTCTTCATTTTATTTTATTATTTTTTAATTTTTTATTTATTATTTTTAGAGAAGGGGGAAGGGAGAGAGGGAGAGAGACATCAATGTATGGTTGCCTTTCACCTGCCTCTGGCTGCAGACCTGGCTGGAGACCTGGCTTGCAACCTGGTTGTGTTGCAACTGGTGACCTTTAGGTTTGTAGTTTGGCACCTTATCCACCAGCCAGGGCCCATTTTATTTTTTTAAGAGAGGTAGGATCATACAGAGTGCTATATCAAGGACATTTTTCTGTATCAGCACCAATAAATGTATTTTATTCTTTATAACGGCTATATGGTGTTCCATAATGCACTTGGTCATTATTTACCTAACTTTTGTTATTGATGGATGTTTTGGTTGATTCACAATGAAATTCAAACTTCTCTTACAAGCTATTGTTGTTTAGTCCCATTCCTAGATGTATATACCAGGCTGAAAATTCCTTTAACATATGATTTGGTTCTCTGTAATTCAGCCTAATAGATAGGTAGTAAAGACTATCTAGGACATTATAATGCTGGCAGTGACCTTCTCTGCAGTTCCCATTTGTGCTCCTTATTCTTGCGTATTTCATGTTTACTCTAAGAATGACAATATTTTAAGTGGTGTGACTGTACAGTATTTAAAATATAAGTGAAATAAATCAACAAGTGCTGGCGAGGGTGTGGAGAAAAGGGAGCCCTTTTGCATAGTTGGTGGGAATGCAGATTAGTGCAGCCACTGTGGAAAGCAGTATGGGGGATACCTCAAAAAATTAAAAATGGACCTGTCTTTTGACCCAGCTATCCTACTTCTGGGAACATATCCAAAGGAACCCAAAACACCAATTCAGAAGAGCATAAGTACCCCTGTGCTCATTGCAGCATTGTTTACAATCACCAAGATACAGAAGCAGCCCAGGTGCCCATCAGTAGCTAAGTGGATAAAACAACTATGGGACAATGGAATACCACTTGGCCATAAGAAAGAAGAAATTTTTACCCTTTGTGACAGTATGGCTAGACCTAGAGAATATGCTAAGTGAAATAAGCCAGTCAGAGAAATATGATTTCATTCATATTTGGAATCTAATGAACAAACGGAACTAACAAAGAAACTAGAGACAGACCAATAGATAGAGAGCAGGATGACAGATCAGGGTTGGGGGCAGGTGAGGGAATGAAGGGATTTAGCAAACAGGAGAAAGGACTTTTAGACATGAACAACAGTGGTGATTGCAGGAGTGGGCTGACGTATAAGGGGACTAAATGATAATGGAAAAAATAGAATAAAAAGAATTTTTTAAATATTTGAGGCCCATCCTGTGGAGCTAAAAAAATTTTAAATTAAATAAAAAGCAGACCCCTTCTTTTGAGGAGGTCACGCCCTTGAAGTAAAATGAGAGAGACCATGCAGTACCAACTGAAAATTGATGGCTAAGGATACACAGAAATCTAGACACTTGTACTCAGAGCAAACTTTAGTACTTACAGCCAGGTAACCTAAAAGATGACAGATGTCTTGTGTTATGAAAATAACTAATATTTGTGTGGGCAGGGATTTCTCTCTTAATTCAGAAAAGCTTGCAGGAGGAGGGGGGATTGTATTTAGGGTAAGGACTTAGAAAGGCTAATCTGGATTGTTTAGCTGCTGAGTGCATCCTTTTAGCAATGTCTCAATATAGGGTTTGTTAATAATGCATCCCCACTTTGTGCCTGGTATTAACAGCTGAACAGTGGATTTTAATTAGAAGCTGTTTCGAATGACCCATCTTTATGTGACAGGCATTGTTCTGCTAGAGTCGCACAGCATACGTATGGCTCTGGGGACTACTAAATTTCTGAGCAATTTGTGTTTTCAAACAGACCCACTCACCATACTCTTTGCCACTTGTTTTTGTTTTGTTTTGTTTTGTTTTTTGCTCCACACTTTCCGCTAGTTGATGCCACAAAGGTGTGGAATCATTTTTCCCACATCAGGATCTAGGGGAACAGAATGGCTGAGCGAGGAAGGCAGAATGCCTGAAAGGATCTAGTGACTAAGATTTTTGTCAGACCCACTTTTAGTGGAGTCAGGATATAGTTTTTACAAAATTCCCAGCCATGTTTTTTGAAGGAGCTGCCGACACATATATTAGGAATTGCTGATCTTTTGGCCTAACTCAAAAAACCAGTCTCGTTACAAAAGCTAAGTCGAGCCATGTGGTCACAAATCTCAAAATTTACATTTCCCTTGCACCTACTTATGGAAAACCTGTCAGGTTGCTGATCTTACAAATTTTTCCTTTATTCCAAAGTGAATGCAAAGTTGGTAGTCAAGACCAAGTTATTCTTTAGTCCATTTTCTGATCTGACTTCAACCTCTAAAGCCCTTAGAGTTTAGTCTTTCTGTCCCTGGGTAGATAGTAATGTGTCAGTGATCACAGTGAAGTGATGCCATGCTGTCCTTGGAGATCTAAATTCTAAAGTCTTCTCTTAATGGAGCCAGGCTGTCCATCCCCTAGGAGGCCTGGCCTCTTTCTTAGATGTTGGCCTCAACTGACTCAGCCCACGAATGCTGCAGCCTGAAGTGTACAGGTGTGATTTGACAGGAGCTGTTCACCCTTTACAAACTGGGCCTCCTAATGAGAATGTAGGCTCATAGAGCAATAATTCACGTGTAGGTGGCCTGTAAGGAAAGTTTTAACAAAAGAGTTGGTTAAGAAGCTGATTTATTTTCTTGCCTTAACTCCCTTGTCATGTGCTGACTGGGGGCGGAAGGATAGGAGGGTGGGGTGGGGAATGGTGCTGCTGAGAGCATTTATCTTCATTCCTGCCATCTCCCAGTGTTTATCACCCTGTGATCGACGGATGAGGAAAACTGCCAGTCAAACCCACGTTCAGCACATTTCCATCTCCCATCTTTGCAAATTTTAGGCTTTTGAAATCTGCATCCTTTTTGCAGAAGTAAAGGTTGTTTTTCTCCTACTGACAAGCCCAAGACCCTCTGGTCCAATTCCACTCACTTGTGCTTCCAGCAAACAATAAAGGCTACGGGAGTCTCAGCAGTTTGAGCCAAGTGATTGGTGAGAGCTGTTCAGTGTTTGAGTCAGTCGCTCTCTTTCTTTCTCCCTCACCTCTTTCTCCCTGAATCCTTTCTCCCGCCTTCCCCTCTCTGCCCATCCTCATGCTGCTGAGGCACCCCCTTTAAGCAGCTTCATTGCGCAACAGTGAGAGGATGACAGCTTTCCTGTATTCACTCAGGGACCTCCTGCCTAAGCCCATGTCCTCCCGGCAACAGGGGATGCTGGGACTAAATATAGGAAATGCCAGGTTTGGGGGGATGTGCAGGTAGAGGTAGAGTGATTCTTAATACTCTCAGATCCACCTGCATGTTACCTGTCGGAGGTTGAGGTCCTAAGGAAATCCTGTCTGATGGGAGTGAATGCCAGACTTTTTGTTTCTTGTTTTGGGGTTGTTGGATTTTTTATCTCCATTTCTCCTGAAGGCTGTTGGTTTTGGAATGCTATTCCTAATAATTTTCTAGCAGTGTGTGTTCTTGTGAGCTTATTTGTTTTTGTCTTAAATAATGTTTATGGGTGGAAGAAAGGTAATGATATTCATTTCTTTGAAAATGCATGTTCTGCTTTCATAATTGCTTGTCCTAATTACATCATTAGTATAAGTATAGATAATTGCTTCATTAGATTGTATACATTGGAGAAGGGCAGGTCTATAGAACGATGAAAAAAATGGGCCTCTGCTTCATCGTCTTACCACACAGAAGCATCTTATCTTGACTTAAGAGAGCTAGGAGGTACCCCTGTCCTGTCAACAGTCAAGATTAATCCTGGGTTTTAATGTGATGGGAGGAAGGCGTGAGGACCCAGTGAAGAGCAGCTCACTGCCTTTGCTATAGAGTGGTAACATGTTGCTGGACCCTGGGTGACACTGTTACCGTCAAGGCAGTGTGACTGTCCTGGAATTAGGAATCAGAGTAGTCTTATGGTTTCCCTACCACCTTTGGACTTTCTGAGGCTCACTTAGGTCTAACGGCATGATACCTTTGCTCTATTTGACCTCTTAGAATGGCTTATTACAGGAAAATAGCAGCACCACACCTAAAGGTTACATTCTCCCAGACCTAACTACTTTCCTGTAGACTTGAATATGATTGATTTCACACGATGCCTGTGAGTGCCTTTGCGTTCATGCTGTCTAGTCGTACCTCTCCTCTTGATTTCAAAGCATGTTAAAAACCAACAAATACTGTGTGCTTCTACTAATGAGAGGTATCTAAAACAGTCAGATTCATAGAAACAGGAAGTAGAATTGTGTTTCTCAGGACGGGGTCGTTGAGAGGGGTATTGTTTAATAGGTATAGAGTTTCAGATTTGCAAGATGAAAATATTTTGGGGCTCTGTTTCACAGCATTGTGAATATATGAGAGTAACACTATTGAACTGCATTTTAAATTGTTAAGATGGTGAATTTATGTTATGTACTTTTTGTTTTTTTATTTATTTATTGTTTTTAGAGAGAGAGGCAGAGGGGGAGAGACATCAATGTATGGTTGCCTTTCAGCTGCCTCCAGCCAGGGACTTGGCTTGAAACCTGGTTATGTGCCCTGGCTGGGAATCAAACCAGTGACCCCTGGGTTTGAAGGCTGGTGCTTTATCCACTGTGCCACCAGCCAGTGCCTGTTATGTGTTTTTTTACCACAAATTTTAAAAAGTTATACCAGATTCTTGCATTGCCCTGGCTGGTAACACAGTGGATAAAGCGCCAGTCTACAAACCCAGAGGTTGCCAGTTCAATTCCCAGCCAGGGCACATAATCAGGTTGCAAGCCAGGTCTCCAGCCAGGTCTGTGGCTGGAGGCAGGTGAAAGGCAACCATACATTGATGTCTCTCTCCCTCTCTGCCTCTCTCCCTTCCTCTCTCTCTGGAAATAATGAATAAAATCTTTTTAAAAAATAATAAAGTCATACCAGATTATTTATACTATGTACCCTGAGATCAGAGGAGATTGGGCACGTTCAGGGTGGTATGACCACAGACCCTGGCTGTGTTACTCTGGGTAGGAAGACTATATCTGTATTATTGCTGTACCCCTAATGAACATCAGATTAATTTCCTTCTCTTAGCCTGTTTTATTTTTTAAAATTTCCTTTATTTATTTACTTTTTAGAGAGGGGAAGTATGGGGGAAAGAGGGAGAGAAACATCAATTGGTTGCCTCTCATACAGAGACTAAACCCGCAACCCAGGCATGTGCCCTGACGGGGAATCAAACCGGTGACCTTTTGCTTTGCAGGACATCATCCAGTCAACTGAGCCACACAGGTCAACTAGCCTGTTTTAAAACTATTCTGCTGTGGCTACATAAACCTGGTTTGAAATGTTGTTTTGACATTTTTTTTAAATCCTCGCCCAAGGACATGTTTATTGTTTTTAGAAGAGAAGGAGGAGTCAGAGACAGACATCGACGTGAGAGAGAAACATCAGACTGTTGCCTTTTATACTTGTCCCGACCTGGGATCAAACCCACAACCTTTCGGTGGAGGGGACTACACTCCAACCAACTGAGCCACTGGCCAGAGAGAGAACATTTTCAATGAGACTGTAATACCTAGAAATATTTCATGGTGGTTTTTTCTCTACCATCTGATCTCCTTGTTGAGTTCTCAGACTGTTATTTGTTATTTTGTTAGTCTCGTCCAGTGCCTTCAACCCCAACAATGTATTTCTTGGGTCCACCCCTAAAGTTCATGATTTGAGTGTGGGCTAATGCTACCGGTGTTCTTAGGGTCAGGAGCTTGAGGAGTTTATTAGTCAATCAAATTATGTTGATTTAGGCCCTGGCTGGTGGCTCAGTGGATAGGCACTGGCCTACCAACCCGAAGGTCACTGGTTCGATTCCCAGCCAGGGCTTGCAAGCCAGGTCTCCAGCCAGGTCTGTAGCTGGAAGCAGGTGAAAGGCAACCATACATGGATGTTTCTCTCTCTCTGCCTCTCTCCCTTCCCCTCTCTCTAAAAATAATAAAATATATTTTTTAATTATATTGATTTAGGGACCTAATTCCTGCTAAGAGACTGTCATTGACATCTATATCTACCAGATATTTATTGTTTAATTTATGTTAAATATATATCAAATGAATGTTGTCCAACGATTGACACCAGTTTAAGTCACCAGTTAAAACAGTTATTAAACAGCCTGAATCTCATCAACAGACCACACGCTTTACTCAGAACATTTCCTATGTTCAGAATTATAGACAGATATGTGATACATGTCAGAAATTTTATTCTTGTGTTTTTACAGAAAATGATGTCTCCTAATACTTTCATTTTTTATTTTAGCCTCAGGAAAAAGTGACTTGGTTTTAACTATCAGTAATATTCAGAATGATTTTTGAAGCCTACTTTTTCCTTTAAAAGGAAGTAATTCTGTTCCCCTCGGGCACTTTTACATGATTGCTGGGTTCAGTGAAGTGTATTTCCTATAAATAAAAATCATTATCTTATTCTCATGTGAACCTGTGGTCTAGTTATAAACACACAATGGAACATTATTCAGCTCTAAAAAGGAATGAAGTACTGATTCATGCTATGACATAGATGAACTTTGAAAACACTCAACTAAATAAAAGAAGCAATACAAACAGTTGTATGTTGTATGATTGCATTTATATGAAAATATAAATGCTAGGAGAAGCAACACTGTAGACACAGAAAATACATTAGCAGTTGCATAGGGCTAGGGAGGGAATGGGGCAGAGTAGAGGGAAATGACTGTTTAAGGGTAAGGTATAGGGGGAAGAGGGTGATGCAAATACCCCGAAATTAAATAGTAGTGATTGTTGTTGGGTAATTGATTTTGTGTGTGTGGAGGGGGGGATGGGGGGACAGTAATTGATTTTGATAATAGTTGCACAGCTATGTGAATATACTAAAAGTCCTCCAATTGTATATTTTAAATAGGTGAATTGTATATAAATAAAGCGCTAATTTTATAAGGATTTTATTCATTATTTTTAGAAAGAGAAGAAGGGAGGGAGGAAGAAAGGGAGAGAAACATCAATGTGTGGTTGCCTTTCACCTGCCTCTGTCTGGGGACCTGGCTGGAGACCTGGCTTGCAACCTGGTATGTGCCCTGACTGGGAATCGAACCAGTGACACTGAGGTTCTCAGGCTGGTGCTCAATTCACTGAGCCACGCCAGCCAGGACCTAAAGCTGCTATTTTTAAACAAACTATAGTTTGGTCATTATCTTCAATGTCAAAACCATAAATGACAACTGAGAGAAACTTCTGTCATCAGAAGAAATCTTGTCTGCCATCAGGGATTCTTTCCAGGTCCCCAGGCTATAGTAAAATGGACTATGCTCTTGGATGCGACTTTTAAAATGGTGTTAAGGTGACAAAGTGTTTAGTTATACCCTCTTCTTAAAACAAATGTAGACTTAATTTGAATGAAGCTTTCTGGAAAGCAATGTTCTTCCTAGGATGCCATTTAAGTATATACTTAAGAGAGGAAGAATGCTTTTTTATGTCTAAATACTGTGCCATGTTGCTTTAAGAAGTTTTTTTTTCAAACAGAAGCCAATGTATTATAAAGAACTCAACCTATAAAAAAGACTTAAAATAACCAAGCATAAAACGCACTTAAGATGTGGGTAGGCAGTGCACACTAAAAGAAATAGTGAGCCAATAAACAAACAAAAAATGGTTACCAATACTCTAAATTATTAAAGAATTGGAAAGTGATACCAAAAATGGGATTGCTATTTTTTACTTCATAAATGTATCCAAATTTATATTGAATAGTATTTTTTAGTAATATCCATATTGACATATAATTTACATACTATATAGTTCACCTATTTAAAGTATACAATTCAATGGTTTTTAGTGTATTCACAGAATTGTGCAACCAGTGCTACTATCTATATGTTTCAGAACATATTCATCACCTGCTGAAAACCGAATGCCCATTAGCATCAGCTTTCCCTATCACTTCCTCTGCACTCTCCAGCACTAGGCAACCACTCATCTACCTTTGTCTCTATAGCTTTGCCTGTTGTAGACATTTCATTTGTTTTTTTAAGATTTTATTTATTATTTATCAGAGAGAGGGGAAGGGAGAGGGGGGAGGGGAGAGAGAGACATCAATGTATGGTTGCCTTTCACCTGCCTCCAGCCAGGGACCTGGCTGGAGACCTGGCTTGCAACCTGGTTATGTGCCCTGGCTGGGGAATCGAACCAGTGACCTTTGGGTTTGCAGGCCAGTGCCTTATCCATTGAGCCACCACCCAGGGCTATTCTAGACATTTCATTTAAATGGAACCATACAATATGTGGTCTTTCATGACTAGCTTTCTAGGAAGAATTTCAAAAAGTTAAGTTGTTCAGTTGCACCTACCCTGGGATTTCGAGTCTCAGTTCTGTTGACCAGTTAGCAAGCTGGTTCTTGGCTTTATGTCACAACCAAGCAGAAAGATAGTAATTGTGTTTCCAAGCTGAGGAGTGATTGCACCCCAACCCCATTCTTGTTCCGTCTTCCCAGAAGCAGCATAAAGATGCCCATTCTGAACAAGGCAGCCTCAAATTGAACAATTTTATAGGACCAAAATGTATTTTGTTTCCTTCTTTGTAACTTGCCCTTTTTTACCCTCCCAAATTAGCTTTCATGATAGATTTGCTAATGATTCTCATTGTTCCATATTTCACTGCACTGTTGAATCATTGTCTTTATTTCCCTGCTCCTAGAACAGATCTTGGAGAGAGGCAGGAAAAAAAAAAAAAAAACACACAACAAAACCTGTTTTGAAAAAAAAAAAAGGCTCCTAATTCTTCTTTCCAAACAACAGAAGAGAGGAGTCTGAGAGAAGTAGAAGTAGAGAGATGCATTTAGGCTCTCAGGCTTGGTAGAGTTCACCTGCCATGTGACTGTCATGACTGTTAAGATTTTATTTGAAACTCAATCTGGAGCCTTCCGTCCAACAAGTTGAAGATTGACTCAGGGAATGAGACTTGGCAGCTTGGTTTATGCCGTTGTTGCTCTCTGATAGTTGGCCAGGATCACTGGATTTAAGTTTCCTTCCCCCACCTTTGTTTTGTGCCTTGTCGGAATAATCATTTAATCTTTTGCTCTGAAGCTCCAAGAACCCTGTGGAGGACTAATAGTATACCCTTAAGGACAGTGCTGTTTCCTAGAACACAAACGACAGTCTTGGTTGGCACCTCTCTTTCTCTCTTTCTCTCTCTTCCCCCCGCCCCCTCCCTTTCTCCCTTCTTTTCTCTCTCTCTCTCTCTCTCTTTCAGATTAATAGACTTTTTAAAGAGCAGTATAGACTTATAGGAGAATTGAGTGGCAAGTACAGAGAATGCCTGTATACCTTCTCCTGCAACACATACCCATAGTCTCTTCCACCATGAACACCCTGCATCAGGGTGGTACATTTGTTGTAATTGATGAACCTTGACATATCATTATTACCCAAAGTCCATAGATTACATTAGGGTTCACTCTTAGTATAAGTTCTGTGGGTTTTAACAAATATGATGATATTAATTCACCATTATAGTATCATAGAAAATAATTTAACTGCCCCCCAAAATTTTGTGCTCCAGCTATACATACTTCTCCACCCCAAACCCCTGGCTACCACCGATACTGTTACTGTGCCCATAGTTTTGACATTTCTAGAATAACCCATAATTAGAATTATACAATATATAGCTTTTTGCTTCTTTCACTTAGCAATATGTATTTAAATTTCTTGCATATCTTTTTGTCACCAGAAAGGGACTGGGACTAAAGTGGGTCTGCCCTGGCATGGTCTAGATCGTGTGGGTTCTTCATGGAGGAAAGATTTCACCACACTAGTCCAGGTGATTTTGATAGTACATGTATTAAAGTTGAGGACAGTGAAAAGACTAGAAGAGGCAAGATCACAGCAGCCGGAGTGAGCTGAGGCAGCGCTGCCTTGGCCCTTTGGGAATGTGAGGAAGGGTTGAGTCCAGGCAAGGCGGCCTTAGCCCTTTTAGAAAGACAGTCACAGAGATAGAAGAAGTGAACCGTCTGAGCTAAGTGGACTCAGAAAACAAGATACAAAGGCAAAAAGAAGAGGGACCAGGATGAGCTGCTGCTACCTGCTGCTCCCCTGGTTGCAAGTCTGCTAGGAACCTTGAGAGCTAGGAGAAAGAAAGCAGAGATACAGACCTGAGGAAAGAAGCGGGACTCACACGTGCTCAAGGGAAAGAGTGCACTGGGTCCTTTGTCTTAAGGGTTTTTATCTGTGTTCTAAAGGTGGGGGATTTTAGGGCAGGTCTCAGTCAGAATATTCATCAGCTTTCCATGTGTGTCCTTTGATATGCCAATGCATCAAAACAAGCTTATAAATGGGTCATTCCTTGGGCAGTTTCATCTTCAAAGAATGTCACCAAAGAGGGACTAGGATAGAGGCTAGCCTGCCCTAACATGGTCTAGAATGTGTAGACCATTTGCTTCTAAGTGTCCTTGGTAAGGAAAGACAAGACCTTGCGATTTGTTATCTGGCTGTAAATTTCTTGACCATTTATCTGTCTGTCTCAGTTTTCCCATTCCACCTGCCAAGGAATTTTCCTACCTTCCTATTAACCTGCCTTATTTTCATGGCTTATGCCTCATTTATTTTTAGAGGTGAAAAAAGATTCCATTGTATGGATGTGCCACAGTTTATCCATTCTCTTGTTAAAGCTTGGTTGCTTCTAAGTTTTGGCATTTATGAATAAAGCTTCTATAAATATCCATGTGTGGATATATGCTTTCAATTCATTTGAATAAACACTAAGGAGCATGATTTCTGGATCATATGGTGAGAATGTGTTTAGTTTTCCAAGAAACTGCCAAACTGTTTTCCAAAATTGGCTATACCATTTTGCATTCCCACCAGCAAGGAAAGAGATTTCCTGTTATTTCATGTCCTCTTTAACATTTGGTATTATCAGGGTTTTGGATTTTAGTTATTCTGACAAGTGTGTAATAGTTTCTCGTTGTTGTTTTAATTTGCAATTACCTAATGGGGAATGGTGTTGAGCATCTTTTCATATGATTATCTGCCATTTGTATACCTTCTTTGGTGAGGTATCTTTTCAGATGCTTTGCCTATTTTTAAAGTCAGGTTCATTTCTTAATTGTTGTTTTAAGAGTTATTTGTATATTTTAGATGCCAGTTCTTTATCAGATAAGTATTTTGCAAAAATTTTGTTCCCATTCTATTGCTTGTCTTTTTATAGGGTCTTATTGTTTAGAGTAGTCTTAGTTTTATAGAAAAATTGAGTTTTTACAGAGCAGAAGTTTTACATTTTAATAAAGTTAAATTTGTCAACTCTTTATTTTATTGATTATACGTTTAGTGTTGTTAGCTTAAAAGTCTTTGCTCAGCCCTGGCTGGTAGCACAGTGGATAGGTGCCAGCCTGTGAACCCAAAGGTCGCTGGTTCAATTCCCTAGCCCAGGCACATAACCAGGTTGCAAGCCAGGTCTCCAGCCAGGTCTGTGGTTAGAGGCAGGTGAAAAGCTACCATACATTGATGTCTTTCTCCCTCTCTCCCTTCCCCGCTGTCTGGAAATAATAAATGAAATCTTTTTAAAAAATAAGTCTTTGCCCAACCTAAGGTCACATAGATTTTCTCCTAGGATTTATAGTTTTGTGTTTTATGTCTAGGTTTATGATTCAATTTCAGTTAATTTTTGTGAAAAGTGTAAGGTTTGTGTCTAGGGTTTTTTTGTTTTGTTTTTTGTTTGTTTTTTTTTTTGGCATGTAGATACTCAGTTATTTCAATACCATTTGTTGAAAAGACTGTTCTTGCCCTGGCTGGTAGCACAGTGGATAAGGAGCCACCCTGTGAACTCAAAAGTCAATGGTTCAAGTCCCCAGCCAGGGCACATAACCAGGTTGCAAGCCAGGTCCATGGCTGGAGGCAGGTGAAAGGCAACCATGCATTGATGTCTCTCTCCCTCTCTGCCGCTCTCCCTTCCTCTCTTTTGGAAATAATGGATACACTTCCTCTCTCTTGGAAATAATGGATACAATCTTTTTTAAAAAAAGAAAAGAAAAGACTATTCTTGCTTAAATTGCCCTTGCACATTTGTCAAAGACCTGTTGACTGTAATTGTGTGGCGTTATTTCTGGGCTTTTTATTCTATTCCATTAATCAACTTATCTGTTCTTTTGCCTAGTTCTCACTATCTTGATTACTGTAGCTTTATGGTGAGCATTGAAGTCAGATAGTGACAGTCCTCCAACTTTTTCTTTTCTCGCATATTGCGTTAGCTATTCTGGATCTTTTTGCCTTTTCAGATGAACTTTAGAATCAATTTGTCCTTATTTACAGAGTGGTGTTCTGGAATTGGGATTATATTAGCTATGAAGATCCATTTGGGAAGAATATCTTAACATTATTGAATCTTCCTGCCCATGAACATAGAATATCTTCCCAATATTTATTGGAACTCTTTTTGATCTTTTGTGATTTATCAGAGTTTTGCAGTTTTCATCATATACATTTTATTCTTAATATTTTTAGATTTGTACCTAAGTATTTCTTTCTTTGGCCTAATATAAATTATATTTATTGTATTTTTAATTTCAAATTCCAATTATCCATTTGCACATTGCTGGTAGCAACTTTGTATGCTACAACCTTGATATAATGGCTTAATTATCCCAGGATTTAACTTTGTTATTATTTGGGATTATCTACATAAGCAGTCATATCATCTGTAAATAAAGGGAGCTTTATTTCTTCCTCACCAGTCTATATACCTCTTACTTACTTTTCTTGTCTTATTATACTAGCTAGGACTTCCAGTACAATATTGAAGAGGAGTGGTAAGAGGAAATATTCTTACTCCCAGTCAGGGGGAAAACATACAGTTTTTCACATTAATTCTGATTTTATTTAATATTTTTTTTATCAGCACCATAGATTTAAGGACTCAAGAAAGCAAAAGGATGGTAAATTTTCTACTGTTCTGAAAAATTACATATAGCATTTGCTATAGCAAAAGTTGAATGTTAGCCCTAGCTGGTGTGGCCCAGTGGGTTGGTGCTGGCATTAATGTTTTCCTTTCTTCCTCTTCCCTGCCCTTCTCTCTACAAATAATGAATAAAATCCTTAAACAAAAGACAAACAAACAAAAAAAGGAGTTGAATGTTAGTTACTTTTTAAAAATTAATTTATTGGGGTGATGTTGGTTAATATGATTAATTGGTTTCAAGTGTACATTTCTGTGATACATGATCTGTATACTGCATTGTGTGCCCACCATCCAAAGACCCAAAGTCAAATCACCCTTTGCCACCATATACTTACATGATTTTAGCTGTAAACTTACAAAGTTGAGGACATTTTCCTCTCCTTTCTAATTTGTTGATAGTTTTTATCATGAGTAGGTCTCATATTTTGTCAAATGTTTTACCTGCATCTATTCATATGATCATAAGATTTTCTTTATCCTGTTGATGTGGTGGATTATATTAACTGATTTTCAAATGTGAAATCAGCCTTGCATACCTAGGGTAAATCTCACTTGCATTATAATGTAGAAATTTTTAATACATGTTTTGGATTTGATTTGCTAATACATTGTTGAGGATTTTGCTTCTGTGTATGTTCCTGAGGGATACTAATCTATAGATTTTTTTTTTTATGGCTGTCCTTTTTTAATAAAGAAAAGATTTTATTTATTTATTTTTTAGAGGCAGAGGAAGGGAGAGGAAAAGAGAGGGAGTGAAATATCAGTGTGTGGTTGCCTCTCACACACCCCCAGCTGGGGACCTGGCACTCAACCCAGGCATGTGCCCTGACTGGGAATCAAACCAGCAACCCTTTGGTTCCCAGGCTAGTACTCAGTCCACTGAGCCACATTAGCCAGGGCTGTAATCTTTTTCTTTTTCAATATTTTTATCTGATTTTGATATTGGGGTAATGCTGACTTCATAGAATGAGTCAGGAAGTATTTCTGCTTCTGTTTTCTGGAAGAGATTGTAGAGATTTTATAGAATTTATTCCTTAGATGTTTGGTAGAAATTACCAATGAATCTATCTGGGCATAGGTGCCTTCTGTTTTGGGAAGTTAGTAATGATTGAATCAGTTTGATAGATTGATTCTTGTTTTTCTTGTGTGAATTTTGGTAGACTCCTTCAAGGAATTAGCCTGTTTCATCTTAGGTTATCAGATGCAAGTATCAAGTTTTTGTTTTTGTTTTTCCTTTTTTTAAAAG
Organism: Noctilio leporinus; assembly: GCA_004026585.1. Taxonomy (NCBI): domain Eukaryota; kingdom Metazoa; phylum Chordata; class Mammalia; order Chiroptera; family Noctilionidae; genus Noctilio; species Noctilio leporinus. The sequence goes on from PVIW01000828.1 coordinate 128,546, forward strand.
GAAAAAGAATTAAAGATTTTATATATTTAAAGAGAGGGGAAGGGAGAGAGACATCAATGTGTGGTTGTTTTTCACCTGCCTTTAGCTGGAGACCTGGCTGGAGAACTGGCTTGCAACCTGGTTATGTGCCCTGGCTGGGAATTGAACCAGTGACCTTTGGGTTTGCAGGCCATTGCCTTATCCACTGAGCCATCAGCCAGGGCTGCAAGTATCAAGTTTTTAATAGTCCTTCAGTATCCTTTTAGTGTTCATAGAATCAGTAGTCATGGCCCCTCTTTTGTTTCTGGTGTTAATAATTTGTGCCTTTTATCTTTTTTTAGTTAGCCTGGCTAGAGGATGATTGATTTTATTGATCTTCAAAGAACCAGCTTTTGTTATCATTGATATTTTTTCTCTATTGGTTTCTTATTTGCAGTTTCACTGGTTTCTGTTTAATTTTTATTTACTTCTTCTGCTTACTTTGGATTTAATTTGCTCTTTTTGTTTCCTAAGGTAGAAGTTTAAGTTACTGATTTTATAATAGATATTTCTTCTTTTCTAATATATGCATTCAATGTGGTAAATTTCCACCTTGGCACTGCTTTGCTATACCCCAATATTTTAATAAGTTGTATTTTCATTCAAAATATTTTAAATTTAAATTTTATTTTATTTTATTTTATTTTTTTTAGGGAAAGGGGAAGGGAGGGAGGAAGAGAAGGAAAGAAACATCAGTGTTCCAGAGAAACATTGATCATTTGCCCCTCAATGCCCCGAGTTGGGTACCTGGCCTGCAGCCAAGGCACGTACCCTGACCTGGAATGGAACCAGTAACCTTTGGTCTGTGGAACAGTGTCCAACCCAGTGAGTCATGTGAGTCAGGGCTCAAAATATTAAGAAGTTTCTCTTGAGACGTCTTCTTAGAGCCATGTGTTATTTAAGATGTTGCTTAATTTCCAAGTATTTTAGGATATTCCAGTTAACTTTTTATTACTGACTTCTATTTTAATTCTCTTGCTGTCTGACAGCATACTTTGTAAAGAGTCCAGGGCTTAGACAATTGACCTTAATTCTGAAATTAAGTATTTCTCTCTCTTGGTGCTACCACACTTTTTGGGCCATTTTCTTACAAAAGAACCTCTGTGAACTGTTGATTACAGAGCTGTACCCATAGAGAAAAAGCATACAGAGATTGGAGTAAATGATCAAAATTAATTTTAATGGTGGTCATTTATTAGACGCTTAGTATTTGCCATCACATTACATTGATTGTTTCAGTAAGTTCTCTCAACAGCCTTATATGTTATAGGTATTATTATTAGTATTATTATTATTAGAGGCCAGGGATGCTGCTAAACATCCTATAATGAATGAGACCCACCCCACCCCCTAAACAAAGAATCATCTGGCCCAAAATATCAACATTGGGGGCGCTAAGAAAGCCAAGGCTAGCCTGTTCGGTTCAGTTATTACAGAGAAAAAACTTGTGACCTCAGAAACCCCTCAGCAGTCTCTCAGGATTTGATTTCTGAGGGTATGTACCTCCTACATAGATCCTTTGTAGCTCAGTCCATTAACTAATTCTGGCACATATACCTTCACCTTGGTGGCCAGAGGCCTACTAAACAGGTGTTTTTTTTTCAATAGGGGTATAGTACTTTTTCTTCGTGATGTTCTGAGAGACAGGCTTGGTTGGGCAGCAGTTTTTGCGGAAGAGAACCTGGTGACAAGGCTCTAATCTGTTGCTGGCATCTGTGTCTCCCTAATCTGTGTTTACATGGCACTGAAAACTGAGTCTCTGTGGTGCCAGGCTTCTTTTCTTCTCAGCACTCTGGCACCGTTGGCAGAGAACACCTCCTAGTCTCTTCTACTCACGTTTATTTTACTGCACAACTGCTCTCCAGCAGACATTTCTTGAGGCGTGTGCAGGGTGCTTCTGGAGCTGTGCATCAGTCTTCTTCATCATTTATGTTCCCAGCTGCAGGTCCACAGCTCATAAAGCATCTGGTATTTCCTGACCTGGTTTACTGTTCGTAGCTTACATCTTCTCTCCCATTATTTTAAGCTTCTAGAATATGAGGGTTTTTTCTTCATTTATTTTCTGCTTTCTTTTAGCAACTAGCATTTCTTTCATCATATAATGAGAAAAGCAACTTATATTCTCCCATTTTAGGTTATATGCTTTTCTATGAGAAGCTGAAGGAAATAATAAGGAACTGAAGTAATTTGACAGAGACTGGTGGTCAAAGGGGATGTCAGCCACCTATATAAGCAGGCCAGGTGACAGTTCATACTCAGTGGGCCTGAGCCCTGGTCAGCATGAACAGAACAATTCTGCCCTAGGAGTTCCGGCCAGCCAAGCCTGCCGTTCAGAATACCGGGAAGAAAAAGTATTACCCTATTTAAACACCCAGCCATTTAGTAGGCCTGTGGCCACCAAGGTAAAGATACAGTCCTGGAAAGACCTTAGAATATAAAAAATGGTTTTCATTATCAAGAAGACATAGAAATCAAGAAAGTGCCTATTAAGAAAGTCCTAAAGGACTCTTAACTTCCCTGTGACCAAGAAGTTTATAGCAAAAGTTTCCGATCAGATGTAATTATAGAGTTTTCTATAAAGGTTAAAAGGAAGGGCATGTACTTAACTCATTTGGGTGATGTGCCACAGGACCCTTGATAGGCATTTGAGGCCAATAGACTCTCTGACAGCACCTGCGAGTGCTGTCTTTCTCAGGCCTTAGGGAAATCATGACTTCTTGGGTCCATCTTTGAATCTGTGAGATATTAAAGAATATGTTGTTGCCCTGGCTGGTATCGCTCAGTGGATTGAGTGCTGGCCTGTGAACCAAAAAGTTGCTAGTTCAGTTCCCCATCAGGGCACATGCCTAGGTTGCAAGCCAAGTCCTGGGTTGGGAGCCTGTGAAAGGCAACCAACTGATGTTTCTCTCTCACACTGATGTTTCTCTTCCTTTCTTCCTCCTTCCCCCCTCTCTAAAAATAAATAATTTTTTTTTTTAAAAAAAGAAAGAATATGTTGTTTTGGGAGTATTGTTTTCTCTAGAACAGTATTTCTCAACCTCTGTTTCATTATCCTCCTGAGGAGCCTTTTTAGACATTTTTTTCTAATCATCTCCGTGCCCATGAAATTTTAATATCACAGATATGCTGTTTACATACTGCAGTACTGAGGAAGGGAACCAGCAACTGTACGAAGAATTTTTCCCCCATGGGCTAGTTTGCATCCCCATGAGGGCAGTAATGCCCATATTGAGAATACATAACCTAGAAGTCTGATCATCTCGGAAATGAGCTGTTTCGTATTTGTACCTTTCTTTACAAATTGAAACTGGGACGAGGACGCTATCCGTAGACTAATGTTGAAAAGTCTTCTGCATTGGCCTGCAACAGCTAAAGAAGAGTACTCTTCACATGTTTCATGGCTTTATAGAAGACATTTTCTCTCCAAAAAATCTCTGGACCATTTGAGGAAAGAATTGGAAAACACCAGGAGTAGCAGAGCAAAAAATGCAGTTTTCTAAAAATTAAAAAAAAAAAAAAAAAAATGAAACGGATGACAAGACCCTTTTCTGGTGATGTGCAGAAGAGAAACACAGTGATACTGAAGAATGTAGGTATAAAATTGTCCATCGTCCCGAGCCTAGTAAGCCCTAGCCAGTTTAATTTCCCAAAGCCAGAATTGATTTGCAGCAGAGAATACCACTCAGGGTGTCGCGCATACAAGGATGTTCTCCCAAGTGGGTTGGGCTCTGTCTGATCAGAAGGGTGGTTGTGTATGAAACGCACCTTGGAAGGAGGAGGAGGAAATGACATGTTCATGTAAATGAAATACAACTGCAAATTAAAGTGTCATCCTGTTAAAAAAAAAATCCTTTTTTTTTTTTTAATTAAATTGGTTACCAAGGAAAAAAATGTCATACAGAAATGTGTATCTCAGAAAGTTGAACTGTGAGATGTTATAAATTTGGATTCAAGAATGTTCTCATGGGTTGGGGGCTTGGGGGTTATAAAATATTATCTTAGTAAAAATATTCTGATGCTGAAATACTAGGCTTACAAATTTCTACTGTTACATGACAGGGGTACAGAAGAAATGAACAGTCACCACATTTGTTGCTTACTGTTTCTGTCTAATCAACTGTATGGTGGCTGCCTCTTCCCTGGCAGAAGCTTCCTTTTGAGATGTTTTATTAGGAAGAAGGTCATGTACTAAGGAGGAGATGCTTTCTCCCAAAGAGTGCTGCTTACTACAAAGACATCCTGGGACTAAAATGCTTTTCTCTGTCAATGGTGACCACTCATTATTTTTCACTTTTTGTTTCTCTCATTTTTATGAAAATTTGTCTCTTTTAGGTTGTGAGCTTACTTGACAGAATATCTGCAGTATTTGCCACATTGTCAGCACAAATAAATGTTAATCATGGGAGGGGCTGATGAGTGGGACCATATTTCCATGAGAATTGTTCTTTAGAAATATGTCTGGTTTCTCTTTGAGATAGGGACTTGACAGATGGTACTCGCCAGCCTTCTTCAGCCTTTAGTATGGTTCTTCTTCCTTCTCTTCTACTAATCCCAATAGTGTATTGACTCAGTGGAAACAAGTAGGTAAATACTGTAATGTGCTCTCTTTGTCTTCTTCCCCATCAGGGGCAGTGATTGGTGATGGACAGTCTGCTGTGGCCAGTAACATTGCCAATACTACCTACCGGCTCCAGTGGTGGGACTTCACTAAATTTGACCTCCCAGAAATCAGTAATGGTAAGCCAAAGGAGAACTTGGGGTACTGGTGGAAGGGGTATCTCTTACTGGGGAGCCAGAACAAGAAACTCGAGTACACTAGACTTTTCATCATCTTGCTAAGAAGCTGATTGCCATGTTCCTTTTCTTTTCTTTTCTTTCCTCCTTTCTTTCTCTTTCTTTCTTTCTTTCTTTTTTAAAAAGATTTTATTTATTATTTCCAGAGAGAGAGGCAAAGAGGGAGAGAGATATCAATATATGGTTGCCTTTCACCTGCCTTCAGCCACAGACCTGGCTGGAGACCTGGCTTGCAACCTGGTGATGTGCCCTGGCTGGGGAATCAAACCAACAACCCTTGGGTTCCCAGGCCAGCGCCCTATCCATTGTGCCACCAGCCAGGGTGCCATGTTACACTTCTGTATCTCTCAGTTAAGCAATTGAGCAAACTTGTATAGGGCAGCGAGCAATGGTAGGTATAATACTAGGAACAATGCCAAAGTGGACACAGAAATGAAGATGTCTGTGCCCTGAGTTTACTGATGAGCAATTCATTATTCTCAGCCTAGAGGTTTAGGTGGAACTGAGATAAAGAGAAGGGAGTACAGGAACTGAGAGCTGACCTTGTGACCCTTGAGGAAAGACTATAGTGATATTAAACTCATTTATTAACCCAGACCTGAATAGAATGGAGTTGAAGATCATGATTGATATGTGTATATGTTTACAAATACTTCTGACAGTCTAGTTTCCCAGCCTCTAGGAAAGTCCGTGATCTCATGTCCCAGTTGTTCAATTGGCATCATGACATTCCAGACATCTCATTTCACTTTCTGTGTAGTGAAGGACTCTTACACATTCCTGAGAAGTGGCAGTTCAGCCTCTACTTGAATATTTCTTGTTTTCTTGTTTTCTTTTTCTTTTTTTTCCGTTTTTGTTTCTGGTGTACAGCGTAGTGGTTAGACAATCATATGCTTTACAAAGTGGCCCCTGATATTTCAAGTACCCATCTGGCACTATACATAGTTATTACAATGTCATTGACTTTTTCCTACTTTGTACTTTATATCCAAGTGGCTATTTTGTAACTACCAGTTTGTACTTCTCAGTCCCTTCACTCTAGTCAGCTCCCCTCTCCTTTGGCAGCCATCAGTCTGTTCTCTGTATCTGAGATTCTGTTTCTGTTTTGTTTGTTCATTTATTTTGCTCTTAAGATTCCACATGTAAATGAAATCATATGGTGTTTTTCTTTCATTTTTTTTTGTGTGTGTGTGTCCCATATGATAAATCTTTGTCTATCCCAAAGATTGCAGATTTTCTCCTGTTTTCTTTTTTTCATTTGAAACTGGTTTTCTTTTTTATAAGTTAATTTTATTTATTATTGTTGTATTACAGTTGTTTCATTTTTTCGCCTTTTGCTCTCCCCTGCCCCCCTCCCTCAGTCAATCCCCAGCTCGTTGTCCATGTCCACGGGTCCTCCTTGCTAGCTGCTCACCTGATCCTTCCCCTGCTTTCCCCCTTCTCCCCCTCCTCCCTAGTCACCACCGTTCTGTTCCTCTGTTTTGGTGTTTGTCTTTCTCTGTCTGACTTCATTTGGCATAATACCCTTTAGTCCATCTATATGCTATCATAAATGTTAAGGTTTTATTCTTTTTTATGGCTAATAATTCCATTGTACATATGTATCCTGGCTTGTTTATCCAGTCATCTGTTAATGGGCACTTGGATTGCATCCATATCTTGGTTATTGTAAATAATGCCAACATGAGCATAGTGCTGCATATATTCTTTCAAATTAGTGTTTTGTGTTTGTTTTGTTTGTTTATTTATTTTTGGATATATACCCAGAAGTGAAATCTCTAGGTCATAAGGAAGTCAGTTCCTTTTTTTGAGAAACTGGAAAAGACATTTATTACTGACTATAGATTGGAGGCAGAGTGGGGTGGGAGGAGCCAAGGAGTCACATCCTGGGCCTCTGCTCCCTCTCTCTGTCTTCCTGGGCCTGGATTCCAAGTTCCTCCTCAAAGCTCCTTCACTCAGACTACCTTTGACTGCAGGTTGAAGGAGCCACCCACAGATTTATCATTCACCTTGAATAGGTTGTTCGTAGTTCTGGATCCCCTTGGGGTTCAGCGGGGAGACATTGAGAAACTGCTGCACCTCCTGGAGGCTAGAGCCAGGGAGGTTAGAGGCACCTGCAGATGTCCAGCACGACCCCCATCATGACCTGTGGCCTGGCTCGCTGCAAACTCCTGCAGCAGAGCCGGGGCAAAAGCCCTGCCCACCACCTGTTCCCCCATCGCAATGATTTGAGCCAGGTACTGGGCCATGGCGGCCGCCCTGCCTCAGGAATGCAGGTTCCAGCTTCCAGGGCCCTGGGCCCCAGGCCCCGACTCAAGGCAGTCAACCTCCATTTTTAATTATTTGAGGAACCTTCACACTGGTTTTCATAGTAGCTGCATCTTGATCTGCATTTGCACTAAGAGTTCATGAGGGTTTCCTTTTCTCCACATCTTTGCCAGCACTTCATGCCGGTTGACTTATTGATGAAAGCCGTTCTGACAGGTGTGAGGTGATATCTCACAGTGGTTTCAATTTGCGTTTCTCTGATGATTAGTTACATTGAGCATCTTTTCATATCTGTTGGCCATCAGCATGTCATCTTTGGAGAAGCATCAATTTAGGTCCTCAGTCCACTTTTTAATTGGATTATTTGTTTTTTGGTGTTGAGTTGTATGAGTTCTTTATAACTGTTGGAAATTAACACCTAATTGGGTGTATCACTGGCGAGTATCTTCTTCCATCCATCTACTTGAGGATTTCTGATGATAAGTCACACTATGATGAAAATGCCTAATCCATCACTGCTAAATTCCTGGCTTTGATGTTTTATGTTTTAGAATCTGGTAGTACTAGTCCTGTCTTGGTTTTTGTTTTGTTTTGTTTTTAAGATTTTATTCATTATTTTTAAAGAGAAGGGCAGGGAGGGAGGGAGGAAGGGAGAGAAACATCACTGTATGGTTGCCTTTCACCTGCCTCCAGTTGGGGACCTGGCTGGAGACCTGGCTTGCAGCCTGGTTATGTGCCCTGACTGGGAATTGAACCAATGACCCTTGGGTTCACAGTCTGGTGCCAATCCTCTGAGCCATCCAGCCAGGGCATCTTATTTTTTTAATCCAAATTTTCCTGCTTGCTCAAACATATTTGTTTTTATGCATGGACTTTAAAACTACCTTGTTTATTCCCCCTGAAAAAATCCTGTTAGTATAATTATTGCAATTGCATTAACTTAAGGAGATTCAATACCATTATATCTTCCAATGTAAGGACATGGTATGATTTTGTTCCTTCATGTTTCTCTTGTATTCTTAGGAATGTTTAAAGTTTTCTTCATTTGATCCTATACATTTCTTAAATATATTGTATAAGCTTATTTTTTAAATCCTATCTTAACTGAATTTGTTTACTAGTTATCATCTAAATCTCAAGGGTTTTCTTTTTATAAACACTAGGAGGTTTTTTTTTTTAAGCCCTGGCTGGTGGCACAGTGGATAAAGCGCCAGCCTGCAAACCCAAAGGTTGCTGGTTCGATTCCCCAGTCAGGGCACATAACCAGGTTGCAAGCCTGGTCTCCAGCCAGATCCATAGCTGGAGGCAGGTGAAAGGCAACCATACATGGATGTCTCTCTCCCTCTTTACCTCCCTCCCTTCCCCTTTCTCTAAAAATAATAAATAAAATAATAAATAAATAAATAATAAATACTAGTGCCCCCCCCCCCCAAGGGAGTAAGGAAGAGAAGACGAAAGGGAGAGAGACATCCATGTATGGTTGCCTTTCACCTGCCTCCAGGTATGGATCTGGCTGGAGACCTGGCTTGCAACCTGGTTATGTTGCCCTGGCTGGGGAATTGGACCAGCAACCTTTGGGTTCGCAGGCTGGCACCTTACCCACTGTGCCACCAGCCAGGGCCAAGTCTCATGGGTTTCCTAAGTGTGTTATCTATAAATAGTAATTTCACCTCCGTCATTCTAAGTTTTACACCTGTGATTTCTTTCTCTTGTCTAAATGCATTGGCCACTCTCCTCAAAACAATGTTAAAATAATGGCAGTCATCCTCATACTGTTCCTGGCTTGAACAGGAAAACATCCAATATTTTCTCAGAAAGCATATTGCTGACTTTTAGGTTGAACTAGATAGAAACAGTTCATCATTTTAAGGAATTCATCTAGTCCTATTTTACTGAGAGTTTTTTATCAAGAACGGATATTGAATTTAGTCCCGCCTTTTCTGCATCTATGGAGATGAGCTTGTGTTTTCTTTCCTTTGATCTAATAATATGATCATTATGTTAATAGATTCTGTACTATTGAACACATCCTTACATTCCTTAAATAAACCTACCCTGGTTCATGATATATTCTTTAATGTTAAGTTCCTTTCATGTAGCTTGCTAGTAATTAGTTTATTTCATTGATATTTGTGAGATGAGTCTGTCCTTTCTAAAATCTGTCAGTTTTGGTATCAGTGTTATGGTTGTGTTATAATTTGGAGGTTTTTCTTCTTTGTCTGAAACAGTAATAGTATTAGGATTACTTATACTTTTTAAATCCTCACTTAAGGATATGTTTATTGATTTTAGAGAGAGAGGAGGGAAGGGGGGGGAGAAAGGTACATCGATATGAGTCAGAAACATAGACCGGTTATCCCTTGTACACTCCTTGACCAGAGAAGAACCCACAACCTAAGTATCTGCCCTGACTGGGGATGGAATGTACAACCTTTTTGGTGTACAGGATGACACTCCAACCAACTGAGCTACCCTGCTTGGGACTATTTATACTTTTTATACAAAGGTCTGGGCCTAACGCTTTTTTCCCTTCTCTCTTTTTCTTTCTTTCATAAGCATAGGGAGAGTTAGTTCTTTGATAACTTTCCTTGCCAACTGTCCTATGATGATTAAGCAAATGAACTCTTGAGTTACACTGTCCAGGTTCAAATTCCTACAGAGCCACCTTCTAGCAGCGTGTGATCTTGGTTACTTAATCTCTCCACATGTGGTTTCCTTGTCCACTAAATGAGGATTATAACAGTGTAAAAAACCTCACAGGATTGTTACGAGAATTAATTAATACATGTCAGGCACTCCAAACAGTACCTGCGTGTGACTATAGTAAATGGTCAACGAGTGCTAGCAATTTTTATCATGCTTTTTTCTTGGAAATTCGCACTGTGATTTTTTGAGAGTACAGGCATAATTCCAAAGTCACACCTGTCCTTGTTTTCAGTACTCTGAGAAAACATGTTTTTTATCTCTGGAGAGTAAAGTTCATGTAAACAAGACAGTTGCTTCCTTAACTTGTTGCCTCATCTGTAATGAGCTTCTGATCCTTGTTAAACATGCTGTTTCTACCCCATTAGAGGTCATTTTCCTTGAGAGAAAAGCAAAATATTCAAAAGAACAAAGACATTGAATATGCTGGTGGCGTGGCTCAAAGAGCCTTTTTGGACACCTTTAACATACTTTTTTGGAGGGGGTACAAGCCTCTCAGCTCCTTCCAACTACAGATTCCCCTCATTCTCCTTCCGTGCCCCTCCTTGCCTCTTTTGATCACGGCGCTTGTAAAGCCGGAGCTGATCAGAGAGCATCATGTGCAACCTGATTGCCTCATTTAATTTGACTCGCCTGCCTCCCTCATTTAAATCACGTGTGGTGCTCACATTCTGCTTTGAAAAGGGCCTTATTTTTCCTAGAGTCTTGGCTTTGGGGAAAACCTACATTCTAGGAATTTAGGACACATCTCTCTCTGACGACAGCCAGTGTTCCTTTTCATGGTGTTACCCTCTAGAATGATAGTCACTTTTACCTGAGGTTCCTGTCATTAGCTCTTAACTGCTTGTAATTTCCTGGTTGGCCTGAATAAAATCTAGTTATGGTTTTGATCATTTCCGGAGTCATACTGAAGAGTCCTGCTATCTGTTTCAGTTGGGATACTACCTGTAGAGTTTAGAAGTGTGTGACTAAGGCCTCGAATGCATAACTTTGAAACTGTTTTCATGAAAAAAACAAAAAGGAACCCATTACATTCACTGGGAATCACACCTTTAAGAGTCACCTCTTGTTAGGTAACTTTGGTCACTAGGGTGTCCAGAGTGGAGGGGGCAGATGACGCCCAGGGGTGTGGTAACTGGCGCCTTTGGGGACGGCTGTAGTCTCACCTGGAGCTCTGTGTAGGAGGTCGTACTCTGACATTGGAGGGTCTTCGAGACAGCCAAGAGGGTTTCAATCCCTTTGGGTTTTTGCGTTTGCACAAGCACCGCAACCGCTAATCACTCCCTTGGCCTCACTGGCCCGCCAGCAACAGGCTACAAATTGATCTTTGAACAAGGTGTTTGTTTATAATTTATGGAACTGATAGAAAGGCAGAGTCATCTGCTCCTCCAGGCATCAGTATTTCTAACCCCTCCCATTCCCTGCTAGGGCATTTTCACTTGGAAATCATTTATAATTAGAAGAAGATTACATTGCAGAGTCTGGAACAGGGCTTCCTGCTGTCTTCTGTATCGGGTTTTCTCTCTCTCTCTCTCCCCTGGAGCTGCCCCCGTAAAGCTCTTAAGCAGTTTTGATTTGAAAAATCCTTTCCTAGCTTTTATTTCCATTCTCTCCTGCACAGCTAACTGCCTCATCATCGCCCCTCACATGCTTTACCTTTAAGAGTAGAGCAGGTTGCTGGATCTGCAGGTTAGGCACCAGGGACTGTGGGTAAGGCAGCAGATTTCAAGTATGGCCCCTGACCAGCAGCATCAGACACCTGGAAGCTTGTTAGAAATGAAAATTCTGAAGCCTTACCCCAGCCTTGTTTTTAAGAAGCCTTCCAGGTGATTCCAAAGCAGGCTAAGGCTTGAGAGTCACTTGGTAAGGCAAGATGGGGAAAGGAGCCAAGATTTCCAGTGCTGAGTGGTTGCCAACATTTTAGCTACATTTCACCTCAATCTTTGTCCCTACCTGTGTACACTATGGTTGGGCCCAGAAGGGTGAGTTGTCCTTGTGATTAGTGGATTGCTTACGATGGCTCCAAAAAACTAGTAACACATTTAAGAAATCTTTCATTGTATAAATTAACTCATCAAAATTTCAGCCTTCTGAGAAGAAACTGCATGAGTGAACTGCAGCATTGACCACTCACCATTATAACTGAACATTTCCATTTCCATGTGAGAAATTAATAGACAGCAAGCCGCAAATGTTGCTAATTGGAGCTTTGAAATAAAAATGAAATTGTAAACACACCACCCGGTGCTCATTGAAATGAAACTACCAAATCATTGCGCGCCTACCTCGGCCCCTTTGTTAGGGTAGAAGTGAAAGCCTGGAATGCTAGCAGCATATTTCTGAAACAACATGCTGTTGGAGAAGCTCTGTTTTAAATTTCAGCATTCTCTTTCCATTTGTCACATGCAGGTTCGTGGGCTTGCTGCTGTAACGGGAGCAGTTGGGAAATGGGATGGAGTTGTGGGAGGGACAAAATTTGCGAAGTAGTGTTAGACTCGGAACCATCATAATGTAGTCCAGGCACATCTGTACTGGGTTCGAGGCCGACAATGCCTTTTGTGCTGTGTGCATATCTTTTCAGTGGCTTAAAGCCAAGCTTTTCAGGAAAAGGAAAACCTTACTTAATATACTCTTTTCCCCTCTGCCTGCCCCTCTCAGAAATTAATGACAGTAAGCAACACGATGCTTTTTTTTAAGATTTTATATATTATTTTTAGAGAGAGGGGATGGGAGAGAGGCAGAGGAGAGAAACATCAATGTATGGTTGCCTTTCACCTGCCTCCAGCTACGGACCTGGCTGGAGACCTGGCTTGCAACCTGTTATGTGCCCTGGCTGGGAATCGGACCAACGACCTTTGGGTTCACAGGCTGGAGTCTTATCCACTGTGCCACCAGCCAGGGCAACACAATGCTTTTTTTATGTTGGTAGTGCATTTGAGGGTTATCTCTGTGTGTTTAACTGAATTGCATGTTAACACACATGAGCTAGCTAGATCTTTGAAATAGCAAGATAAAAAAGCCTACTCCCATAAAATGCCCACCATGCATTCTCTTAGACATTAAGTGTGTATAAAATAGTAACTGCAAAGCTGTCTCAAAGACCACTGTCCCATCTCTTTCCCTATTCATTTTCATGTCCTACTTAATATTTATAATTTCTTTACTTTGCTTCTCTCCCTACCTTTGATGATTATAGTCTAAATTGTCTGAGTTGTGCCAGCATCAAGGTTAGAAAACCAAGATGGACGCACTTCTGAAGCTGCCCACAGTTCCTCTGGTTCTATATCCCCAAATGGAATCATGTGTCAATCCAGGGAAGGAGGAGGAGATTGTCATCTTCTTGGCAACAGGCTTGGGACCCTGAGTAAGGAGCAGACAGTCTTGGTGCTAAATAGATAAATGTAGCCATGCATGCTAGAGCAGATGGTGGGTTGGAAGATGAGCAGTACAGAGCCCTAATGGTGAGAGCAGTGACTATTTGCATGTCGTTATTTTATTAGTTAGCAAACAGAACCACCCTTGTGGTCCCGCCTCGGTTTTATGTGTAATGGTATCAGCCCCCCAGAGTTGGCATAGTAGCCTAGTCAGTGTGTTCCCATGTCTCTTTGTATCTGCTCTGCCAGCTCTGTGTTTTTGTTAGCAACGCACAGGGAAAGGGGGGTGAATATAGCTTTAGAAATCACCCCAAGCACCTGATCCCATAAGCTTCAAGGTCCCTGAAAAGTATTTGTTTAGTTTGATTTCCTTTATTTTCTTTTTATTGATTGATGTGGAGAGCATCAATTTGTTGTTCTACTTATTTATGCATTTATTGGTTGGTTTTTGTATGTGCCCTGACCAAGGAGTGAACCTACAACTTAGCACATGGGGATGACACTTTAACCAGCTGAGCTGCCCAATCAGGGCTGTTTTGTTTTCCTTAGGGTAATTCCCTGGGAAACATGCCCTTGCTTCCCCAGGCCATGCCTTTTGGCTTACTCTAGTAGATCGCCTGGAGTCTGGTGAGGGCAGCTGAGCTTGGCTTTTTTTCTTCTTTCTTTAACCCTAATGCTTCCTCTGACAGCTGACATCCAAGTGATCTTCTCTGAATAGGCGGAGTAAAGTCTCTCTGCAGGTACATATGAAGTAGACCTAATGAGACAGAGCCCCAAGTAGCTCGGTCCCTTTGGATGTGTTGTGCTGTTCTGCTTGTACCATGATGTGAGCCCTCAGGTCCCAGGCTCACGTCGAGAGTAAGCCACTTCTTCCTGGCAGGGAACTGCGCACTGGGCCTTGGAAACCAAAACAACGCCTACAGGGACAGTCCCACTATGTGGAGCAGATTCTCTCCACCACCCCCTCCCCCATCTCACTCCCTGTTGCTGCCTGGCTGACCCATGCTAAATTCTCAGAAACTGCCAAGTCATGGAGGTTGGCTTATGGTGTGGATAAGGCATAGAGCATAGTGAGAAATGAAGAGAGTACCAGCCAGGCCCTGTTTCTCTTTATCCTCACCCTTTTAAGAGTTATATATTTATTTTCAGAGAGAGGAGAAGGGAGGGAGAAAGAGAGGGAGAGAAACATTAGTTGGCTGCCTCTTGCACATCGCCAACCTGTGCCACAACCCAGTCATGTATCCCGACTGGGAATCGAACCAGTGACCTTTTATTCACAGGCCGATGCGCAGTCTACTGAGCCACACCAGCCAGGGCTTTTTATACTCTCTGGTGGAATTAGGGGTTAGTATTTGCAATGAGCTGTCCAGAAGACTGATATCTGTGTATGTGCCATTTTCCTTAAATAAAAAAGGAAGACATAAACTTGTGAAATTAGTTTCTTCTTCAAGGTCATAAGGCAGTTGTAGAATGGAAGTCATACCCCAAGGAAGGTGTACCCAGATCCTCACCTTTTTTCTTGAAATCCGTGGGTTTACATTTTCATTCATCCCGGATTTGACCTTTGGGACTGTAGCAATTGCTGAGTGTCTGTCCAGGAACAAATCATAGTAATAACTTTTTTCTTATCTAATCTCTCAAGTGGTTTTTCTAAGTATGAACTCTTAAGTGTCAGCAGGTGGTTGTGGTTGTATTGACTATCTGTAGTTTCCTATTAAAGTGGTGGAGGAGACATGTATTTACTCTCTTGTGTTGCTCGTTACAGGACTTTTTCATTTAAGCAGCTTTAGCATTTCTAGAGACGGTTCAGGCCCTTAGGGAAAGCCCCCAAATTTCTTGGCCCAGAATTCTTCATATCACCAACTTCAAATATCCTTACTGTCTTTTTCTTCTTTATTTGATGCAGCCTCTGTGAATGTGCTGGTGCAGAACTGCAAGATCTACAATGACGCCAGCTGCGACATTTCCGCGGACGGCCAGCTCCTGGCAGCTTTCATCCCTAGCAGTCAAAGGGGCTTCCCTGATGAAGGCATCCTGGCAGTGTACTCCCTGGCCCCCCACAACTTGGGTGAAATGCTCTACACCAAGCGATTTGGTAAGGGATAGGAAGCCCATTCTAGTGAGAGAGGGATGCTGGTACCCTGCCATGGGCATTCGTAGGGGAGGCGTGGTTTAGGTGGGAATAATGGTCTCATACTACCCCTGGCTCACTGGGGCTCTGGCCAGAGGGAGATTGCTTTGCAGGAGTCCTGCCTTATAACATGGCCCAAGAATCTTAGGCTAAAAGCCCTCCCTACCTCAGTAGCATCCGTGATATGGTCTTT
This sequence comes from Noctilio leporinus, assembly GCA_004026585.1. NCBI lineage: Eukaryota > Metazoa > Chordata > Mammalia > Chiroptera > Noctilionidae > Noctilio > Noctilio leporinus. The sequence goes on from PVIW01000828.1 coordinate 144,027, forward strand.
ATTGTGAGAGCCAGGAATAAGGGAGGGACTTTGGTCCTGGCTTGGGGAAATGGGCAGAGTCATAAACTGTAAGGCAGTTTGGCACTGTATATTAATTGCCCCCAAAATGTTTTTGTTGTTGTTTTTTTAATCCAGTAATCTCACTTCTAAGGAAATAAGAAAACTATACAGCCCTGACTGGTATGTCTCAGTGGTTTAAGCATTATCCCACGAATCAAAAGGTCAATGGTTCATTTCCCTGCCGGTGCACATGCCTGGGTTGTGGGCCAGGACCCCGATTGGGGATGTGCAAGAGGCAACCAATCGATGTTTCTCTCCCTCTCTTCCCTTCACTCTACAAATAAATTTTTTTTTTAAAGATTTTATTTATTTATTTTTCAGAGAAAGAGGGCAAGGGAAAGAGGGAGAGAGACATCAATGTACGGTTGCCTTTCACCTACCTCCAGCTACGAACCTGGCTGGAGACCTGGCTTGCAACCTGGTTATGTGCCCTAGCTGGGGAATCAAACCAGCAACCTTTGTGTTCTCAGGCCGGCACCTTATCCACTGTGTCACCAGCCAGAGCTTAAAGTAAATATTTTTTTTTAAAAGAAAACTATACAAAGATTAATACAGGGTACCATTGCTTATTATAAAGAAAAATGTCAAATTGTCAAGAGTTTAAATAAGTGATAGTGTACTGATAGAGTACCATTTGGCCTTTACAATGCTTAATAATGGAAAGTGTTCATAATGTGTTAAGTGAAAATAGTAGATTTCATAATAGTATTTACAGTATGGTACCAGTGTTTTTAGCTGTGAACTATTATGGACTCTGTAACTGTGGTTAACATTTACTAAGTACTTTCTATGTCAGACACTGTCGGTACTTCACATGAGTTTGCATTCTACTTCTCACCACAGACAGTCCTACGTGATAGCTCCATGATGACCAAATGAAGATGTGGATTAGAGAGAAAGGGAAAACATTAGGAGGAAGAATTATTTTCTTGTAATAGCAAGAACTCTGGGAAGTGTCTCTCTTCTCTTTGCCCTCAGGTCCCAACGCCATTTCAGTGAGCCTGTCCCCAATGGGCCGGTACGTAATGGTGGGGTTGGCCTCGCGGAGGATCCTGCTGCACCCCTCCACAGAGCACATGGTGGCCCAGGTCTTCAGGCTGCAGCAGGCCCATGGAGGCGAGACCTCCATGAGGGTGAGTGTCACTGCTGGTGCCTTCAGTGTTTGGTGACTCGCCTGCCTATGGTGCGGTCATGAAGGACAACCGGGTCATTCCCTGGCCAGGACCAGAGAGACCATGCTCGCAAGGCGTAAGGGAAGACTCCGGCCTGGCCCACCCGTGGCCAGCAGGCTTTCCTTGTGGGAGCTCTGGAATGTTAAGACAGGGACTTCCTCACACCCTGGGTCATGAGCTGGCATCCTGGCGGTGTGGGCCCCCACAACTTTGAATAAAGACCAAACCAAGTACTTCTTACCTCAACATGAGACCTTTTTTCTAGAGATACATAAAGATCCCACTGATATATTTATGTCTTGTTTAAAAGAAAATTTTTTGAGAAAGCAAACTATAAAAATACTATAGGATGCAGTGTTCTTTTCTGTGAGTCGTAACCGTGAAGGAAGGTGAGGACTTTGGGCAACTGCTGTGCTCTTCACCATTCCCCATCCATTTCACCAGCGGAGAAAGGCCCCATGTCTGACCCTCTCTTGTCAGAGGTGGATTTCTTGTGTGGCCATAAAAGCCTTCTGGGCATTGTGGGGTTAGTGGTTTTCTGGGCTCAACTAGACTGGTTTCTCACTGAGCTTCCCACATACCATGGGGGCTCATTTGACCAGGGTTTTGTCAAGGAGAGCCAAGCATTCGAACAGTTCTCTAATTAAATGGTATTTAAGCTCTGTCTCAAAAGAACCTGTGAATTCCCTTAGCACTTTGTACTGTGCCATTTGTAGTTTTATGCACTATGTGTTGTTTTGTGTTTTCTTTAGCTGTGTGGTATGTATGTTTAATCCACCCAATTAGGCTTAGTTTAATCTCCTTAGGAGCATATCCCTCAGGGCCCCTCATTTAGTACTATGCATGTAGATGCTTTCGACTACCCGGAATGGGAAGCACGTAAGAAAAAAGTAGAGATGGGACCCAGTCTACAGTGTGGTGACCTCCATCCTGGTCTCTGTGCTGGTCTTTATCCTCTCCTCCTTCCTGTCTCCGACAAGAACCCTCTCTATTTGGCTCTGGTGAGCCACTTTCCCTGCACCCTGAATTAGTAAGGCTCTTTCCTGCCTGTGCACCTGTGCCTGGAATACTGTCCTCTCCTCAGACCCAGCTGCCCACCTGCTCTCCCCCTTCTGTGGGACTTTCCTAAACAGAGTTGATCACCCCTGGGCCACCACTGGACCTGGTAAATGCGCTCATTTTAATACTCACCACACCACACCACAATTCCTGGTTTCCATGCCTCTCTCCTCTCTTGGACTGTGAACTCCTTGAGAGCAGGGGCCCTGTTTGTTTATCTCTATGGAGTCTGTATGCGGAAGAGGGAAACTGACATTGAGAAGAAACCAAATGAATGAAAGAGATTCTCAAGAAAAGTGTCCTCTTTATCATCTCTAGGTGGTAAATAGCAGAGCCAGGTCTCTGAAAGGGTAGAAGCACTGCATTCTCTACTCTTGACACCACAATGACGGAGACTGATCCTTGGCGTCCATATAACTAGAAACACTGTATTTGACACTGAGTGATCAGGACAGAATTTTATAGGATGTTCATCAAGTTTGTTTTTTTTATCTAGATATTTGAGGATAGAAGTTGAATTTTAGTTTAAATATTCTTATTTTGCTTATCTTAAGCATATTGGGATGGTAAAAGTACCTGATGTCTGCTTTTTACTACCTAGAATCCTGGTCCCAACAGCTGTTCTTCTAACCCTGTCTAATTATGGAATCATTGCTTATAATCATTAAGAGACAGGATCTGATTTCGTCAACACTAATGGACATCTCCAGTTTCTTCCGGAAGCTGGGGCTGCTAGCCGACTCCTGGCTAAGGGCAAACAGCCACAGAGCAGGACCCAAGATACTGTCACATACGGGGCTGGCAGCTCAGGGAACGCATTTGGAGAAGTCGACTGAGGGGATGTGGTAATTTCACTGCTGTCCTGCTAAGGGGCTCGAGGCAGCTAGCCAGCTGCTGCGTGCCTCGTGACAAGAGCTGTTTTTCAGGCCTCCCAGTGAGGCTTTCTTGATTCTCAGTAGACACCATCTGCTGCTTGTGAGAGGGAGCTGAAGTAACTAGAAAGATCCCATTTTGGGAAGTGTTCCTCTCACCCAGCAGACAGGATCCAGGCTTCTCAACAAGCTTTTGCTTACCGTGTCCACCCAGTCTGACTTTTAAACCCCCGTGCTACAGAAAGGTTTCTGGTTTTCCAGGTCTTGGTTGCCCCTTACATCCAAAGCACTCAGCAAATGTCCCTGAATTCAGTCATTGGTGGAAGGGAAGACACCAGCTTTCTTGGATAGCTGTGCTGTACCACCGTTTAAGGCAAGAAGTGCATTTTTGAGAACAGGGAGCAAGGGTTTAATGGGACAGTAGAGCATCTCCCTCTTTGCACAGGTAAGTACAGGTGGGTGTCTCCATCTGTAACGTCAAGCTGTCCTTGAAGGAATGTTTTTGTGGGTAATGGGTAGATGAGCTTCTCTGTACAGAATTCCCCTCCCCTTGGTGTTGCCTCTTGGAATTCACTGTGGTAACGTTCAGAAAGGTGAGCTTATTGGGCCAACAGACATTTCCAGGGGAACATCCTCCAGAGCGTTGACTTATCTTTATTCCCTCTAGGTGACATCTCTCCCCAAGAGACAATCCCATATGAAAACTCTTGGGAAATGAATTGCTAATTGCTGTTAGCCTTGGCACATTTATGCTAACAAGTTTTTCAGACCTTGTTAGTGCTGTAAACCGAGCTGCTTGGTCAACCTATGTTAGAACACAGGGTGTCCTTGTTAAAATACAGACACCACTTTAGCCTTAAAATCTGGGTAAGAATGGGGCAGGAGGGACCCAGCATTTGAATGGGGCAGGAGGGACCCAGGCATTTGCATATGTAAAACAAGACTTCCAGATGATTCTGACATTCACTTGAATTGAGAATTGCTATTCTTAATGACTGCTGTCCTCATTTTTAGGTTTGCCCTCAGCCTCTTCAGCAAGGTAGAGAAACTACCTCAGGTGTACTTGAAGTTTCTTTGCTAATTTTATTGCAGGCATGATGGCATTTACGTTCCATTCCCTACCAAACTTTTAGCTTATTGACTCTGTACTTCCCATCTTTTCTCAGCTGTTGTTGCTTTCCAGGGTTCTCCCTCAATATCTCTGGCTGGATTGTTTTCTTCCCCGTGTTGAGTCATTTTTTTACCCTTGTTTCTAGGATCTAGAGTCCTTTGCATAGTTCCCTTCTCTGCGTACTGAGGGTAGCCTTCCCAATATTAGTATGACTGGCAAGTGGGGAGAACTAAGAGAGGCTTGTATTTTGACTCCCCCTTCCCTCTGTCCATTGCAGCCTTCTTCAGACTGGCTAAGCTACTCGATGACTCAGGGTCTTATTTTCTGGCTGACTCACTTACAGTTGAGCCAGGGAGGGCTTACTGTTAATTTCTGTTTTGTTTTTAAGTTAGGCATTTAGAGATTGCTGAGCTGAAGTTTTGCTAAATTCTCAAAACACTAAGCTGCTTGTGTACCCTCTCTGCTTTTATTTTCTAATTGGAACAAGGCACAGAAAACTGCAATTAATTTTCCAAATTAGTGGCAACTTGCACATTATAATAATTTTGGTTTTAACCAAATGAAAACATAATAAATACAAAATTAGTAATGAAACCAGGAATCATCATATCAAACTGTTCTTCCAGTTTCTATCAGTAATAAGTGCTGTTTTACCTAGGAGTAGAAGCAGAGTCAGCACCTGGGCTGGCGGGGAGGGGAGTGCTAGGGCCTTTTGAGCCGAAAACAAAAATAAGGATGAGTGCTTTAACATTGGAATTAACGGGGTGGGGTGTACTCTCTCCCCCACAGGTGGGGGTTAGAGGCATATAAGTGATTAATAAGAACTGAAAAGGGCCCTTATCACATCATCCCTGGTTACTAGGACCTCACCGATGCTGGCTTGCTTTTCTCTCTGGTCACTTTATTGACAGTGATGAGCAGGACACTTGCTTTGACTTGAGTGGGAGCGGAAGCTCCAAGACAGAAGGCAGCTTAGCACCCTTTCTCTGCGGAACAGCACTGTGCTCTTGAAGGCAAGGCCTCAGATACTTCAAGGTCACTTTAGGTTTTCTTTGTGGCTCTGGGGTAAGACTATTCAAGTACTGAGCAACTGTTACCTACACAGGTCATTAGTTTGGAGTGGATATTGGAATGAGAGTCTGCCCTTCCTCTCCTTCATCATCCTCTCCCCCCTCTTTTCTTCTCCCCACCCTCTCCTCCTCTCTCCCTATTCACTCTCCCTTCCTCCACTTTGTGACCCAGGGAATTCTACTTTTTGGTGGTGGACTGGTCCCATGTATGCCTTCTCTCTGTAGAACTCTCTAGCTCTAGAGCTGTGCACCGCCCTCTCATCCTCAATAGTCCTCTGCAGCTGGGAAGGAAAGCAGACTTGTTAGCATTTTGACATATCGACAGCCTACTGGCATCCAACTGGGCTATAGTTCCCAATGTGTATTTTTCTGGGGCCACATCAGCATCACCTAGGAATCACCTAGGAACTTGATAGAAATGTAGATTCTCTCCCTGCCCAGAGACCTGCTGCATCAGAAGCTGTGGGGGTGGGCCCAGCCCTCTTGTGTGACCAAGCACTCCCAACGACAGAGCAGATGGGCTGCGCAGGTGCTCCAGTGAGACCTCGCCTGCTGCCCATGTCGTGTTTTTTTCCCGCAACCTCTTCTGGTTAACTTCTATGGTTCCTATTAACCAGGGTTTTCGGATACTTCCAGAAAGCTGAGAGGTTTATGAGTACCTCCTGCCCTAAAGTTTCAGGCATTTGGGGTCACGCTAGCATCCTAGTGATGGTGCTTTGAGGGCTAATGCTGTGGGGCCTCTTCAGTTCTGATTAAAATTCTTGCCTGCCTGCAGTTGACTTAGGCTCTTAACTACAAGTTCATGCCTGTTTGCCTACATGTAATAGAATACAGAGATGTTCTGGCTTAAAAAGTGAGTAGCAGTATCATCCTTCCTCATCTGAAGCAGTATTCTTGAGTTTCTTTTTCCAACGTTCAACTCACTGTTATCCTTGGGTGGGAGATGTCATTGTGATACCTATTAATGGGTATCTTAGTGTCACTCTGACTTTTCTTTGATACCACTTCATAGCCATCTTCACAGTCTAGTGGTGACTATTACTATAAAAAGTTCATTAAAATGAACCAGAAAAAAAAAAAGGCTTGGTATCCAAAATGTTCACATTAGTTATAACTTAATTTTGGTTTAGATTCTGAGTCAGAATGGGTGTCCAGCATGGTCAGTAATGACCAGCAATTATGTAGCTAACATATGTGGGCTCCTTTGACTTACCCTAGTTCCATTCTTTAACATGCAGCCTTCGCAATGGCTCCCTCTTAGCCCTGAATTCAGCCTGTGATATAATCCAATCATCTCTACTTCCCTAGATTGTAAAAGTTTGATTTTCAAAAGTGGCCTAGACTCCACCAAAAACTTGCTGGACCTAATAAGCAAATTTAGCAAAATAGCTGGATATAAAGTCAATATCCAGAAATCAAAAGCATTTTTGTATACCAATAATGAAACATCAGAAATAGAAGCTAGAAGACAAAAGTGGCCTAGAACTAGTTTAACCCAGAGTACTCCCAGAAATCTAAGGGAACTAAGCCTCGTAATCTTGACTGGTGTTGGGAGTAGCAAAAACCCAAAACAAAGATATTTTATTTTTGTGTCCTGGAAGTGTACTATTCTTCAAGGGGAGATTAGGATAAAAGAAAGACAGCTTTGTTGTCAGAAATGACTTACTCCTTCCTAAGATTTTTGTCCTCATTAATTTTCTTAAAGCTGCCTGTCAGTTGATTTAAAGCTGCTTCCACTGCAATTATCTTAAAGTTGACTTCTGAGATGTGGAACAAAGCATCTATCCTCAGAAAGTTCTTTCTTCAGCACATTATAGGAGAGGGGGGAGTATGGGAGAAGTCAGGAGTGTCTCTGCAGTTTGTCAGAGAGGGGAGGGGCAAGATAAAAAATTAAAAATAACAGAAGAGCTGCAATTAGAGTCATTAGTTTAGGCAGATTTTTCCATTACAGATTCCTCCAACTCTGACGATTTCTTCCCTCTGTGGTCTCTTAGTAGAGTTCAATCTGTACTGCATTTTAAAATTTTCACTCAGGTGAATCCCTACTTTGGGCCAGGTACTTTGCTAGGCTAGGAATACCATGAACAAAATGGGCCTGGTTCCTACTCTTCTGGTGTGTACATGTTAGATGCCTGGCTTTTTTTTTTTTTTTTTTTTTTTAGATTTTATTTATTATTCTCAGAGAGAAGGGAAGGGAGAGAGGCAGAGAGGGAGCGAAATATTAGTGTATGGCTACCCTCCACCTGCCTCCAGCCACAGACCTGGCTGGAGACCTGGCTTGCAACCTGTTTATGTGCCCTGGCTGGGGAATTGAACCAGCAACCTTTGTGTTCGCAGGCCGGTACCTTATCCCCTGTGCTACCAGCTAGGGCTTGCCTGACTTCTTGCCTGATCTTTTCACTGCTCTGCCCCAGCTTTCACTGTGCTTGGCATGCAGGAGGCACTCATGTTTGTTCACGTTTGTCACTTTGAAGTCTGTGCCATGTAGTTTTGCTCACTACCATCATCTGTGTGCCTAGCATGTGACTCAGGAATTAGTGATTGAAAGTTTTGAGATAATCCTTATGAAAATAAGGAATGTCTTACTATTTCCACAAATCTGTCCAATATCAGTGAGTTTCTCGGGGTTCTAGTCCCAGCACTGAAAGGTAGTAGATCAGTTCAAAAGTGAAAGGCAAAAAAAAAATTTTTTTTTTCAAGAATTGGTAGGAGAACTTACCTGGAAATATTACAATGTAGCCCTTGTCCTGTAATTTTTCCAAAAAATATGGATCAACCGAAATATACCGAATGTATTGAAATATATTGAAAGACTCATCCACAGTGAATAGCGAGAACAGCTACTCATTTGGCCTTTTCCTTTGAGATTTGGAAAGCTGAGGAAATTTGAGAACTTGTGCTATGCTCTCAGAGTGGGAACAGGAGGAAGTAATTATTTTAATTTCTGGGAGTTCCAGGAGCATTGAATGCCTCAGTACTTCATTTAGCACAGAAGTTGGTTCCTCAGTTGAACTAATCTCTGTGGTTTGATCCTAATGGGCAAAGACGGCCTTTGACCATCAGGCCAATTGGGAAATAAAATTCTTATCCTCTGTCCTTGGGCTGTCTTTGAGAAAAATAAGACAGAGTTTACAGGTCTCAAAAATTCACAGGAAATTGGCTAGAAATGACTTCAAAGCAGCAGATTATCAATAGGAACAGAGGGCCACAAATTCCAAAATTAAGAATTGGAGGATTTTGCTTTAGTTTGGACAAGGCTCATCTGGACAGATTTGCTCCTGCTTCAGCTTGAGTAAAGGGGAGAGTTAGGTGACTTGGTATGCAGATCCTTGTTTTAAAATAACCACTCTACCCTGGCTGGTGGCACCATGAATGAGGCACCAACCTGTGAACCCAAAGGTCGCTGGTTCGATTCCCAGTCAGGGCACATAACCAGGTTGCAAGCCAGGTCTCCAGCCAGGTCTGTAACTGGAGGCAGGTGAAAGGCAACCATACATTGATGTCTCTCTCCCTCTCTGCCTCTCTCCCTCCCTGCCTCTCTCCCCACCCCTCTCTCTAAAAATAATAAAATATTTTAAAAATAATAAAATAACCACTCTAAAATCAACATTCTGCAAGTTCTAAATGCCAATGTAGAATATAAAGAAGGCTTGGAGCCAATAAAAAAAATTAAAGTCTTTGGAAAACAATCATTTTCTTAGAGGATGAGGAAACTCCAATAATTTATGAATCTAAGCAAACCACGCTTGAAAGGAAGAAAAGAACTGTGGTGTTCATCACCCTGCCTGCTCTGGGATGTGTGCATTTCTCAACTGGTGAAAAGGTGTATAGCCATCCAGTTCCAAAGGGAAGTTCACCTGTCTCTTAGCATCTGCTAGGAATTTTCCCTCTTTGCAGAGTTAATTCACCTAGTGACTCTAAAAGTTTAAAGCCTCCCTGGATTCCCATCACTACCCAGAAGGCATTTCTCTTCTTCACAGTTCTTTTCTTTCTCCAAGCCCCCTTGGCTGTGCCTTCTCTCATGGCCTTCCCACCCTGTTTCCGTTGTCCCCTCCCCCAAGCAGCTTCCACTGTCTTAGTTAAAATGAGAGGGATCTACCACTGCACTCAACCTCTTGCCACGGTGGCGAGGCTCCAGCTTTACAGATGATGAGATTCCCAAATGTAAATAAGATAATCACAAAGTTTTGTGGGGTTTTTTTTTTTTTTTGGCTTTTTAGCTGGGCAGATATGAGCAGAGTAGTTTGCTGCTTGGACTGGTGGTCTGATGAGCTTTATTGATAACAAAATCTACATATTATATACCCACAAACAAGCGCATATTTTGCAACAGTGAATAACAAAGATAGCATGTATTGTTTGTAATATACATCCGCATTTTCTTTTTTTCCTTTTCCCATCTGCATTCAATTTTCCTAGGAGTTATTGTAAGTAACTTGATTTTCCCATCTTAGGAAATAATTCCAATCTAAGAAAACTTAACCTGCAGTAATGCAGATACAAGAAAAATAGAAAATCATACGTTATTTAGTAAAATTATTTATAATAAGTTTACTTTAAAACATTCATGATGAGCTTTATTGACCCACAGTAGAAGAGAAGGCATCTGGGTGAGGGTAGCAATACCTTTTTCCTCTAAATTTTAAAAGGATGGAGAAGAAGATTTCTCACTGAATTCCCCTGATTGCCTCTTCTCCTGTATTTTTGAACAAGAAATGAGACTATTTAGTTTTGATCTAGGAACTGCTTTCTTTTTGTTCTACTTTGTATTAGGTAGAATTTGAGGGTATGATGGGGCATTGGTATAAGAGATTGTCGTAGACCTAGGAAGTGGAAAAGTTTTCTCCCACACCCTTAAAACCATAAAGATCTTAGCGACCTGACTCATCCACTATTGATATGCTGACAGCCCTGACTCAAAAAAAAAAAGTATGCCCTTGAGCATATTGAATTCAATTCCCTTCCTAGATATTAGACAGAAATGAGAAGTTTGCTGGGGAAGGGGGCTGTTGGCATTTGTCATGTACCAGGGATCCGCTGCAGCCGAAACAGGTGAAACCAGGACTTTGCCAACATGAGTCAGCAGCTGGGTTTGTATCCAGCCCCATAAAAGGTCCCCTGGGTCTGATAATCAGCCTCCAATGTAACAGCATTTGGTATTGTGGCTTCATGGGGTGCCACTTATGTCAGAGAAAGGGATTTTTGGTAGGCCACCCAGTTTTGTCTTTAACATCCCATGGGGAGCTTCAGGGCACCTGACTATATTAAAGAAACCTTTACAGATCTTACTGTCAGTGCTGATGAACTTGGCGTTTACAGAGCCACAGCCAGTCCCGTTGAAATCTGGGAGGAGATTCACAGATCACCCAGTCACCGGGTTGAAAAGGCTGGTGGCCGAACCGTAAGCACCACATCCTCATCTGTCAGCACTGGGGAGCTTGTTGCCCAGGCATTTTCTCCTCTCTAGGAGCTGGTGGTTGTGAGGACTGTTCCGCAGGGAGCCTTGAGGGCTGTTACACTCCGGCCAGAGAAGCCATCTCCGAGTGGTTTCCAAGTGGTCCAGATTCTCGTGCCTCTAGAGCCCGTTAGTTTCAGGCATATGTGAAAGAAGGACATTGGACCAGGTGACCTCCCAGAACCTGTAAATCAGCAGTCTCTACTCATCCTTTAATTCCCCACCCCCATACTTTTTGCTCCCACTCCCTCCCTTCCCACCCCCACATTGGATGGTGACCAAGCAAGAGCTTATCGGAGTCCTGGCGGCTGCTGGTCTTCGTGTGGCATTTTCTGGCTTCCTGCCACAAAGCAGGACTTAGCTTAATACCCAAACCTGGGAGGCGATGGGTGCTTGGGAGCTGACTTTTCAAGGCTGGTTAAGGACTTGGGGGGCAGGGGCGGTGAAGGAGGGCTGTCGGAGACAGGGGACAGGTCAGTGGCCCTGAGCTCCTAGAGCCCCGGAGTTGTGAATGTCTGCACAGTAGCACCAGGGGGCTACTTACTTCTCTTCTCCCCTGACCTTGTCTCACCTAAGCTAGGTCGTTTGTCATGCCTGCTCTTGAGGTTTTGTTCCCAGAGCAAGTTCCTGTACTTAGAAGCAAATTGGTCGTATTTGCTTGTTAATCCCTCTCCAGCAATAGACTATAAAAGGTAAATTTGTGGCACGAGAGAGGCTTATACCTCAAAGCAGGGCCAATTCCCTATATCCATCAGGCCTTAGGACCACAGCGAGGGCATTCTGACATATTTTCAGCACAGCAAAACCTGGAAAATTATTCATAGCAGGACTTCCTGTGTGTGTGTCAGCACATTGAGAACACATGCTATTCCAAGGTCTGTCCTGGCAAAGGCTTTTCAAATACATACCCAAGGCACATGAATGAGTAGTCCCAAATCCGGGACATTTTATGATGCAGCGGACCCCTAACTCAATTTTTACTGATTTTTCATTTCCCATCAGAATCATCAGAAAGTAATTATTGCACCACTCTAAATTTATTTGTGGATGTTACCTTCTAAATCACACTCTACATTTGGTCTTCTTTTCTTTTTCTTCCATTAGTCCTTACAGACAGGTAAAGGCAGGTGAAGTTTGTCCCTATTCTATTGCTTAAAATCTGAGGAGGCTTCAAGGGAGAGAAACATCATATTGACTAAAATTCCAGTTTATGGAGCCCTTAATTAGTGTGGCTCAGTGGATTGGGCATTGACCCATAAACTGAAAGGTCACTGGTTTAATTCCAAGTCAGGGCACATGACTGGGTTGAGGGCCAGATCCCTGGTTGGAGGCTTATGAGAAGCAACCAATTAGTGTTTCTTTCCCTCCCTTACCCTTTCTCTAAAAATAAATTTATTTATATATATATATATATAATATTTTTTTTAATTTATTTTTTAAATCCAGTATTGGGATCCTCAGCTTCATGCCCTTTTCATAGGCCCTAGCAACCTTTTTCAAAGCCCCAGATGGAGATTTATCAGCTAGCATCATACAGGTGTTTTATGTACATCGTTTCTTTTTTAATTTCCCCAATTATTTTAATGTTGGTGCTGTCCCTTCTGAAACTGATCTAAAGAAATTGTGCAGTGACATCATGACTTAAACCCAGATCTTTCAAAGTGAAAGATGCCCTTCGTTCTTCCACTGCCCTGCCCCTGTCTCTGACTGAAGTTGTTTCTGGAACATCATGTCAGTGGCCAGAGAAACTGGGAAGCCTCCTTTCACCTTCAGAACCCTAGCTGAAGCCAACCTGGCTGCCTCCAGGAAAATCATAGTTTTGGGAAGATGTGGGCTGTTGAAAGGAGACGGTCTCTCTTTGAGAAAGGAAATGACCATTTAATGGTGGTTTGCATAAGGTAGAAAGAAATTGTGTACCTGTGAGTTCAAGGTTCCCCTCTGCCCTGCCTTGTGCACCTCATTGTACCTTTTTGTTTCCCCTAAAAGTAGCATCTTCAACATTGCTTTTAATTAGATGAATTAAGAATTTTCTGCCCTGGCTGGTGGCTCAGTGGATAGGCAGGTGCTGGTCTGCGAACCCAAAAGTAGCTGGTTCGATTCCCCAGTCAGGGCACATAACCAGGTTGCAAACCAGGTCTCCAGCTGGGTCCTTAGCTGGAAGCAGGTGAAAGGCAACCATACATTGATACTTCTTTCCCTTTCTTTCTCCCTCCCTCCCCTTCTCTCTAAAAATAATGAATAAAATATTTTTTAAAACAAACAAACATTTTCTCCAGTGTTATCCACCCCTCTCCCCATTACCTTCGATTCCCCATTGCTGTGAGGTCACTGTGATGTCCTTGGTAACAGGACTGCCAGTGGCGCTTAGCTCTCACTGGTTTATCTGGTCAGAGGATTGTTCGGGGTGGTCCAGGTGAGTGGACTCTGAATGGGGCTTTCCAGGGGGTTGTGAGTAAGAGGTGCTAAAAGGCTGTAAGGAAGGTACCACTAAGCCTCCTGCAGAAAACAGGTATTTCTTTAGAGTCCTGGCCCTTACCTGAAGTAAGAGGGTTCCACCTTCCCCTCTGCTACCCCAGTTCTCAAGTTTGTGGTAGGTTTCACTCCATTCCCACCCCAACTGTCTGCTTTCCTCACTGTCCTTAACTTGCTTCAGGCCCTAGAAAGGACTTGGTTTCTCCCTGAATTTTGTTATTCTTGGTAACAAATTGTTTCTCCTCCTGTTCTCTTTTCTTCCCTCCCCGCCCCCCCGCCCCTGCCCCCAGAGAGTTTTCAACGTCCTTTACCCCATGCCTGCTGACCAGCGGAGACATGTCAGCATCAACTCTGCCCGCTGGCTGCCTGAGCCCGGACTCGGCCTGGCCTATGGTACCAACAAAGGAGACCTGGTGATCTGCCGACCAGAGTGAGTGCCCCAGGGGCCAGCAGGGCGGGTATGGATGGGTCATTGGGCTGGAGAGACCAGCGTTCACCTATGGACGTGGCCGGTGAGGTGGGGTCATTTAGATGGGAAGCCTAAATTCTGCTAGAGCCTGCTCATTCTCACTGTCACTCCTTCGAGTGTCCTTTTCACTTAGCAGATGGTAGGGTTAGCTTTCCAGACATCTTCAAAAGACTGGTTTAATTATTTTGTCTTCGAAGTCTAAAGCACTATTTTTTGTTTTCCTGTGTTCTCTGGTGATGATAAATTTTGCTTTGCAGGCAAAAGCATAGATAGCAAAGATTCTGTTCTAAACCCTTGGTGAAAAATTCAACAGGTGATCCTGGGTTTGACATTAACTTAAGAAATAAAATTGGAAATAGCATATTGTTAAAGCCCTAATTTATCAAGCCACTGATTTCTAACCATCTGGCTGTGTCCTGCCTGTTTTCCTTTCTGTTTGGGGCTCTGGCTTATAATAGAAAAGGCAGAATTAAAAGCTCAATTTCAAAATTGAAATGATTATTATCTTGAAGTAGCGGGTAGAAGGGGACAGGGAACCAAAGCTTTTCTTTCTTCAATCCCGATGATACCCCTTCCCCTTCTTCTGGCATTTTGGAGAATAGCATTCTATTTAGTCAAGAACCTGGGAGTCAGCCAGGTCTGTCCTTCGTTTCCACAGCCAGCCGGGTGGGGGCTGCGAAGCTCTGTGCTTCAGTGCGGACCCAGCCGATGGCTATGTGGGCCGCTGCAGGGTTCAAGGTGCTCGCGACTAAATGCCATTTCTGCCCATCTTCACTGGGGCAGAGTGTCCTCCCAGGGTGCTCTGCAGAGCACAGAGCAGTGGGACTGTCTAGCAATTTCCACGTTGCCTTTTGATAGGGCCCATGGTGGTTTTCCCTGAAGGATGTACTTGGATCTGTTCTCACAGGCTGGTAGATGCCTGGTAGTTGAGCTAGGTCACTAGCCCAGATCATTCCATGTGGAACTTCCAGGGCCTCTCCCAAAGAGAGGCTGCCTTCTGAACCTGACCTAGCCAAGCTGCTCTTAGAGCTAGGAAGGAGCTTTCTTGGCTCTGCTTTCCTTGGGCTCTGTGTCCCGAGAACCCTTTCACCAGCCCCCTACACCTTGTCAGAACACAGCTGGCCCCTTGCATGACTGTTAGCCCGAGGCACTACATGTCCTTTCTGCTCTGACCCTGGGCCTGTCCATAGTCCCAGAATAAGTCTGCCCTGAAATACTACTTTTTCCCCAAAGCCCATGAGACTATGTTATATCTTCCTCTTTTCTTGGGAATTTATAAGAGGAAAGTAGTAGGCATGTTTTCCAAAACTGGCCCAGAATTCTGGACCATAATTTTACTCTTAATCGATTAACATGGTAGTTACAGGCCTTTCTTCCCTCTTTCTCGAAGACAACCTCCTTCAGCAATGTTGCCTTATCTGTGGAATCCAGCCACCAAACTTGGTCCCAGCCACACTGCCAGCACCACCACCCTCCCTTGCAAAAATGATTGCTCTTACGGAGTCAGAGTCTCTACCCCCAGGAGGTTGTGGCCCCATAAGGACTCCAACATCTGAAATCCCAGCCTACGTACTTGGTGGAGCCATAGACACCCCAGCCAGACACGAAGCTGGCTTTGGCTTATCTTTTCTCACCATAGTCATCTTCAGCAAACAGCCTCAGCAGGTCGCAGTCTCCTTGGGCTACCTGGGGACTCCCTTACGCGCAGGAACTCAGGCCTCGTTTCTGATTAAAGTGGCACCGGCGTTGCATTCAGGAACAGCATGTCGTGGCAGACCACGCTGCGCTGGCCGGGGAGAGAGCTACCGCCGCTCACTTGACTTCAGTGGTGCTGTTGCCCCTGATTTCTTGGGTCATGTTGGCAAATGCCCCAGACCTTAGGGCCAGACATGTAATGGTACCATATAAATTAAGATGGACAGGCTTTATCCTACGTTGTTCAAAGTTTCTTCAATTCTTAGTCACCTTCAGATCTGTACAGTCATTTTGCTTTAGGCAGGGAATACTGAATAATAATTCAGATAAGGAAGTTAAGATTCATCCAAGGCCTCCCAGCAGATCAGTGAGGGAATTAGGCTTCCCATCTTTCCAATCCAGAGCGCTTTCTCTGTAGCTAATTCTTAACCTTTTCTTAATCCAAACCCCTTTAAAATTCTGATGAAAGTAATGCACTCTCTTTCACAGAAAAACATACCAAAAGAACACTCATAACTTCGTAACTTTCTTTAAGATCTCAGGTAAAGAATGCAGTGCTAGGTGGTGGTGATAAGCATGTCAGGTGATGGATGCAGAGAAGTTGGCCTTTCTGTGTTGTTTCTGTGGCTACAATGAGGAGAACAAGTATAAATAGGAAGTAGGGGCTCAGGGTTGTTGTCTTTAGTAGGCAGCTGCTTAAGGCTTGGTGCCTGTCCCCATGTGACACAACTCCCTGGCCCACCTCTTCCCAAGGGCACAGGATCTAGCCAGCCAGCTGGGCCAACGTGGCAGCCCTCCCACCAGAACAGCTGGCTATCTGCCTCTGTCCTAGGTACCAGCACCTGCACCTTGCTTCATGCTCCCCAGTCCACTCTTGATTTCCCCTCCATTGTCTCAGCCTCAGCACCCTCTCCAAGCACAAAGGGGAAGTAACAACCTCCTTAGGTACTTTTTGATGCTACTGAAACCACACTGACCACAGAAAAAGCCCTAAGGAAATACTTGATCTCCACAGGGACAGGGGAGGAGACAAACTGGCCCATCAGCCCTTATCCAAAGCCATTGAGGCTGATAGCAAGTCACCCCACCCTTCCCAGACATTGAGGTGCTTCTTTTTCCTTTGCTTTGCTCCCCCACCCACCACTACTCCCAAGCTGCGGCTGTGCCTCTGGCTGACCGCCAGCCCAGCCAACACCCCTAGCAGTAACCACAGTGGGTGTGAAGTACCAGATTGATGTGAGGGGGTGCGTGCTCACTTCCGGCTCCATGCATCAGCCCTACAAATGGGAGGGAGGCATTCATTGCTGGGAAGACCACTTCTCAAAGTCAGCTTGAAAGACAGAATTCACAGAAAAAAGGAAGCAGGGACTGTGGTGAATCTGGCCCCTGGGCTCAGGGGCCTGACAAAGTCCTAGCTCTGTCCCCTAAGAGGGAGCTGCTGTGTAAACAGTGATTATAATCAGTCATCATTGACCGTGGAGAGGAAGACACAGAGGCTGCATCTTTCAGGCTGTCCCACAAGAGCCAGGTGCCAGCTCTTTCCCACATCACAGAGCAAGCAGGGATAAATGCTGGTCTTCTGAAAACAGTCTTTCCTTTTTCCAAAGAGACAGACGTGTAACAGCTAGATGAACGAATGTTCTCAAAGGAAACTTCTCTAGAAGCTGGGAAGTTCAGGGCCAGAGTTCTTGAGAGAGCCTTGTCACCACTAAGGAGGCCAGGCTGGCACTCAGCCGTGTTCAGGGAGCCCTGGAGGTCCCACCAGGAGGGAGTCAGCGAGCCAAGCCCAGAAGCACAGTCTACAGACAGGCAGGGAAGACGGAACAGTGTTCAGATGAGGCAGAAAGAAAGAAGCCAGAAAAAAAAAAAGAAAGAAAGAAGCCAGGTGTGAGATGGAAGTCCACCTGGCAAAGACTGGCCCTGCGGGGCCTTCCTGCCCTTCTTTATCCCTGCGTGTGTTTGCTGAGCCTCCAGGAAGGACCCAGAGCAAACAGTGACTCACCCAACCTCATTAAGACCTAAGGAGACAGGAGGTGGTGAGACAGTTCTTCAGGTCATGGATGGAAATTAGTGATACCAGGTATTGAATGAAGGCTCAGAGTTTATGTAGCCAGAGAGGTGTCTTCAGCTCTGTTCCTTCGTACCTGGAAGTTCAACCAAATTTTCAAATCAATGTGGTTGTTGTAGTTGAGCTACTCTGACCATAGAAGGCACACATCAGGGTTAGAAAGAGACCTGCTGGTGGGGAGCGGAAAGGATTGGGGAGGTGGGGGAGAGTGGGGCAGGATATCTGACACAGTCTCCATCGCCCCTGTTCCGTTTCAACAGCCGCAGTCCACCACTCAGCTGATGACGCACCTGCCAGGTGGGATGTGTTTAGGGGAGCTTTGACCGTGCGCATCACACCAACGGCCCTGGCTCAGAGACTGGGCCCTCCGTGGCCGCTTTCCTGAGCTAGGAAAGAAGGTTCCCGGAAGCGCATGGTTTGGTGTAGGTTTGGTGTGAACAATTTGTTGTTAGTAACCAGCCCTGGCTAGTAAGAATTACAGAGGAAGGATTTGGCAGGAACCCACATGGTATTGCCACCTGTCAATAAATCTTGGCAAGTTTGTAAATCAGAGGCTCCCTGGCAGCTGGCAGTGAGGGCTTTGTTTTTGGAGGCCTCTGCTATTGCCTTCTGGCCATTTACCTCCTCCCTAGCCAGGGTCTGCTCCTGTCAGTTGCACTCTCCAGGGCCCCTGCTGCCCCGACACAGCCCCCAGGATCAGCTGGGTGGTTGCAAGAGGGAGGAGATGCGACATTTTACAGGGGTGGCTTGAAGATCACACCGAGTTGCCGGCAGGCTTAGTCCAGAGCAGGAAAAGGAAGAGCACATTTATCTGGCTGTGGCCCTTTCCCTCCAAAGACACCAGTGTGCCCTCAGGTGACCATGCCCCACACACACGCGTCTTGGTGACCCTCTGAAGACAGGTGTGAGAGCCCCGGGCGAGGCCTCTTTTCTTTCATGGCAGTAGCACAGCCTCTTGGCACACATAGTCCCTCACCACCGTGCCGTGTCCGGTCCCACATCAGGGATTAGGGACCTACCTAGTCCTCCTGTTCAGGAAGGAAGCACCTTACATCACCCTTCACAGGCTCACATCCTGGCTAAGCCTCAGAACCTGCTGGCTTGGATCTGTTGCCTCTTTATTTTATTTTTTTAACTTTATTGTTGTTGTATTACATCCATCCCCTTTTTGCTCCCCTCTGTCCCCCTCCCCATCCACCCATTCCCCCCAAAGTCAATCCCACCTGTTGTCCATGTCCATGGTTCCTTTATACTAGGTTCTTGTCTAAGCTGCTCCCCTTCTTTGCCTCTACCTGTTGCCTCTTTATTGAAGAAGTTCTGTCATTGAAGGAAGGTAACCTAGGCCTATAGTTTAAAAAGCTGGCTTTCATCTGAATATTAGTCTGCTCAGGCTGTCATAATAGAATAACATAGACTAGATAGATGGCTTAATCAACAGAAGTTTTCCTTCTCCCACCTCTGAGGCTGCAAGGCTGAAATTGTATGCCAGTGGGGTCGGGCTCTAGTGAGGACCTTCTTCTTGCCTTGCAGGTGGCCGTCTTTTCACTGTTGCCTCACGCAGTAGGGAAGGTCACAGTCCAATTGGATTAGCATCCCGCTCTTAGGACCTCATTTAACCTTCATTACTTCCTACACCCTTTCTCCAGGCATCGTACTGTGAGGGAAGGGCTTCAAAATACAAAGCAGGCAGGCAGGGCCCTTCAAGCACACATGCATGTCCTGTTCCCCGTAGGAGCAGAGCTGGCTCTCCTGATTATCTTGAAGGATCTCTACATGGGTGCCAGAATTCTAACCAGGGGGCTCAATGGTACCTTTTTCAACTCTGTCCCTGGCCTTCACCACCAGCCTCAACCACGGGGACCGGTCCGGGGAGGGATCTCTGAAAATAAAGCATATAGAAAGATGGGAGGTCACCACTTCCCTCCTGGCAGCTGTGCTCGTGTGAGATTGGAAGAAAGTACTTGATGGTACATTGCAAAGGGTCGGGGTAGGGGGACCAAGCCTGGAGAACGCAACAGATAGAAACCCTTCTCTGCTGTCCACCCCTCAAGGTTCTCTCCTTCCTTCCCACGAGAGGTTTGGGAGCCCACTTAGGGTCTTCTTCATCTCTAGGAGCTGTTGGTCCAGCCTACCCTGGCAAAGGAGGCTCTAGATCCAGAATACAAAGAGATGGGGGCTCTTACAGCTCAGAGGGGGCTTTTCTCAGCTTTACCTTCTGAGCTCCAGGCAAGTGGAGGTGGTTAAGGTGCCCCTGTGTTCCTTCCTCCTACCCAGTGGCAGCGGGGAGCCCGAATGTGTTCTGTCGGCAGGGGCTGTCCATGGCACCAGGTCCCTCCAGGGCCTCTCCACCTCTCATTTGCCCTCTTACCTCCTTTCTGTATATCTGAAGAACACTCAGAACAGTGTCTGCATCCAATGCACCGATATTTTAGCTACCTCCTGGCCTCAAGGAGAAGCCAGTTACCCTTTGTCTGGGGGAAGGAGGAGGCTGAAATGACCCTACAGGCTTTTGTCTGAAGGGCTCCAGCGCTGAGCATCCTGACGGAGCAGCTGTGGTCCTGGTCTCAGCCCAGCCCCAGGAGGCAAGGAGAGCTACCAGGCTACGGTCTACAAAGCCTTGCAATTGTAGAGTTCTGGACATAACGTACTTTTTCTAACATGTTTCGCCTTTTCACCTCCATCATCCCAACCGATTTTCAGGGCCTCGAACTCAGGTATTGAGTACTACTGGGACCAGCTGAACGAGACCGTCTTCACTGTCCACTCCAGCAGCAGGAGCAGTGAAAGGCCCGGGTGAGTTTGTGAGGGAGGAAGACACCTTCTGGTCCTCTCCTATCCTGTCCCAAGGTTGTTTGCTTGTGTCCCAGGGAGTCAAGGGTGATCTCCCAGGTGATGAGAGCCCTCGGGACCCAGCTGCCCAGAGCTATAGTCCAGGGGCCGCTTAGGGAGCAAGAACCTGGTACTGATCCTCTGACCACTTATTAATGAAGACTGGAATGTTCTGAGAAAACAAAGGTAGTCAGTGGGGTCCCTGAGCACCCGCTGGAGGAATAGTCCCCAGAAATAGCTAGAAATGCAAGTGCCTAATGACCCTTTTGAAAGTCCTGGTTTCCCTCTGTGTCCAGCTCTGGCTTTCCCAAGGGTTAGTGCCTGGGAAATGTCTGAGGAAAGAGGGGTGCTAGCCTGGGGCCCGGGCCTTCCCCATTGGACAGTTTTTCAGAAGGCACTGGGGCATCCCAGAACAGCTTCATGAGAATCCCAGTGCCTTTACTCCAAACTGGAGATCCAGGGGAAATTCCAGAATTTAAACTGGACTCTGTGAGCATAGAATTAGAAGGAAAAGCCAGAGAGAGAAAGGCCTTCTACTGCTCACTCTTTGTCTGATGAATCCATTAATGGCTTCCTGTATCTAAATCTCAAGTCTTAAGTTTGGCCGTCTGGACTTCACCAGAAAGTCTATCTTTGTTTAAGAGAGTAATGGAACCAGCTGAGTTTCTAAAATCAGCCAATTCTGCAGCATCTTTTGCCCAGGGCAGGGGCTGAGGAGAGGGAGTGGGCACATGGTCACCTGCCCTCGGAAAGGAGCCTTGGCAGCACAGGCTTCCGGTGAGCCCGCAGCCCGGGTCAAGGCTGAGCCCTGAGGCTTGGCCCGCAGCCAGCAGTGCTGCACAAGGGGTGCCGTCTGGCCCTGCCTGACTTCAGTCTACCTCCCGCCCCTAGAACCAGCAGAGCTACATGGAGGACAGACAGAGACATGGGTCTGATGAATGCAATTGGGCTACAGCCCCGGAACCCCACCACCTCGGTGACATCTCAGGGCACCCAGACTCTGGCCCTTCAGCTGCAGAATGCCGAGACACAGACGGAGAGGGAGATACAGGAGCCAGGGACAGCGGCCTCAGGCCCTGGGGAAGGTAAGAACCGCATGATGCCAGAGGGGAAATGGGACTGGAGTGGTGGTTGGGTTCATCCTCAGCCCTCCTGAAGGCCCTGGCCCCTCCATGCCGACAGGTGCTGAGAGCCTGCCACAGCAGTGACAGTGAGGGCCTCTCACTGTTTGGGTCGTGCCGTCTGGCTGGCATTAACTCCTCTGCTCTGTCACTGGTTCCAGCAAGCTGAGCTGCTTATACAGCTTTCCCCCAAGTGCCCTCTCTGAAGACTTGCAGGACCAAGGCTGTTCTTCCAGAGAGAGCGCCTAGATGGAAAAGCTACGAGAAGCTTACTGCTGCCAGCTCTCAGTGCTGCCAGCTCTCGTTGCAGAGACATGCGCCCCGGGCCTCCAGGGCAGCCCCACAGGGTAGCTTGTCTTCTCCCTGCAAGGGTGGCAGGCCGGGACTGCCACAGGTGAGACCCTCTTGTGCACTGGTACACCTGTGGCTCACTGCCATCTTGGCTGCAGCCTGGCACACCACCGGCCCTCCTCTCACCTTTTTCAGGTGTGGTCAGCCCTGCTGGCCTGCCGCCTGTGCAGCCCTCACACTCCTCCAAGAACCATTAGCACTTCCCCGTGGGAGAGCTCAAGCCACTTCGGCAACTGTTGGCAGCTTTGTTAAACAGCCTGTTTTCACTCAGTCACCCTCCTTACCCCGTACCCGAGCCCCTTACTGGTCCCAGTTCCGAACAAGCTGGCCTCCAAGCACACAAGAGTTTTCTAGGACTATGTTCAAGTATTTGCTGGAAAGAGACCATGGGAAGAGAAGACGAGGTGTGCGTCAGGCAAGGAATAGCAAGTTTACCTGTGTGAACAGCTTTCTGTGCTCTGTCTCCCCACAAGGCACTGTCCCCCTCACTGCCAGGACCTGAAAATTTTAAAGTTAGGTCCTTTTTGGTCTATGGCCAAGGCCGCCTTCTACATCTGAGGCCCATGAGACCATTGGGTAAAAACCCCAGTGGTGGGAACCTAGCAGCTGGCAGTGCTGGCCGTGGCTTCAGGCCTCAGTGAGGAGAGAACCAAAGCTCCTGCAGCCATCCCCAAGCTAACGACAGTCCTAACTGTCTAAGGCAGCCCCCTCGGATTGGATCTTACGGTCTCTGGCTGATGGTCTACCAATTCTCAGCCCCTTGGGCTACAAAGACAAACAGGCCTAGGTCTTTCCCTCTGTGAACTTGAAGTCTAGAGATCGAGGCAGGTACTCGATCAAGTTACTTACGTGATAAGGACCTTGGCAACTTGTCAGAGAGGCCGTGCCCAGCCTGTGGGGCTCAGGGAAGACCGCCGGAGGAGTGACTCTGAGCCCAGCCTTCAAGAACGAGTACGAGTTAGTGGAGCAGAGTGGTACCATGGGGAATGGGAGGGAGGTAGCACCTGCAAGGGCGCCAAGTTCAAAAGCACTGCACCCTGCACACAGGACCACTGACAGGTTTGTGTTGGTGGCCTGTCCAGCACATGTTGAGAACTGAGGCTGGATGAGTAGGGAGGGCGGGTTACAGGGGCCTGGTTGCGGGGCGAGGCCATCATCCTAGAGGTCAAGTACAGCAAGGCCTCTGGGGACCACCGGGAGCTGCCACCTTGAGAAGAATGTCCCCCCATCTTTAACCTCCCAGAAACTCCTGCTTTTTCCTTTATAGGGTTTTTTATTTCAGTTATAGTTGACATTCAATGTTAGTTTCAGATGTACAGTTTAGCGGTTAGACATTGATGTAACAAGGTGATGCCTCTACTTTTTTCTTGATTAGCATCAGCCCATTTCTGCCCTTCAGCCAATGATAAGTTCCTTTCTTCCTGTTTGGGGATCAGGGTGGAGGGCTGTCAAGAAGAAGGAAGCTCCTATCCCAGTTTCAAGAGGCCAGAACCTCATTTCCTCCCTGTCTCATCCCCACAAAGGGGAGCAGGTGTAGCGGTCAGGATCTGGCACCTGGGCCTAGTAGGCTTTCAGGTCCCTGTGTCCATGGCCTTGTAAACTTAGCCTAGAGCTCAGGACCTCCAGCCCTTCTCAGCCCCTTTCAGAAAGAGGCACACTTAGAACTCAGGGGAAGAGAGGAGGTGTGGGAATTGACAGATGGTATCACTGGCCAGCCTCGTCCCTCCAGGGGCCAGAAGCCTTGTTCTGAGGGGCTGGCCCCATTGACCACTGGCTGGTCCTGCTACTGCTACTGTGGTGGAGAGAGGAGGCTGGAACCAGGGTTCTCCTTGGGTGCAGACTCTCTCTGGCCCACCTTCCCCACCCAGCAGGCAGGTACTGCTGCTCTGCACATCACCACCCCACGCCCGGCCTCTGCCTCCTCTCTCCACAGAGGCAGACATCTGCACCTGTGTGAACTTGTGCAGGAAACCCCTGTCAACTTGGTTAACCCTTCCTCTGGGCTTAGCTAGAAGGTGGGAGCCCAGATTTATCCGTGTGGGAAACCAGCTCTGCCGGCAGTGATTGCCGTTCTGTGGCCTGCCCCTCTCAGCCCATTCCTGCCAGTGAACGAATGGCTCCCAGGCTAGTTTTCCATTTTCTTGGTCTATAGAAATTTGATTCAAGCCCATTCGGCTCGTTCTAGGACTTCCAGGAAGAGGCCTTCCACAGGGGCACCTGCAGGTGTGGGGTGTTTTGCTCGTCCAGCATAAAGGCTTCCCTACCCTGTCAAAAAGGTGGGGAGCATTCACTGGTCTCTGTGTTCATTCCCAGCACTGATCTAGTGCCTGCACATAGTAGGTATGCAGGAAGTATGAGGAAAGAAGGCATTGAGTGGAGGCAAGACCCTGCCCCTGAGCTTGGCCACACTGTTCAGGAGCCATGGCTCTGCCTCCGCTGCTGGGAAAAGACTGTGAAGACAATGGTTAGACCCCTGCAGGAGCCTGGGCCTGGGCCAGGGAGAAGCACCGAGGGCCAGAAGAGCCGGGAGGCCGGCGTGCCCGCTGAGGGCAGGAGGGGCAGCTTCTCCTTTGACTTGGACTCCCTTTCCTCTTCTGGGCAGTGAGACTCCCAGAATTAAATGAGGTCACAGTGCATTATAGGAAGTTGCTGATCCACCCTGGCCTTGGCATCCAGAATGTACCATAGAACTTGCCAAGGAAAATACCACATGTCAACACTAAATCAGTTTCCCATTTTTCAAAGACCAAAAAAAAAAAAAAATGCTTTTGCTGCCGGGAAGGAGACAGCAGAATTGACCCTTGCAGCCACCACTGCTGCCTGGAGCTGACAGCTTGGATCCTTGGCCATGGCTGCCGTGCCCCAGACCCCAGAGCGTGTCCCCTGGAAGAGTGTGCCGGCTGCCCTCAGCGGCACTTAGCATTGGTTTAGGGTTCCCTGGAGAAACTCAGCTCACAGCTCCCTTCTGCACCCGGCCCCCAGGAAACCGATGGCGTGTGCGTTTTTAATTCTTCCATCCTCGTTTTGAGCACCTGTTTACTTCTGGTAATATATTAAAGACCCTGAATTCAAAGGGAGTGCAGAGGGAATCAGATTCAGAGATGAAGCCATGTTTCATTCCTCAAAAAAGTGCAGAAAGGGAGCAGACGTAAGTGTCCCCAGCAGAGGGGACGTGTGGTCAGTATTCAGAAGCCACCTCAGTCGGAAGCATTTGTACGCAGCCTGGGAGCCCTTACGTTCCTGCTCACCTGGTACATCACACCTAAGTTCAGGAGCACGTGTTAGACACCGGGCCAAAGATGAGTAAAGCTTAGCCTGAGGCCTTCGGGAGCACACAGCCCAGGGGGCTGATGCCATAGCTCCAGGTTTCTTACCATCAGGCCACGGAAGTCCGGGGGAGAGGTGGTACCTGACCCTTAAAAGCAAGCAGACTCTCAGGCATAAGGCGATGGGCGAGCGCAGAGCAGGCGGGACCTCCACAGTGTCCCGTGCAGGTGGGTGGCCAGGCTTGCGCTGGTGCTCAGTCGGCTCTAATAAGGTCCTCGGGTGAGGAAGTGGCAGGGCCCTTAAATCACAAGCTAAGGAGTCTTGACTATTTGGAGGTTCTTGGAGCTGCTCAGTTTTGACGAGTATGGATTTAACCCTGGAGCCCATTGACTCAGAACTTACTGGAATAGTAATAGCTGCAGCACGGAGGCTGGGTGGAGAGAGGCCATGTAAAAGCCCACGTAGGAAATACGGCGCAGTGAGCGGTGGCCGGGACCAGAGCTACAGGCCTGAGCCCCTGGCTGTGGCCCAATGCAGCCCTGTCCTGCCCCTGGAAGTGAGCTCCTCTCGAGGAGCACAGCGCCAGCACAGTGTGCTCCCGGGGCCAGCAGGCCTCGGGCCAGCCCCGCACATGGAGGCACATCTTGGCCTGGGCTTGGGAGGCCCTCAGCAGCTGAGTTCTTGAAAAGCAGTGGGGGTGGCAGTGAGCACAGGGAGGTCCCTTGGTTCCCTCCCTGCACCCCACCCCACCCCAGGCAGCTTTTTTGGCTCACAGGGTAAAAGCTTTGCAGCCACCGGGCCCTGACTTGACCCTTCCTCTGCTCTGCTGCCACATGGGCGGCTGGCTTGTCCCCAGAGAGAAGTACTCTGAGCCCTGCGGGCTCCCGCTGCTCCTGCCCTGGAGTTGGCGCTGAGCTGTCTAAGCGGGGAATACAGGTGGGCGATGGCCTTGAGGGGCGGGAGGTAGGCGGGCAGGGTTACCCAGGAGCTCTGGAGAGAAGCAAGCTGGGTATAAGCAAAAGCCCGAGGAAGAGCTGCAGGGCTGCCCAGCGGGGAGACTCAACCAGGGCCTTCGGTGCCGCAGAGCTGTGACCATGGCTGCCTGGAAACCCAGCACCAGCACACAGAGGGAAGGGACTGGGCAGGGAGGAAGCGAGGAAAGGCACAAATAGCTGTTGACAGTAAGTACCCCCACACCCCAAAAGAAAAAAACTATCAAGGCCTCCAATTTGCGAAATCCCAAACTGCCAGGAAGTAGCCAGAGGAAACAAATGAGCAGTTTCTGTTGGGCCAGCACAGGCCACCTTGAGTCTGGGGTCAAGTTGCTCATCACCTGGTGGGCTGGGCGTGGGCTGGGCGCCCCACCGCAGACTCAGGCTTCTCGCCACCGCGACTGAGTGTCCATCGCGTGCCGGGCATGTGGCAGGCATTCTCATTCCTCTGCCCAGTGCTATGCAGAAGGGGTGTTGCAATCCACTTGTGCAAGTCAGGAAATGTGATGTTAAGGGATGAGTCCAAGGCCACACACAGCTGAGACTTGAGCCAAAGTTTTACCTGGTCCCAAGCACGGGAATGCCAAGCCCTTTGCGGGAAAGGAGTAGAACCTTCTCCCCTCCCTGGAGAGGCAGGCTGAACCCTCAGGCCCGGGCAGATGCCTGTTGGAGGGAGAGGTGAGAGGACCAGCGGCTGTCCCCAGGAAGACCGTGTGTGGGAAGCTGGTGGGTGAAGGAGAAGAGAGAAGGCAACGGAAGGCCTCAGGGGGAACAGTTAAAAATGCAGTCTTCCTCATGGGCTTTCGGAAGTAACAGAAACCGGACAACATCGAGGGAAGCACAGCTTTGAAATGAAGCCGGCAGGCTGTTTGCCTTTGGGCCACACTCCGTAAGGTCCCTGCTTCCCAGAGGCCGGGCTGCACACTCTCTCCCAGCACCCCGGCTGACAGGCTGCAGGGTACCGGCAGGTGAAGCAAGCTGGGCCCTTCTCAGCTGCCTGCATCGACAACTAGGCTGCCATTGGTGCCGAGCACCTGCCTTCTGGTCCAGCTCTGCCTCTGAAATGTCGGGTAACCTTGACTACTTGATGCCATCCTAGGCCTCAGTGTCCCCACCAGTATGACTGAGGCATGAATTAGGATCATCCGGGGAGTCTCAGAATGAGCCCTTAGCCTAGGATCCCCCCGCTCCTGCTAGCCCTCGTCTGCCTAGCTCGGGGCCAGGCTAGCGACGAGTTGCCTCCATCTCACGCTTTGTCCCTTCCAGGCGAGGGCTCGGAGTACGGTGCAGGCGGGGAGGACGCCCTCAGCAGGATCCAGCGGCTGATGGCTGAAGGGGGCATGACCGCCGTGGTGCAGCGGGAGCAGAGCACCACCATGGCCTCCATGGGCGGCTTCGGCAACAACATCATCGTCAGCCACCGCATTCACCGCAGCTCCCAAACGGGCGCGGAGCCCGGCGCCGCCCGCACCTCCTCACCCCAGCCCTCCACCTCTCGGGGGCTGCTCCCCGAACCCGGGCACCTGGCGGAGCGAGGCCTGAGCCCCCGGACAGCCTCCTGGGACCAGCCGGGTACCCCTGGGCGAGAGCCTCCCCAGCCCCCACTGCTGTCTTCCTCCCCTGCCCCTGCTCCTGGCCCCCTTCCTGCCACTGAGGGACCAACCCTGCACTGCGACCTGACCAATAACAACCACCTCCCTGATGGTGGTGGTGGCGGCGGCAGGGGGGAAGCCGCATCCCCTGCTGGGGAGCCACGAAACAGGTAGAGACACGTGCACACTGGTGCCTCCCTCGAACCGC
Source organism: Noctilio leporinus (assembly GCA_004026585.1). Taxonomy (NCBI): domain Eukaryota; kingdom Metazoa; phylum Chordata; class Mammalia; order Chiroptera; family Noctilionidae; genus Noctilio; species Noctilio leporinus. Next base: position 171,890 of record PVIW01000828.1, read on the forward strand.
TGAGCAGAAATCGGACCTCACAGCTGACTGGGGACTGGGCACCTGGAGGAGCAAAGGCTGCATCGGGACAGGAGCGAGAGGGTGGGGGGCGAGAGAGTCAGACTCGGTGGGAATGCGGGAGTCGACTAGGGAAGGCTTGCCTCGGGACTAGAACCTTCCGGGGTCTGGAGCCAGGGGGCCACACGACTGCTGAGTGTGAATGGAGGAGGAAGTAGGCATTCCTGCTGCGAACCCTGCTTTCTCCTAGAAACAGGGCTTAAGGGCGTCAGCCCTGGGCAGAGCTCCAGAAAGATGATCAGTCTTCCAGATCTGGGCCAGTCCGTCCTGGACAGGATCCACCTGTTGTGTGGGCCGCACCACCTGGACCCACAGAGCAAGAGGAGCAGCCCAGCTCCCTGAAACCATCTCTGGCTTGGAGCAGTCCGAGCTTCAGCCTCTCTCATCCTTCTGCAGAGACCACTGTCGGGTCAGGCCAGGCTCCCAGATTCCTGAGGACAGGGACCTCCTGCACTTGCTAATGGGACAACTGTGGAGTGAAGCAGGAAGCTTGCCTGATACAGGATGGAGTCAAGGGATGGTGGGCAGGTCCTCACTCAGGAGTAGGGGGTGTAGGCAGGCCAGCCCCTGGGGCTTGTTCACCCAGCCCCCACCCCCAGGCCCTCAGAGCAGCATCTGTGGGTGTCAGTATTACGGAGCCTAGGCCAAAGCCAGCCCGGGGCTGGGGGAGGGGATGAGACTCCAGGTCAGAATGTGAGGTCTTGGTCTGTGATTTAAGGTGTTGCATGTGGAATCTTGAACTGTACGTGTAGTTTCTAGTGGAAAAAAATCAAGGCTCTGATTATTTTGTTTTTAGTATGAAAATGTGATTACTTTTGTCTGTAACTCATAGAAACCTTGTGGTGGGAGGAGAGGGGATAGTCTGACTGCTAATGAGGGAAACACCAAAGATCTACATCATTAAAATGATGACATGCCCCTCGTCAGGCTCCTCTCTGTTTTTATGGAGGATTGAGAAGGAGGGTGATGCTGGGGGGCAAAGGAGGCCTTTGAACTGGGCTGGGCCCAGATTCTCCCAGGTTCTTTTTTGGTGCTGCTGTCCTAAATGGGGGCCCTGTCTGATGCCTCAGCAGAAGACAGTCAGGTAAGGGCTGCCACCTCTGCTTCGTACCCTATTTCTGCTTCCTGTGAGCCTGCTCAGAATTGGGACAACTTGAACAGACGGGTGGGTAGGTAGCAGTGAGAAAAGGTCACCCATCTTGATTTGCTTCTTACACAGGACTCTGTAATTGGCAAAAGCTGGAACCTTCATTTCTGGGAAACCACCCATAATTAATGGGTGTCAGGCAGGCCAGGCAGGGAGCTTGGTCTTATCTGTAGACCCCCCTCAATGCTGCCTTTTGCTGACCCTTCGGGTCTCTCCACATACTTTGTGTTCATAGCACAGTGAAAGGCCTGCTCTACTCATGGGCCTTGGCCACTTTAAAGTTTCAGACCAGTTAGAAAGTGGCAGAAGGGCGCACACCCTGACAGGCATGGCTCCATGAGTTGGGCGTCATCTTGCAAACCGAAAGGTCAGTGGTTTGACCCAGTCCAGGCACATAGCCTGGGGTTTCGGGCCAGGTCCTCAGGGGCTTGTGAGAGACAGCTGGTGGGTATTTCTCACATCGATGTTTCCTTCCCTCTCTTCCACCTCCTTTCCCTTCTCTCTAAAAATAAATAAAATTTGCCCTGGCTGATGGCTCAGTGGATTGCACACTGGCCTGCGAACCAAAGGGTCACTGGTTCAATTCCCAGTCGGGGCACATACCTGGACTGCGGGCCAGGTCCCCAGTTGGGGGAGTTCAATGGGCAACCACACACTGATGTTTCTCTCCTCTTCCCTCCCTCCCTCCCTTCCCTTCTTTCTAAAAATAAAATCCTTTTTAAAAAAATGGCAGATGGGTATTTGCCCCAAATCTTAGAGGTATGCTACAGGAAAATTAGAGCCACCCTCGGACTTTTGCCAACAACAAGTACTTCTTGAGTGTCTCTTATGTGCCCAACTCTGTCCCAGACACCATGGGTCATGAATCATTATAGATTTTACCCCAACAGAGACAAACCTGATTAAGTGGGCAAGCAAGCAACACAAAACTGTATAAAGAGTGACAGGAACACTAGAATTTTCTAAAAAGTTATGTAACTCTGGGCTCTGGACTAAAAGACACCAGCTTAGCTGTGTGACTCCAGGCAAGCCATGTGCCTTTTCTCCACTTCACTTTTCTCCCTTGCAGTAGGTTGCAGGACTTGTAAACACAACCTCTGGGTTACTTCCAGCTCTGTAACCTCCAGTCCTCCGAGCTCAGAGGGCACTGGTTAGGGCAGGCTTCCTTAGAAAGGTAGGACTTGAGCTGTGCATTGACAGGTGGGAGGGAAAGGGGGCCCCACTATAATGGAGGGAGAACTTGGTCTGACAGCGAGGACTGTGAATCTGTGCCCAGGACTCAAATGAGTAATCTCAGTCCTCATGGAAACCCTGGGAGGCGGGCACTGGTGTTACCTGTGGACCACACAACTCTTAGGGCCATGGTTTGAATCTAGGGGGACCCTGACTTTCTCAGGGTATTTTTTTTTTTTTTTTAAGATTTTATTTCATTGTTTTTAGAAAGAGGGGACGGGAGAGAGGCAGTGAGGGAGAGAGACATCAATGTATGGTTGCGTTTCACCTGCCTCCAGCCACAGACCTGACAGGAGACCTGGTTTGCAACCTGGTTATGTGCCCTGGCTGGGGAATCGAACCTACGACCTTTGGGTTCGCAGGCCGGCGCCTTATCCACTGTGCTACCAGCCAGGGCTCTCAGGGTATTTTTTGAAAAAAGGGGTATTCAACCTTGTGGTTGAGCTGATCCAAATTTGACCCTCCCTGGTCTCACTCACCTCTGCCCTTTCTGGCCAAGGACTAGCCAGCCCAGCCCTACCCGTTGGAGACCTCCGTCAACACCTTCCTGTCTCAACACCAACCTCTTTGCCCAGAAAGCCCTTGTGTGGTGAGTAGAGCCTCCTCCCCAGGGGTCATAAGCCTTCTTGGGGCCTCTTGCATGTCCTAACAAGGGGCCGGCAGGACAGAGCTTGCTTGGCAAGCCCATTTGGAGATGAGATGGACCCAGAGAAGTTCCATGGCCCCAAGTTGTGGACTCAGTTGGATCAAAGGCAGAGGAAGCAAAAACTAAAGCAAGTCTCTGGTTTCCAACTCAGCTCTACACATTTCCTCTTGTGGGTTCTGGGCTAGGGGAGGCTGATGGTCCTGCCACAGAATGGATTTCAGAGACACTGAAGCAGCTTCGCCTGACAGCTAGCGGAAGGAATCAAGCCGGTAGCTGGAGACACTTCTGGTTTCTGTGGCCTCCAGCTCTTGGCCACGCTTGTCTCCCCATCTGACTCTGGGGCCTGACCTCCCAGCGTTCCGCTGCGGCGCACGCACGCCCAGCAGGACGTTGAATTGCCCTACGAACCACCCGAACGTGGTTCTTCATTTGTGAAGTGGGGACGAGAACAATAGCCCTCCTCTCATCCTCGGAGACCAGGTTCGTGGGAGACCAGATCATTCCTGGCAATGGCCTCTCCACCCCTGGCCCCCCTGGGGACTGCGCTCCACTCCAGGAGGCCCGCACGCGCGGCCTCTCGCCCGGCGTCCGGCCCCTTTTCTGGCACCTCTGCCGCTTCCCCTGCGCCCCGGGCCGCCTCCACCCCCACCCCGCGCGGCCCTCCGCCCGTGCCTTAGGTGAGGGCGAGGGAGGGGCGGGACTTGAGTTGTTTTTCCAAAAGAAGGAACCATGAGTCTTAAGGTTAACCGGGTGTTTGGCTCAGAGAGCTGGGGGCGACGGGCCTCGGGGGCGAACCCAACCCCGGCCGCCCAGGAGCAGCCTCCTCGGACGGAGGCATCAAGCGCGGGTCCCAGGTCGCGCGAAGCGGAGCCGCAAGGTCAGGGCTGAGCGGAGCTCTCCGAGGTGCTGAAGCCGCCGGCGCCTGGTCCCCGGGCCCTCGCGCTCCGCTCCGGCAAGACTACAAGTACCCAGGCCGGGCCAGTGCGGCCCCGGGGACCTCAGAGACCCGTGGCTCGCACCTCCGGGGTCTCGCTCCGGGCTCCGCCCAGGTGACCTTGAGCTTGCCTTCCCAGGAATCGGTGCATTCGCCCCCCAGGCCTCGGCTGGATGGGCCGCTTGTCCCGTCCCGGGGCTGGGGAGAGGGTAGCACCCCTTCCCCGGCCAGGAGCGCCGGAGCAGGGAGCGGGGCGGTGGGGTGGCTGCGGCGGGGGTGTCGGGCGGTGGGCGGGCTCCTCCCTCCCAGGCGGGCTGTCGCCGCTCTTCTCTGCTTCCCAAGCCCCGACGGCGCCCCTCCCTTGTAGCTGCCGGCAGCCCACGCGCAGCCCCGGGGCTGGAAACTGCGGGCCCTCAGCTCTCGGCCCGACGGAACCGAGGCAGCGGAGCCGACCCCACCCATTCACAACCTTCGCTTGGGGTCCGACACTCCTGCCTCCGCGGCCCAAGTGCGCACGGGGCCACGTAGGGAGCGAGGTCCGGGCGGGACGCGAGACAATCTCCCAGCCTCGAGCGCCTGGTCAGAGCGGAGGCGGGAAGAGCAGCCAGACTCGGCTGCCAGCTCGCGGCCCCCCCTCAAAAAAGCCCGCAAGGGGGCGCCGCGTCCCCATGACAACGCGACACCCCACCCTACCCCCAGCCTCCCGGAGGTCGGGCCCCAAGCAAAACAGCTCTTTCGACCGTGGGTGGTACCCCCACAGTGCCCGAGCGGGGAGCTGCTGGCGGGCTCCAGTGAGGGGCACGCGTAGCTGGGGTCCCCGACGCCCGGGTGGTGCCCCCCGCGCGTCCTCGTTGGGTGGCCGGCCCCGGGCGGGCGGTGCGGCCCCACCAGGATTGGCTGCTACCCCGTGACATCACGCGGCTCAGGGAAAAGTGCGAGCGTGAGCGCGAGTCGGAGCCACAGCGCCCGGAGCTGCGGGCGGAGCAGGGGCCGCCCCTCGGCTCCGCGTCCCCGCCCCCGGCCCGCGGCCCGGACACCCGCCCCGCCCGCTGGCCCGCGGGGCCGCCCTCCGAGCCCGCCGTCTGTCAGGTGCGAGCGCAGCGGGGCGGAGGTGTGTGGTAAGTGACTTCCGCGGGGGCGCGGGGGCGGGGGGACTCGGTTGCGGGAGAAGGATGCGGGGCTCCCGGGCCCGCGGAGGCTCCTCGGAGGCTGGTCCAACTGAGACGGCTCCCCAGGCTTATTCCGGGCGAGCACAGTGCTGGGAACCTCAGAGGGCACCGCTGGAAGGCAGGTTCCTCCAGGTGCGCCTTTGGACGTCGGTAGGGTGTGCCCGCTGCCAGCGGCCAGGGAGGCCGGGGCAGCCGTCGGGGGCGGGACCCCGCACTCCGGCCCTCCCACTGGCAGCTCCGCGGGGCGCCGCGCTGGAGCCCCAAGGACCCTTTCCCGCTTGTCTCCCCACCCCGCGGCGATGCCAGCCCACTTCTGGCTCTGCAGTCAGACCCGCGACCTTGGACCCCGACGGAAAGCACCCCTGCCTTTCCTTGGCGTGCCCCCCACTCACCTCCAGGACTGTCCCCGACCCCGCTGTTGCCCAGGCCCAGAGCCCGGAGGTCTAGCTTTAAACCCTGAGTCCCGTGGTTGAAGTGTCAGGCACAATGTCTGCGCCAAATCTCCTGCCCCCCTTCTCTCTGCCCTGAATTCCCGAGTCTCCGCTCCCGCTCCAGGGACAGGTCTGAGGGCCACAGAGTCCCGGAACCCTAGAGTAAAAGCCTGGGAACCCACCCCCACCCTCACGCAGTCCAGAGTACGCGCTCCCGTTTGATCCTGGAAAGGGGGATGGGGAACTCGAGGACCCGGCGAAAACACGGTGCCCACGCCCAGAAGCGGCAGGCACCGCAAGCCAAGGGCGGGGCACTGGAGGGATTGGGCCCCATCGACCACCGGGGCGACGTAGCGGAGCCTCCAGATGGGCTCAGGACTAGGTCCCACGGGGGCCCTAGAGGCCCTCCCCAGCCCTGGGGTTGAGAAACTGGGTGTCCCCTGTAGACCCCGGGGCCACACGCTGCTTCCCCAGAGGGTGACAGGAGTGCGGGAGAAGAATCTTACACTTCCCTAACCCAAACCCCTTCTGGGCCTCCTGGCTATGGGGGTGCTGCCTGCGCCCTTTGGCGATAACTGGCAGCGGACACACTGAGCCGGGCCTGGTATCCACAAAGGGCGACCCGGGGACTCCAGCTGCGTCCCCTCGACAGAAGTCAGTTCCAGGCTGCGACTCCGCACCAAAGCGATGGGGACACTATCCCACCGAGCATTCAGCTAACACAAAACCCCATGCTCGGGGGCGACCGTGGCAAACGTCAGTGTAGTCTGGCCTTTGGTTCGTTCCCACCTGCAGGTGGGGCGCGATCCGGACGCTGGCTCCTGGCCCGACTTGATCAGCGCGCAGTCCGCCAAGGTCTGGGTGGGATCTCCCGGCAGAGTCTTTTGGAATGTGGCGGGTCACTTACTGTCCACCCTGCATTTGTTCATGCACGCAAGGGTACGGGCACAGGCACACCCGAATCGTGTGCAACCCCCGGGCCACAGCACTCCAGGCACGCACAGGCAGGCACATGCACGTGTCCACAAGGCAGCGGCACGCTGGCGCGCACACGGGGCGCACTGGTATCCAGGCGTGGCTGAGCGCGCGCACACACGCACATGCGGACAGCTACTAGCTTCTACTCGCACTCCCCAGTAGTCACACACGAACACACACTCGCCTTCTCGTCCACACGTTCCTCGCCGAGTGCCGAGTGCCGGGTGGGACCTGCGCTTCCTTATTTTCCCACCAATGAACCCCGCGCGGCGCCAAGGGCAGCTCCCGAGAGGGGCCTAAAGAGGGGGTTCCTGCCTGGGACCTCCTCTGTGTCCGTGGTCTCGTTGGAGTCGGGGTCGGTGGCCAAGACTGGCTGCCAGCTGTAGGTCCGGAACGGGCACCTGGGGACTGACATTGCCATCTAGCGGCGCCTACAGCCCTGGGGCAGGGCTGCTGGCTTCCCCAGGTCCCAGGCCACCCGGGATCCCAAAGGAAGGCGCCAGGGAGGGTGACGGACAAGGCGTCTGCGGAGGGCTCCGAGGGGCCCGGAAAGGCAACTGGGCTGGAGGGCGAGGAGCCGCCGCGTTCTGCCCCGTCCACAGCTGGCAGTTGCCCCGAGCCAACCCAAAACGGGACTAAACCACGCGCCACCTCACTGAAGACAACATGTCCCCAGGGGAGACTGGAGATCTGTTCTGGGGAAGCTAAGTGAGGGAGGGGCAGGGAACGCAAGGGGACCCTACCCAAGCCTCCTTGTATGGTTATGAAGGGGAGAGCAGAGGCAGGAAATCAGCTGTGAGGCAGAAGCGCCTTGGGGTTGAGAAGGTGGCTTAGGTCCTAATGCTGCCCCACCCCCAACCCGCCGCCCACCCGGGCCCTGCTTACACACTGAGTGACTGGACGAGTTAGCTAACTGACATTTGCATCATCTATAAGAAGATACAGCTCTCATATGAGGGTATAATATTACCTGCCTCTTCTGGCCGCTGTAAGGATTAAACCAGATAACCTACATGAAAGTTCAGAGGGATTCTTGACTCATTGCGAGCACTCAATAAACAAGAGTGATCATGTTTTTCCTCTTTGGCCCTTCCAGCTCCCCCTGATCCCGCTGGCCTGGCCCTGGGCCTGGCCCTGAGAGGCTAATGGGAGGGATTTCTCGGGGCTGACAGGCAGGTAGCTCGCTCCTGCCCACCGTGCGCCTGTCTGCCGGTGTCTGGGGAGGGAGAGCAGCTTCTCCAAGCTGGTACTTCTGCCCTCGCAGCTGGAGGGTGACAGCTGAGGTCTTATTTCAGAGGCTCTCAGAGGTGAAAGGCACCTGGGGAAGGGACATTATCTGGTCTTTGTCCCTGACTCCTTTGTGACCTTGGCAGGGGCAGGGGCTGACCCTGCCCCTCCCTGAGCTTCTCCTCCAGTGAACCAAGGATTTGGGCAGGTGACTTCAAACTGCGAGGCTGGGAGGCTGGGTCTGCGTTTGTGGTGGGTGATTAAGGAGGCTGAGGCCAGGCTTGGGGCGGGGTGGGGGTGGGCACCCGGGGACTTGGCTCCAGCCTCCAGTGGGGTTTAGTTTCGGATCTCCATAGCTGCAGCAGTTGCTCAGGTGGGAGATTGTCCCAGGAAGTCCTCTCCATTTTGGAAGCGAGAGACAGGCTGGAAGGTGAGGTGGCTTGTCTAAGGCTGCACGGTGAGATCCCCGCGGGCCCTGGAGCCCGGCTGCAGTGTGAGGGCTCTTCCCTTCCCTCCCTCCCTCCACACCCGCCGCCTCTCCTGCTCCGTTTCTCTCTCACACAGACGCACAGAACTGGGGCTGTGACGAGGGCTGGTGGAGCTGTGGTGGGGCCCCTGCGTGTAACGGTGCTCGTGTTGGCGGGTGTGAGCGGAGTGTCTGCCCTAGCACAGCGCGCTGGGCGTGGGCCTCCCTCACGCGGTCGGAGAGAGGAAGAGGGGGCGGGGAGGTGAAGAGGAGCCTGGGCGGGAGGAAGCGCAGACTTGGGCCGGGGCCTTGGGCTGGGGGACCGCCGTGGCGTGCTGGTGGCCAAGGGGTGCCCTCAGGGGCAGGCCATAGTTTCCCCTGTAGCAGCCCCTCTCTTCCTCCTAGGACACTGTCACCCTTTGAGGCTGGCCCTGGCCCTGGCCCCTGGGAAAGCCAGAGGTGTCTTTCTTCAGTTGATGGACCCTTTAGGCCTCAGCCCCTGGTTGCTGACAGACGCTGGGGCCCCTGCACCTCACCCCATGCCCTGCGGTGAGGCTGAGGACTTTGGGAGAGGCAATGCACCTCCCTCAGCATTGATGCATAGCTTTTCCCCCCACCCCTGCCCCCTCCAGGCTCCCAGCTCCATGCCATCCACCTCCTCCCATCCCGGGAGGCCTTCTCCCAGGTAGGACCACTGTGACTCTTTGGGCCTCTGCCTGCCAGAACTCTTAGCTCTGGGACAGCAATGTGATGTGGAGGAGCTGTGGGACCTTGGTCAGGTTAACACCTCTGTGCCTCAGTTTCCTCTCTGTAAGTAGTGAAAAATACTGGTACCGACTTCATAGGTTTGTTGTGTGGGTAAAATGAGTTCATATTTATAAAAAAGTGTTGAAAGTGTCTGGCACTTTGTGGAATAAATGTTAGTTGCTTTTTTTCTGGTTTCCAGGGCCTTTTGTAGAAATTAGAGAACTGGTCCCCTGGTAATTTTTATTTATTTAGATGAGAAGGGAGGGGAAAAGAGAGGGAGAGAAACATCAATGTGTGAGACATACAGCAATCACCAGCAACCCAGGCGTGTGGCCTGACTGGAAATCAATCCAGTGACCCTTTGGTTCGCAGGCTAGCACTCAATCCACTGAGCCACACCAGCCAGGGCTGAATGGACACTTCTGACTAGAGTCCCATGCTGACATCTGGGACCACTTATCCCCTCTCCACTTCTCTTACTGGGTCCCACCCACACTGGCCCTCTGTCTTTGCTTCACACATGCCTCAGGACCTTTGCTCCTGCCGTTGACCTTGGCTGGACCACTTTCTGAAGCTCTTCACGTCTCTGCCTTCTTGTCATCATCCAGATCACCTCTTGGAGAGGCCTTCACCGATCACCCATCAGGGACCGTTCCTGTCTGTCCTTTGGTTCACCCTGTCCATCACCCTGCCTTCTTTTCTCTCACACTTTTTTATTGTTGGTCACTGGTTTGTAGGTCCTCCCTGATCAGACCGTAAACTCTGGGAGGGGTGGGGGGTTGTGCGTGTCATACTCACGTCTGTAACCGCAGCCCCCAGAGCTCACCTGGTAACTGATGCGCAGGCAAGAGAAGAGCTGGGAGAGAGTTGCCTAGGGTTCTGTAGGACTCCAGTTTACCCCACATTACTGCTCTAATCCACTTCAGCGGTTCACCCCTTCTCTCTCCTTCTCCTTCAGACACCGCCTGCCCAGTGCTGCTGACCAACATGGCGAACTTCACACCGGTCAACGGCAGCTCGGGCAACCAGTCTGTGCATCTGGTCTCTTCAACCCATAACCGCTACGAGACGGTGGAGATGGTATTCATCGCCACGGTGACAGGCTCGCTGAGCCTGGTGACTGTGGTGGGCAACATCCTGGTGATGCTGTCCATCAAGGTCAACCGGCAGCTGCAGACGGTCAACAACTACTTCCTCTTCAGCCTGGCCTGTGCGGATCTCATCATCGGCGCTTTCTCCATGAACCTCTACACCGTGTACATCATCAAGGGCTACTGGCCTCTGGGCGCCGTGGTCTGTGACCTGTGGCTGGCCCTGGACTATGTGGTGAGCAACGCCTCTGTCATGAACCTGCTCATTATCAGCTTTGACCGCTACTTCTGCGTCACCAAGCCCCTCACCTACCCGGCCCGGCGCACCACCAAGATGGCAGGCCTCATGATCGCCGCTGCCTGGGTCCTGTCCTTCGTGCTCTGGGCACCTGCCATCTTATTCTGGCAGTTTGTGGTGGGCAAGCGGACAGTGCCGGACAACCAGTGCTTCATCCAGTTCCTGTCCAACCCGGTGGTGACCTTCGGCACTGCCATCGCTGCCTTCTACCTGCCCGTGGTCATCATGACTGTGCTCTACATTCACATCTCTCTGGCCAGCCGCAGCCGCGTTCACAAGCACCGGCCCGAAGGCCCCAAGGAGAAGAAAGCCAAGACCCTGGCCTTCCTCAAGAGCCCCCTGATAAAGCAGAGTGTCAAGAAAGCTCCCCTGGGAGAAGCTGTGCGAGAGCAGCTGCACAACGGGAAGCTGGAGGAGGCCCCGCCACCAGTCTTGCCACCCCCGCCTCGCCCGGTGGCCGACAAGGACACTTTCCGTGAGTCCAGCTCAGGCAGTGCCACACAGAACACCAAGGAACGCCCACCCACAGAGCTGTCAACTACAGAGACCACCACACCCGCTACACCCGACCCTCACCTACAGCCAAGGGCTCTCAACCCGGCCTCCAAATGGTCCAAGATCCAGATTGTGACGAAGCACACAGGCAGCGAGTGTGTGACAGCCATTGAGATTGTGCCTGCCACACCAGCTGGCATGCGCCCAGCAGCCAACGTGGCCCGCAAGTTTGCCAGCATCGCCCGCAACCAGGTGCGCAAGAAGCGGCAGATGGCAGCCCGGGAGCGCAAGGTGACAAGAACCATCTTTGCCATTCTGTTGGCCTTCATCATCACCTGGACACCGTACAACGTCATGGTCCTGGTGAGCACCTTCTGCCAAAGTTGCATCCCTGACACAGTGTGGTCCATTGGCTACTGGCTCTGCTATGTCAACAGCACCATCAACCCTGCCTGCTATGCCCTCTGCAACGCCACCTTTAAAAAGACCTTCAGGCACCTGCTGTTGTGCCAGTATCGGAACATTGGCACTGCCAGGTAGGCAGGCAGGGGTGCCGTAGGAGGTGATGGTGGTCGCATGTGTGTGCTGGGGGACCACATGGCTCAGTTGCTGTAGGGCAAGATTTGAAGGTGCATCTCGGTGTTCCCGATTACTGACAGGGAGAACTGAGGTCCCTGACAGCCTGTGAGGCTCAGGAAGAAGCTCTGGCTGGATTCAAAGAGGAGACCGACTCTCTGCTCAGGCCGAGGAGGGACAGCCCCACAAAGTGTCTGAACCAGGTCTGCTTGGCCCATGTCTATCGGCCTGCCTCAGGGAGCTGGGGGCCACTGACCTACGTGGGCACCTGCCCCACTATGGCTAACCAGCGTGGCTGAAAGAATGGACATCTGGAGGAGGGCCGAAGCCTAAGACCCCCTTGGGACGAGCAGAAGCCAATGCTTGGGCATGGAGGCTCAGGAAGGGAAGAGTAGGTCCCCCATTCTATTGTAATCGGTGCTTTCTGCCCCCTCTGCACCCTGCATGTAGGCTCAGCCCTCTCCTCCCAAATACCACTCCAAGGGTAGCAATCTCTCCTTGATGCAACTACTTAGCCAGGTTGTTGGATAGAGGGGGAGGCTGTCGGCAGGGTAGGTGGAGTGGGCTCTGGGGCACCCCCTCTTTCCACGGCACAGCTCCGGTCGGTCACGGTCACGATGGGCCAGTGCGGGGGCACCTCACTCAGGACCTGAGGTTTGGCTTCCCAGTGGCCCCAGCCTGGGCAGGTAGCATGCAGCCGATTCTGAAGAGCCTTCCCCTCCCCAAGGAGAGGGCTTATCCCAGGCCACACACAGTGAAAGTGGGCTGTGGTGGGCAGTTCCCTGTGACCTCTGCCGAGTGCGAGGGAGGTCTGGGTCACCAGAGATAGCACAGGAATGTGCTTGACCCACAGACTTCAGTGCCGGTGGGGACGTGGGTTAAGGCAGGCAAGCAACCGGCTTGCCTCTCCCAGTGGACTGAACCCAAAGCCCTTTGCCTGGGAGTCCCCTCCCCCCGCTGTGGTGTCGCCCCCAGACAAGGACTGTAACGCTCAGGGGACTTGGTGGGGGCACCCTTTCGCAGGTCAGGAGAGGGCTCTGGACTGAATTTCTGGAACCACTCTGCTTTTGCTGGGGAGTGTCAGGCCCCCAGGAAAGCCACCTTTCCTTCCACCATCTCCCACCCCCAACAAATGACCACAGCAAACTCCCCAAGAAGGGACTTTTATATATTAAAAAAGAAAAAGCTTTTATTGGGAGAAAATGAATTTATTTGTTTCTTAGCATAATCGCAGGGATGAATTAAAGGGACATGGGAATGAAATCCCTTTGGAGGGGGAGGCTCACGCTGCCCAGAATCCCTTGTGGTCCACCCCCCACCACTTTGGGCACTTGGGGGTGGGGTGGGGGGTGAAAAGGGAAGCGGTCGGGCTCGCTGATAAAGCTGAAGAACAACACAAGGCACTGGTGGGTTATGTCTGGGCCTGTGGGAGGGAGGATGTAGGCCCAGGGCTCTCTGGCATTCAGGCCTGGCCGCTAGTCCTTTCCCTTTGCTTTCTTGGCTGTAAAAACAAGCAAGAAACAACGTTAGGAGAGTTCATTCAGGTGACCCCGTCAAGATCCCTCTGCACATCAAGGCAAAAAAAAAACAAAACAAAAACTCTGCCCTCTAGTGGTTCTCCAGCGGCTGACTCGAAAGCGGGGCCGAGCGGGCAGCCATTACGCTGCGGGGCCCTTCCCACTCCTCCGGCTTAAGTTTGCGCAGGGGCTCAGATACCCTGCAGGTGCTGGGTCCCAGCCCCGGTCCCTGCAGCCCTGGACAAGAGCCCCCCGCCTCCTCATCCGAGGGGGCGCGTTTCACCTCGGCCCGGCTGGCCTCTGGGCTGCTGGGAGTCGGGGATAAGGTAAGGGGTAGAGGAAGTAGGAGCAGTTAAGTCCCCTGGACAGGTGACAAAGCCAAGTCCTTCCAGGACTCTCTGGGACCCTAAGCCAGGGGCTCCAACAGAGCAGCCCGAACGTCCTTTCTGGGACCAGAAGGATTTACGGTCTCCTGAGCACCTTCGGGGGTCCCCCTAAGTCACCTCTGCAGACAGGGAAACAGGGCGGAGATGTCCAGAAGCCCCTTACCAGGGCCCCAAACCTCAGGCCGGGGCAGCCCCCGCCGCCGCCCGGCCCCTCTCCCCGGGCTGACCTTTGGCCTTGGCTTTGGTCTTGGGGGAGCAGGGCTTGGTGACGCGGATGGTCTCCTGGCACTGGGCATTGTACCGCGCCTTCTTCAGGGTGCCTTGGCGGGCTTTGGTCCCAGAGCCCCCGTCACACGGTCCCCAGCTCTCAAACTTGTACTTGCAGTCGGCTGGCGGGAGAGAGCTGGGGTCAGAGCCGGCTGCCCACGGCCCCCCGCGGCCGCCGGCTTGCAGCGAGGCGGCGCCCCCTCACCTCCAAACTCCTTCTTCCAGTTGCACGGCACCCGGCACCGGACGCGCTGAGTCTGCGCCCCGCAGGCGCCCTCGCGGAGACCCGCGCCGCAGTCCTTGCTGCTGGGGGTGCAGGGCCCCCAGGTCCACTCCGCGCACTCGCTGCCCGGGCCGCCCTTTTTCACTTTGTCTAAAATGCACGGGGAACAGAGCTCAGGACCGGGGGGCACCGCGAGACTCTTTCGGGGTCCCGGCCTCACCGGCCCGTCTCCAGCCCTCCTTCCACACCCCAAACCTCGGGTCACCTTTCTTCTTGGCCACCGCGGAGGTGAGTGCCAGCAGAGTGAGGAGGGCGAGGACGAGCAAACCTCGGTGCTGCATCCTGGCGAGAGAGCGAGGGTCAGGGCCCCTCCCGCCCGGGGCCGCGCGCACGCACCTCCCACCCGCCGCCCCGTTTTCCAGGCCCAAAGGGTCGGGCTGCTCCTGCGGCGCGGGAAACTTGAGGGCCCGGCTCCCCGCCGGGGCGCACAGCCGGGCCGGCTCCCCGGGGATGCGCGGAGCCCGGGACGCCGCTCAGCCCCCACCCGGCCCCCGGCCCCTAGGTGGGCAGCCGCCCCTCCGCCCCGCGCGCACTCACTTGCCGTCAGCGCCGCTTCGCCGTCCCGTGCCGGCCAGTCCCGCTCCGGCCGCTGCGGCCCCTTTTGTCTCCAGAACCGGTCTGAGCCGGTCACATGGGCCCCCGCCCCCCCACCACGGAGGGAAGGGCCCGCCCCGCCCCCTCCCCTTAAACCCGCGCCGCCCCCGACCCGGGCGTCCCCGCCTCCACTCCCGCCCCGCGTTCCTGGCGCCTCCACCCCGGCTTCCCGCCGCCGGTCCCCCACCTCGCGTCGCCCCGCCTGGCTCTCCTGACCCCCCATCTTCTGACGCCAAGGTGTCCCGGCCCCAGGCCCAGCGCTCCACCCTCGCCCCTGCCCCCTCCCGGGGGCCGCCCCGCTCCCCGGAGAGCGCGAGCCCCCCTTCCCGGCGGCGAAGACCAGGAGGGCGCACGGAGTCCCCGCGTGTCCCCGGCCCCGCTCGGCGCCCGCGTTTCAGCCTGCGTGCGGCTGCGTCCCCCGAGTCCCCGGTGCCCCCAGAGCTCCCCCTTGCTGATGGAAAGGCGCGTTCGCCCCTCAGACAGCTTCGCCAAGTGTGCAAGGAGTGGTTTGCTCAGTGTTGGCGGCCTGGGACGGGAACCCCAGCGAAAGCCCGTGGGACCGGGGACGGGGCTGCTGCGCCATCCCTGGAGCGCACGTTTGCCGGGTGGGGAGACGGAGGAGGAGGAGGAGGAGGAACCCGCAGGCCTGTATTTAGTGGGGCTGGGAGCTGACAAGAGCCGTCTGAGAAGTTCCAGACCGGCCGCGCAGGCGGCACATGCCCACCCTGTGACCCTGGGAGGCTGGGGATCACTTCACTTGATCCACCTAAACAGCGGAAGCTCTGGGGCCTGGGGGAGGGGGCTCGCCCTCGGCCGCGGGGCAAAGGGGCCCAGGAGCCCAGCCCTCCGCCCCGCCCCACCTCTCTTTCACTTTCATTGTTAAGGCTCCGCGGGAAGCAGGAATCGGGAGGAATTCTGCACCCGCCACCCCCACCCCAGCGAGGCAGCCTGGCAGAGGTCAGGTCCCGGGCAGGCTGATAACCGGGTCCCCCAGAACAGTGTCTGGATCCATGGTGCCCCGTCCGAACACTCTGAAGATAACCCAGCAGACCCCGCAGTGTCTGAGACCTCATCCTCAAAGAAAGAAACGCAGGAAGGAAAAAAAAATCCACTTTACTGAATCACACGCAGCTGTAAACAAGTCACTGTCAGAGCCCCACCCCAACCCCCAGGCCACACAGTCCTCGATGAAATGACTGGGGAAGGTCCATGGGGTAGGTGCCAAGCGGGCAGCAGGCAGGCAAATGCAGCAGGCTCCAGGCTTCTGGGCGGAAGCCCTGGGAAGGGTGGGGATCAGGGCAGGTGTGAGGAATGAACTCCCAGGAGCCTCCGCAGGAGCCCTTAAGGACCAGGTGACTTAGGGAGGCTCCCTGATAGGGCTTCCAGCCCATCCGCCACCCACTCTGGCTCCTAAACTCTACAGAGGGCACCTCTGAGAGTGCAGGCCACCCTGCAGTGGTTGGGCCCCAGCCCCACGGCGGCCAGCGCAGTCCAGTCCAGGTTCCTGCTTCCCTGTGGGCCTCCAGGTCAGGCCGGGGCGCAGGAGCACAGTCAGATGCCCCAGCTCCTCAGAGTCCAGCCCCGGGTGTGGGCGGCTCCTCAGGGGACAGCACAGGGCTCCTTCCCTGGAGCATGGGTCACCCCGTGCCTGTCCGGCTGGAATGTGGCAGTGAGGTGGGCGAGGGGCTCGTGCTCGGATCGGGTCCTGCCCTCCTCAGCGTCGGCCTCGGCTACACAGCTGTCTCCTGGTCCTCCCGCTGGATCATCTGGTAGTGCTGCCGGTTCTCCAGGTAGGCGGCCAGCTCCGTGTCCTGAGCCTTCTCTGCGCGCTGCCGGGGAGTGTCACCCTGTGGGGAGGAACTATGATCAGGCTAGGGGAGGGGCGGTGCCCTTCCTCTGCTTGCTGGTGGGGGAAGGAAGGCCTTCCTTCCCGGCTGGCCAAGCCACCCCAGCCCTGCCAGCTCAGGTGTCTTATTTTGAGAGTCCGTTCATTCGTTACAGCTGCGACCGTGAAACGGGGCCCAGCTTAGGACAGAGGAAGCAATGGGCGAGCGCCTGGCTCTCCAGAAATGTTACAGGAAAGAAGTGAGCCAAAGAGGGGCTGCTGTGAGCTCCCTGGGAAGTCAGGGGAAAGGGGCCTTGGAGACAGGGTCAGGGCGTTAGCCTGGGACAAGCCGCCACTGCCCATTGCTCCCCTGGTTACATGTCTCGAAAGGTCCCTTAGAGTGCAGGAGGGCACACCTATAGGGGAAGAAAAGGGTGAAAGGAAATGCACAGGTGTGCTCCCAGGAGGGAGAGCACACTGGTTCAGGTTTCCCAGCGTGAGGACTAGCTTCAGTTCCCCGAGCGGCCCTCTCCTGAGCTCAGGCCTGGGAGAGCATCGGTGGTGCTTGCGTGGACTCCCTGCCCACCCTGCTCACCTGCTGGTCAGTCTTCATGAGCGAGGCCCCTGCCTCCACGATGTAGTGGCAGATGGTGCGCTGGCCCAGGGCTGCTGCCTGGTGCAGGCAGGTCTCCCCGCTGGGGAAACAGGGGCTGGCTATGGACCCCATCCAGTCCTCTGGGCCCTCCCATCTGTCTCCCAAGGGCCATCAGAAAGTGCAGGATGTCTGGGGCCCTGGGGCAAGGGGGGTGGCACAGAGGATGACCAGGAAGGGTTCATGGGCTCCCACCGGACAGAACGGGAGGGGCTAGATGAAGGCTGGTAGTTTCCAGGGTGACCAGAGCGCTGCACTGCCAGATACTCACTTTTCCTCTACAGCATCAAGGATTTCTTGGGGGGCTGGAGGAAGAGGGGGGCAGGTCAGAGAGGCCTAGCAGCCGCTTTTCCTTCCACCTCGGCCCAGCCCAGGGGCCCCAGGGGTGCAGCTTACCGTGGTCCAGCAGGTAGCGGACCACTTCCTTGCTGCCAGTGCTGACCGCGTGGTGCAGGAGCGTGCGGCTCTGGTGGTCCCGGTGCATGAGGTCACCCCCGGCTCGGTGCAGCTCCTGGAGCTGCGGGCAGGAGCAGGGCTGGGCTGCTCTGGCTGCCCTTCCCAGCCCCAGAAAGGCGCCCCAACTCACGCAGGCTGCAGGTCTGACACTAGCATGCCCACACACATCACTCTAGTGCTGCTGGGGTCTTTGTGGAGTGTCAGGGGGGAGGTAATGGGCTTCTCTCAGCCAAAGTGCCTGCAGACTCCCTAGGAGCACTGTACCCAGGCCCTGGGCCTACAGGGAGAGACTCGCTCCCTTCTGAGCAGCAGGGAGAGGCACGTGAGCCAAGAAGCCCCTACGAAGGGACACGGGGCATGGGCTGGACAGGGTAAGGCACCAAGGAAACTATGTTGAGGGCAGGAGGAGGGCGGGTGACTGCACCTGAACAGGCCAGCTCTTGGCTCACCAGATGCACCGATGCCTGAGGGGGTGGCCCGGGGAAGAAGCTGGAGCCAGGGTGCGAGTACCTTACAGAAATCGTTCCTCTTGGCCGCCTCAACCAGCTCTTCACCTGCCGGGACACCTGCCCATTACACTCTTGGGTTGGAGACCTGGGCTCGTGTTGGTGCGTGAACATACAGGTGACGTGCAGAGGAGGGGCTGCTGGGGCATGTGTGCTGAGGGCTGGGCGCGCGGGAGCGTAACCACATGGATCTTGCGGGGTCTGCATGAGGCTGGGTGTGAGCCGGCCTCCCCACCAACCTCACTACGATCAGGGACAAACCTCACCTGTAGGGGGTGCAGCATCCCCTGGCAGTGACCTACAAATAGAGTGGGATGACATGTGACAGGGCTCAGCACAGGCCAGCTGGTCCCCCTCCCAGCCCCAAGCAGGGGCACCCTTCATTCTTTCAACGGTTTACACAGCAGGTACTGTTCTAGGCACTGGAGATACAGCAGTGACCACAGTGGAGGGAGAACGGGCTCAGGGAGCTCACATTCTAGCCAGGAACACAACAAATAAATACTTCGAGCTCGGGAGGTGTTATGGAGAATATGAGATGGGGTAGTACAACTGAACAGCGACTTTGGCTGGGGTTTCCCAGGAGACTCCACACCAGGCAGTGGGAGGGAAGGGGCAGCTGGGCAGAGCTCAGGGAAGTGTGAAAACGAGGGGCCGCGAGGACAAGGGCAGAGCAGGCAAACTTGAGGCCTCAAAGAACTGGGAGGCGAGTGGGGCTGGACTGTGGTAATGGAGGGGAGGGGCAGGCTCAGGCTGTGCAATGGCCTCAAGTGGCCACAGGGCACTGGCACAGGTGCTGGGCTGGGGAGCAGCTGGGAGGCCGAGGGGACGGCCGCCTGGGTGGTGGTATGCTCAGGGGTGGGAGCTGGCAGGACTTGCCGAGGGGTCGGACCTGGCTGGTGGGGACTGGAAAAGCAGGCATCTGGACTGTGAGGCTGCTGCTTGGGAAGTGGCTGGAGCTGAAGGCAGGGCTTTGGGAGCTGCTGGCTTGTAGGTGGGAGGCAGGGCCAGGGGACTGGAGGAGCCTTGGGACTCACCGGGGCGTGGGTGAGCAGGGGGAGGTGGGGACAGGAGAAGTAGGGGTTGGGAGGTCAGGCCGGGCCGATGCCCCCAGCAGCTCTGGGTCCAGGATATAGATCTCGTCCTGGGCGATCTCAGTCACATAGTTGAGGTGCTCCTGTGGGTAAGGAGGGCCGGGACCAAGGGTCAGGGCAACGGATGGTGGGGTGAAGAGGCCACAATGCTAGAGGACTTGGAGAAGCTTCTGCTCCGGGTGTGAACACTGGCCAGAGGCAGCCAGGCGAGAGACCCTGGCAGCCCCGCTCCAACTCTCTGTGTCCTGGGCCACCAGCTCGCCACCCTCTTCCCACCGACAAATTTTATTTCAGCAACCTGGCCCATGGCCAGAAGTGCTTTTCCTTCTGTCTTTCTGGACAGCCCCAGCACTGGGAGACCCTCTCACCCCCCAGCAGCAAGCTTCCTGGTGCACCAGCTCCCTTTTCCTGCTGGCTCTGTCCCTGTGCTCTCTAGTGTGGGAGACGGGGCCATGTCCCATTCCTGGACATGGATGATGTGAATACAATGGGGATATGAGGAGCGGGGCAAGCCCATCTACGGTGGGGCGGGCCAACTAGAGGTGACAAGGGGTGTTCTGGAACCAGCTGTGATGGAGCAGGACCGTGAGTGCTCACCTGGGCCCGGTCAATCCTGTAAAAGCGACTGGCAGTGGTGGCTGTGGGGGAGACACCGAGTTGGCTGAGGATACAGGAGGTCCTGGTCCAGGCCCAGGTCTTCTGCTATCCAACCCAGGACTCCCCAAGGAAGAGGCAGGACAGGGCTTGGGACTGCCAGGAGCTGGCCCTTTAGGGCCACTTACCGTCCAGGAAGCACCACTTGGGGGACAGTTTCTGGCATGTTGGGGACTTGGCTCCAGCACCTTCGGGCTCCTGTTGAGAGAATCCACCAAGGTGCAGGTTGGGTGAGAACAGAACCTGGAGCCAGAGGACAGAGCAGGCCCCGCCGCTGCCCCTTACCTGCTGGAGCTTCTCGATGTGCGCGCGGCAGAGCTCCAGGTCACTGTCTCCCGGGACCACCACAGTGCCCAGCGGCACGGCTGGAGGACAGAGCAGGCTGTGGGCAGCTGGCTACCTCCCACTGCCCTGCCCTCAGGGGACTGGGTGGCGCTCGTGCTCCCCCGCCCCCAGCCCTGTGTGCTGCTCACAGGCCTCCTTGAGCTGCTCCTTGTCGTAGTGCAGGGCCTCGTAGTCGTGCATGCTGACCCTGCTCACCTGGATCCGCAGCTGCTCGGGCACTGGCTGCTGGCTGAGAGTGGGGGCAACAGGAGGGGGTCTGTCAAGGGCCCTGCCCAGGAACCTACCCACGTGTCCCCTCTCAAATGCCCTGGAGCAGGGAGACTGTTAGTTCCTTTCCAGTTCGGAAACCGGGGCTGAGAGAGAGGCAGAGTCTGGCGTGGGCGGCTGGGAAGGAAGCGTACTCGCTGTGCAGGGGGGTGGTGCTGCGCCGCTTGGCCTTCTGCACCATGGTGGCCTGGTTGCGCAGGGCGATGCGGATGCGTGAGGCGGCCAGCTTGCAGGGCTCGCCGTCCACCTGCACGGGGATGGCCTTGGATGTGGTGAGCACCACCTCGCGGCACTGCGTCAGCCGCTCGCCATGGCCGCCCACCTGCAGCGCCGCCTGTGGCACAGAAGGCTCAGGTCAGGGGCCCGGGCCCTGTGGGGGGCCCCAAGTCCTGCTTCTGCCAGGGAGGTTCTGGCCAGAAAATAGGGAGTGACCCCGATGGAGAGGGGAAGGAAGGTGAGATCCCTGTCAGAGGGGCTTGGTGAAAGTGTCCCCACAGACAAGAGAGAGGCTGAAAGACGCTCTTAAATCAGAGAGAGACAGTGAGCCCCCAGCCAGAGACGGAAAGTTTGTTGATGCCCCCCTTCCATCTCAGAAATGTGCTTCTAGGCCCTGTAGGGACAGGGACAAAGCAGAGCTGGGCCTCCAGGCAGGCCCCACCTAGCCCACTCACCAGGGACGTCATGGTGAAGCCAATGACCTCGAGGTAGCCGTCATCGTGCCGCTGGGGCTCGAAGTCATGGTGCTCCCCAGGGTGGCCCCAGGGCATGGTGCCTGCACAGTACCTGGAGGGAGGGCAGCATGGCAGCTTCAGAGGACAGTTCCACAGGAGGGGGACAGCAGGGCCCATGAGGAGCCCTCCCCACTCACCTGGGGATGTTCAGGAAAACAATGCACTGGGGTTTCAGGTCCTGAATCTTGGGGGTCAGGTCAATTCCGTCACACTGGCAGGAGGAACGGGGAGGGTGTTGAGGGCACAGGTGTGGTGGAACGCAGCCTCCCTTCCAGCAGGGCTGCCCGCTCACCACCACTCGGATGTGCTTGGCCAAGTCCTTGGAGCTGCCCATCAGGAAGTCAGAGAAGGCTGTCTGTGGGAGACACAGGCATCGTTACCTGGTGACAGGGACCTTCCCTCACGAACGCCTGGCAGGGGGCCGGTGACTAGGTAAACAGGCGGGCAGGGGGTGAGGGAAGAGGGGTGCTGCTGGGCTGGCTGATCCCAGACTCACCCCAGCATAGAACATCTTGTTCCGAAAACGGCTGTTGAATTTCTCTGGGTTGGCCTCTGGGAGGCGACAAAAAAATGGGGGACAGTCAGTCATTCTGGGCCTGCTGGGGCTTCTCAGGCTGGGGTGGGGTGGGGCAGGGAGGGCTGGGAATGGGTGTCTGCTCCAGGTGGGGGAAGGCCTGACCCTCTCAGGGAAACTCCTATGTCCCTGCCTCCCCAGCCTCCCGGGGCCTCCTCAGCAGACTTGCCAACCTCGAGACTCGTGAAACTCCAGGGTGACGTGGGCATCAAAGCCCAGGCTAAAGTAGTTGTTGAAGACGTCCAGAGGCAGCTGCAACAAGGTCAGGGGGCCAGCATGAGGGCCAGGCCTCCGAGCTGCCTCCCCGCCCCAGGCCAAGGCTGTGGCACCGCGCAAGGCCATTTTCAGAGGCCTTCCCTGCAGTTCCCCAACCCCATCAGGAAGCCCTTCCCAGACCACTGGCCTGCCTCGGGCTCGGCCCCTCAGCTCCCCTCAGTGACCTGCAACGCAAGAGCACCCCTAGCCCCCGGGCACTCTTCCCTGCTGTGCACGTTCTGTAGGAGCTCCATCGGCGGGGACTTTGTCTGGCTCACTGCTTAGAACCGTGCCTGGCAGGTAGTAGGTATTTGCCAAGTGGCTGGGTGACAATAAGCTTGTGAGGCAAGTACTATTGTTCTCATTGTGTAGGTTAAGAAGCCCAAGTTTGGAAAAATGAAGAAACCCACTCCAGGTCCCAGAACAAGCAAGTGGGAAAGTGGGGCCCAGACTGAGTCTCCTGGGAATTCCAGACCCTGAGGTGGGACAGGCCCCCAGACACCCCTGCCGCAGCCCTGGCAGACCCACCCGGTCGGTGGCACCCTCATCGCGTTCTTCAGGCCCTGCCTCAGGGTTAGGCTCTGCACGGAGGTCCCAGCGGTCCAGCTGCACCACATTCCCCTCCTCCACGTGGGAGAGGATCTTGGACACGGGCTCATCTGTGTAGCCCTGGTGGGAGGAAGCAGAGACTGAGCCCCTCCTGGGGACAGGCCTGTGCCATGTGCAGCCCACCCCCAGCGGCCCACCTCCCGTGGGCTCTCACCCCGCCCCAGTTGAGGGTGCGGGCCAGGTCGTTGCCAGTGCCCAGGGGCAGGATGGCAACAGGAGGCGGTGGTTTTAAGCGCAGCTGGTCCAGGGTGGAGAGAATCCAGCCAACCTGGAGGGGCAGAGCAGGAAAGGCCAGGTCAGGCCTGCTAGGCCGGGGCCCGGGCCCAGGCTCAGCCCGGGAGACGCCGGACTCACCGTGCCATCACCCCCGCACGCCAGGATCCGCAGGTTGTGCACTTTGCGGTACATCTCCAGCCTGGGGTCAGGAGGCAGGGACGGTCAGGGTATGTGGGCAGGACCCTGGCACCAGCAAGCCCTACCACTGTCCCCACAGAGCCTTGGCCAGTACTTACGCTTCCTTGGGCCCTCCCTGGCTGAGGTCAAAGACTTGTCGGGGATTGAGATACCAGAGGAAGGACTGGATGATTTTTGCACCCTGTGGGGACCAGGAGCCAAGAGGGACAGGGAGGAGGCGGTCAGGGGTGGCATGCTGAGACGGGGAGAAGCACAGGCTGTGGGAACCAGGCCAGTAAGGGGGAAGGAGGGGACACAGGATTAGATTTTTCTCAGGATGCTGGGAAAGAGAGATGGGGCAGAAGACTGAAATGGAACATGGGAACAGCTGTGGGTCCTGGGGCAAAGGGGGACGAGAAACTTGATCTCCCGCCTCCCCCACGTTCCCTGGGAAGCAGGGAGGCTATCCGTACCTGGTTGCCCCCACTCTTGGGGTTTACAAACACCAGCAGGGGCTTCATGAGGGGAGACGGGGTCGGTCTGATGATGAACGGCCTCCAGCGGCCCTCCTTGGAGACAGACAGAGGCTATGAGGCTCGGCAGCACCCCTCCTGGGTGCCCCTCATGTGCCACCTCCGGGTCAGACCGTATGGTGGACCTGGCCGTAGAGGGCAATTCAGACCAGACCTCCCACCCTCGTCAGGACCCGAGCCCACACCGGCCCATCAAAGGCTGAGCCAGAGCATCAGCCCAGGGGCTTGTCCAAGAAGCAGGCTCCTCCTCCCTCCTGTCCCCTTCATCAGCCCGCTTGGCCCCACATCTGACCTCAGGCCCTTTCTTGCTGGATTTCCTCTTGAAAGATGCTCTCTTTTTCTTCTTGCTTGCCTTGAGGGTGTTCTGCAAGGGAAGCAGGGGCACCAGTGACAAGGTGGGTGGGCTGGTGTGACCGATCCCAAGAGTGTGGGGGTGTCCAGGGCGCAGGCAGGACTCACCTGGGGCCTGCGGGCACGGAGGATCCAGGTGGGCGGGATGACCACGGCTGCGTGGACCCCCAGGGAACACGGCTCCTCGATCTGCTGCAGCATGAAGCAGGATACCTTGCTGTGGTACTAGAGGGGAAGGGCACACCGCTGAGCTGTGCTGGGCAGAGCCCCGGGACCCCAGCCCAGGGCCGCGCAGACACGGCCTGCGGAGGCAGGCGAGCGCCACTCACTGCTTGTTTGCACCAGGAGCAGCTGATGGCCACAATCTCCTTGCTGTGGAAGGTGAACTTCTGCTGGAAGCCCTAGGGTGGACAGAGTGGTTGGGGCACCAGGGGGGCCGGGCCCAGAGCAGCAGACGTAGCCCCTCTTCTGCTGCCAACCAACCTCTCTCCATCCGGGCAAATCACGCACATTTTTAAAAATCAAGAAGACTCTACAATAAGCCCTTCAAGTAGGGAGGCCTAGCCAGGGGCCTGTGGAGGGGGTGTGCACTCAAGGCCTGCTGGAGGGGCCACGGCTACCGGGCTCAGAGCCCCTCCTCCCCGACCCCAGCCCTGGCCAGTCATTCCCTTGCGCATGCCACACATGACTGAGGGCCCACTATGTGCCAGACGCTGTGCTGGGTACTGAGTCAATGGAAGAAAGGGGGACAAGTCTGCTAAGCCATTTGGGACCCACATTGACCAAGGGAGACAGATGAGAAGTGAACAACAGGTAAGTGAACAAATTGCTGAGGGTAGTGCCTGGAAAGGCCGCCTGCAGCCTGTCTTCTAGCCACACCCTCCTCTTGGGGGCAGAAGCCCACAACCCAGCTCGGCACCCCATGCCCAAAGGCATTCAGCAAACATCTGCTGCATTAAAGACTAAGGCTGAGGACTGTCAGCGGGCTCACTCATGACCCTGAAGCAGGCCAAGCACACTGCACTAGAGGAAGCCCCACCTCCCTGCTCAGCCCAGAGAGGCGGGACTTTTGGAACTGACTGTGTACTGTGACCTGGCTATGGGTGTGCTCTGGGACTCTGCACTCCAGGGACATAGGGGCAGCCAGTCCACGCTGGAGACACTGCATGGGGCTCGGGGGCCAGGGAGCCCAGATCCAGCAGGTAGCAGGCAGATGACTTCCCGGGCAGGGCCTCTCACCTTCCCACAGTGCCGGCACTTGCCATCCTGGCGTCGCCTGTGCACCCAGTGGTGCCGCACAAAGGTTGGCTGGTGGAGGAGAGAGTATTGTTGCAGTGAGTGAGGGGTGGAGGGAACAGGCCCTGAGCATGGCCTGCACCCCTTAATAGATTAATGATGAGGAATGGGAGCTGCAGGAAGCCCCTGTGCCTGAGGCAAAGGGACTGGCAACTTCTGTGGTCCAGGGCAGGGTTAAAGCTCCCAGGAAGGACAGAGGCACAGGAAAGCAAGCAGTGCCCCGCCCCCTCTGCGGGCAGGGCCAACTAGACCCTCCCTTTGAGACCTTCCAGAGCTGCATCCCTAGCACGTCGATGGGTCCCAGGGTAGCCTAGAAAGAGCTGAGCCTTTTCTGGGTGGCACTTGGGAGACACTGCAGAGATGTCCACTCAGGAAACTTGGGGTCTCCTTGCCCCTAGGCCACCTTGGGCACTTACCTCACGGACGTTCCTGGACCCTGATTCACGGAAGGATGGCTTACAGCGAAAATTTATCTGTGAAAGATTACAGTGACCACCAAAACATCAGAACCTCCCCTGGGGTCAGGCACAGAGCCACTCTCTGCCCAAAAGTGTCACTCAAGAGTTATCCTCCCAAGTGATGCAGGGAGCCCTCAGAATGGGAGACACCTCTCAGGACCCCTCCTGCCGCCGCCTCCTCTCCAATGGCCAGAGGAATCTTTCCTTTCTCTGCCCAGTCTTGGGAAAGGGGAGAGACTGGGACTTTACTGACCATCTCCTCACTAGAATGGCACCATGGCTTTCTCCTAGATTCTCCCCTGACCGCCAGCATTCCCAACCTGGGCACCTGTAGGCACCCCAGTCCTTGCCTGCAGACTTGTGGGGACTGGTCCGCAGAAACTTTTAGCTCATTGGTGGAACCCTGGTGTGACTTTCACTTTCAGGGGTCTGTAATGCCTCGGGCTGTCGTTGTTTCTCTTTTCCTAACTGTCCCTGCTTCACCCTTAGCCAAGTCATAGGAAAGCTTCATTCTACGAGTCAGGGGCTGGGGGATGTGCCCATGTTACCCTTGTTCATGACATTCCTAGTCCTATGGGCTTCTCATGTGCTGGTCTGGGTTTCTGCGGCCTGCGGAGCCCTGGTCGGCTGCGGCATCCTCCCACCCGGTGCTCCTGCCACCCCCCTGCGGAAGCATGGAGCCTGGCGGGCCCCCAGCTACGGGCACACTGTGGACAACGGACTCTGGGAAAGGTCTCCACAGCAGCAGTGTGTGTAGGGACAGAGCCCGGTTTGGGGACTGGGCCAGCCACAGCTGAGTTATACAGCTTCAGCAAGGCAATGGTCCCTTCTAAGTGCTGGGCTGGATACAAATAAAGTGGGGTCATAGCCATTGTTTATTAACTCATCCTGTTGAGTAACAGTCAACGTGCCCCACTCTGGACAAAGGGAATACAGCAGCTAATAAAGTGGGGAAGCCACGACTCCAGCGTGGTCATTTTGCCCTGTGGTGCTTGGCCCTTCACCACCATGAACACAGGGGCACCCTGGCAGGCAGTGCTTGCATGTGGCACGCAGACACATGTGTGTGCTCTGACAGGGTTAGCACCTGAGGCGGAGGGGCAGGAGAGGCCAAGCAACCACACTCACCTTCTCCAGCTGTTCGATGCAGGGTGTGTGCACCACGATCTTGCAGGCTGCACACTTTCTCCGGGGCACTGACTTCTGCTGCAGGAAAGAGAACGCCCCTGAGGCACTGGTGCCTCCATCCAGGATGCCGCTCCAAGGGCAGGTAGAGAAATCCTAGCTTCTGCCCCCACATATCGGCCCTCTGTGCCCCAGGAACCCCCACCTTCCTCTGAAGGGCCACAGCTGTCGGGCTAGCAGGGACCAGACCACAGCCTTTGAGATCGGGGCCCACCACCAGGGGGCAGCATGCTGCACGCAGCTCACTCACCAGCATCTTTGCTACGCAGTACTGCTCCCCAACATAGCAGAAGTCCCCGGAAACGTTGGTCTCGAACCAGATGTGCTCCCCATATGTTGCTGACTCCTAGGCCGTGGGATGGGCATGCTCAGTGCACATCTGCCACCCAGCTCACCAGTCAGCCCCTGCCCTGGCCCATCAACCTTCTCCGGCAAGAGAAGCCTGCTCCAGCCACCTCAGCCTACTTTGCTCCGTCCTGCTTTCCTCACTGTCCCTATTCAGGAAGACTAGGCCCAAACGTGACCGTGACCCCACAGGCCCATGGGGTACCTCCACTCCCAACTGCTCTGTGGCCCAAGGAGGACTGATACACATCTGCTCCTCCCGGCGCCCAAGCACTCACGCTCCAGTCCACAGTGCTCCGGATCTGCCGCTCTGGCTCGCCACTCGGAGCCCCGTGAGTGGGAGGGGGGGGTGCCAGGTGCTGGAGGCCCGACTTGGTGATGGCTTTCCTGTAGAAAAGGAGACAGCTGAGGCCCGCCGAGCACTTGGCCTCTCTGCTTCCTTCCCTCTCCCACCTGGGACCTCTGCCCTCACTGTGACCTCAACCCAAGGCCAAGACAGGGACAGCAACAGGGAGAGCAAAGGACCCCCCCACCCGCCCAGCAGCTCAAGACTCGGAGGATTTTTTGATTCTTGAAGGAGCCTCAGCCTCCCTCGTAGCACTTGGGGGGGGGGGGCGGGCAGCTTGCCCTCAGGCCAGGCTCAGCCTTGCAGGCCGTTGCTCCACCAGCCCCCTAGGAGGCCGCACCACGTGTCCTCCAGCCGCAGCTATACCTACGCAAGCAGGGCGCTCCAGGCCTGCGGTCCGGCAGACTTGCGCCGCAGGGCTACCTGGCGCCTGCGGGAGAGTGGGCACACACGGGCGGGCATCACGGGGCTAGCTGTGGTGGCTGAGGCTCTTCGGCCCCCAGGGCCAGGGTGCTGGCCAGGGGGTCGCTGCTGGCTGAGGCGACGGTAGTAACCATGCAGGCCCCAGAGCGCGCAGTCGTACACCACGTCGGCAGGGAGCAGGTGGGAGGAGGCTCGGCGCCCGCGCAGGCAGCGGGGCACCGGCAGCAGGGGCCGGGCACCCCGGTGTGGGGATGGCCCTGGTATCTTGGTGCCTTGCTGGGAGGTACTCAATGCTGCAACAGTCACCTCCTCCTTCTGGACCCCCTCCTCCTTACTCATGCCCACAAGTCCAGCCAACAACAGGGGTGCACCCAGAAGCTGAGCCCCCACAGTGGCAGGTGGAAGGGTGGGCACCTCATCCACGATGAAGCGGGGGTTGCAGGCAGGGGGTGCGGTGCTGGAGCGGCGGCGGGGGCTGGTGCCCCGGGCCTGCACCCCGCAGCCCAGGAGGCAGCCCTGAAGCTGTGCGCTGGAGCGGCGCCGCTGCGCTAGTGAGGAGGAGGCCTGCCCCGCAGGGGACCGGCGCCGGGCCTTGCCTGTGGGCAGCCCCACGCCTCCGGGCCGCCGCTGCCCCTCTCCAGGGCCTGGCGCCTTCCGCTGGAAGTGTCTCCTAAAAAAGGTCTCCATGCAGGGGCAGGTGGGTGTCTGTTGGGCAGAGACCAGGAGCATCAGGTGCTGGCCCGGGCCATGGCCCATCCTGTGCCCAGCAGCCTTCTCACAGCCTCTGCTCTTTGAGCTGAGACACTTGGGGGCGGGGATGACTGTGGCCTCTGTCTTAGGAAACAGGGTGTCTGAGGGTACCAGAGAACCCCCAGGGAGCCCACATTTCCCACTACTGGGAGCCTGTGTGCCCCACAGTGACAGCTCTAGGCTGCCCCAGGAGAAACGGGTGGGAGCGAGCTTCCAGCTACCCAACCTGCCATCCCTGCTCAGGCATCACAGTCCACAAAGTCCTGGCCTAAAGGACTTCCACTTTTGCCTGTAGCTGACAAAGAAGAAAAGGAAAGGAAACTGGAGTGCAGAGTTCAGGGCTCCAGACTGGAGTTGGCCTACCCAGACTGAGGGGCAGAAGGCAGGCTTTCCCCTTGTCAGGTCTCTGCTTTGCAACAAGCAAGGGGCAAGTTGGGTTCAGGTACCCCCCACCCCACCCCAGGCCATGGCACCGACCACACATGACAATAAAACAAGGCTCTCTGAAAAGAAACTCTGTCCTAACAGGACACCTGACTCTCAGCCCCGGCCTTGGTATCCGGCTGAGAGTGGCACTTACAAGCAAAGGGGGCCTGCCTCAGGACCCCCGGGCCCTGGGGAAATGAGGCCCTCGGAGAGCTGGAGAGGCAGACGCAGAGAGAGACGCCACCCCAGGCCCCAACCAGGGGGGCTCTGCACTGGGAAGCCAAGAGAAACGCTGTCATGGTTTGTGTGCCTGTCCACCTTTGCAGGGCTGACAATAACAACTTCTCTGGACCTTGGCTGGTCTCTCTTGGAGGCACAGTACGGGCATCCCATGTGTGCAAGCACTGGGTGACGTCTGAAAACCCAGCTCTGCTGAGGAGGTGCCTGTGAACTGCGCCTTATCCTAGCGGTGGATGCTAGAAGCCCCAGCTCACAATTCCAAACACTGCGCTGCCTGGAGCCTTGGCAGCCATCCTTGCTCAAACCATCCTCCCCTAAACTGCCCTCAGCACACACGCTGCTTCCTTTGTCAGCTCGCCTATTCCTACCACCCCTTCTTCAAGAGCCACTTCTCTGCCCCTAACAGTGGGGGAACAGCAGGAGGCCTGGCATGGCCTCAGCGGGGCAAGGCCCCCAGAGTGCCCAGGGATGCTGTGTCCCCCATCAGGTACTCTCCTGGGCCCTGATGGCCACAGGGAGGTCTGAGTCACGGCCATGAGATGTCTATCAGGGACTGACAGAGGTCAGACGTAGTGGGTAAGAGCCCTGGACAAACGGTGGAAATGATGCGCCTGTGGAGGCTTGTGGAGGCATGTGGAGGCAGGCCTGGCTACACCGCTGGCACCTGCTCCTCCCACCCACCCACTCTGACTTGCTGCTGCGTGAGGCAGGCAGTGCCAGGCCGGACCCCTGATGGGTCCAGGGGCACTGCAGAGAGGCTGGCTAGGGCCAAAGTATCTACATTCCTGTGACCAGTGAGCAGCACAGGCAGCCAGGCCTGGGGAAGTGGTGTTTGAGTCTCTAGGCTCTAGCTCTCTGCCCGTTACAGTACCAGCCCTGCAGGTGACAGGGCAGAGGCAGGAGGGGAGCCCTGTGGGGAGAGAGCTCTTGGCTATCTCCTAAATTCAGTATCGCCCCAGCTAACATTTACTCAGTGGCCGCATGTCATTTTATAAACCACAGCCACCCTAAGGAATAGGTACTGTTTTATGCCACGTTCCTGGCAGGAAACGGAGGCTCAAAGAAGTAACTTGCCCAGGGTGCTCAGCTAGTCAGTGCACAGCCACTGCAGGAGCTCGAGTCTACTTGCAGGTAAAGCCTGAACCCAGAGAGGCAGTGGGAGCAGGGTCTTTCCTCTCGGGCCATGAGCCTGGGACCGAGGTGGAAAGGGATAGGGACCATAAGAACTATAATGGCCCCACCTATTGAACACCTACTATGTGACAGGACTGGCCTAAGCACTTGCATCTCCCACCTCACCTGGCCCCTGCCACAGCCCGTGAGGCAGGCAGGATCAGTGGCGCCATTATAAAGATGATGAAACCGAGGCTTGAGAAGGGTCACATGGTTCGTCAGTGGCAGAACTGGGACCTGAACTGCAGTCTGCCTGACTCAAGGCCTGCCCTGTACTGGGGACGAGAAGCCTGAAGGCCCCGCGACTCACTGCTGCCAGGGCACTGGCTTGCCAACCAGTACTCCCCCAGGGTGTCAGCTTTCCCTACTTGTCTGGTCAGGCTGCCCTGTGACAGCTGCCTGGCCTGGAGATTAGTCACTCGGACATACCACACACCGCCTGATGCTAATGTCACCCAGAAGACAAAAGGCCACAGTCAGTGGGGGTGGGGGGGGAGGTGCTGCAGGCGCTTTGTGGGCAGTGGTGAGGGCTGGGCCCTGCCTGCTGCCCCAGACCAACACTGACAAGGGGGGCCAGGAGGAAGAGGTCGGTACAGCCCAGCTCATGACATGACGCAGCCCCAACAGCGCTCTGACCCACATGCTGCACAGCCCCAAGTCCACATCTGTCCAGGAGTTTCCTCAGCTATCTGATGGTGCAGTCACTCCAAGTGGGGGACAAGCCAGACCAGACCAATGTTGTGTGCCTATGTGCAAAACTGTCCCCTCACAGGCCTCAGTTTCTTTATTTGTCCAAGGAGGATGTTAGACTGGCTGATTTAATATTTTATGACAAGCTCTCGGGCTAGGCAACCAAGCCTCTCTGCTCCCAACCGACCCCCACCCCCACCCCCACCCCCAAGCTTCCTGTTCTTCTGGTCTCCATAGAAACCTCTGTCCTCTGGTCATCAGCAACTGCCTGACTTTCCAACTCTGCTGAGGCTCCTCTTGGGTCTGATCAGAAGTCCAGCCTGGCATCAGGCTTGTCCCAGCTTTTTCTTACCACAGCACAGCTCGGAGGCTTCTTCTCACCTCCTGCTCTGTCACCTTCCACAAACTGAAGGAGGCCCCACAGGGTTCTGACAACCACAACAGAGCAACCAGCTGCTCAGCCTCCCAATGGGGGACCCGGGGGAAGCCTGTCACACCCACGGGAGACAGGAAGGGAAAAGACTCACTGGCCCCTTCAACCTCCAGCTGTCTGTTGGGGGCCTGAGAAGGACAAAGGACTCCAGCCATGCACCCCAGCGCTGGCTCAACAGCCAGGCGGGGGTGTGTTCACAGGCCTCGGGGCCGGCCTAGGCTATCTCACTCTCCATGTTAGTTTCAAGTGGAAAGGCCCGAAGGCTTTGAAATCTTGTCTCTGCCATTGCTTGCCTGGGCTGATTAATTAACCTTTTGAGTCTCAGTGTTCTCATCTGCAAAATGGGATGATACCACTGAGTTCAGAAGGCTGGTGTAAGGGCCATTCTGATGACATGATGGCGTAAAGCACCTGATGATACAACACCTAGCAAAGAGCAGCAGAGCTGACACGGCAGCAGACACCAGGCATGTGGATCATGCCACCTCCTGGGCTTTATCTCTGCTCATGGCGGGGGTGCGAATCCAGAAAGGGAAGCAGGAGTACCCAGGGTGGCCACCACCTACCACATGAGGAACCGAGCCGGGATGCCATAGCCACCCAGGTGTCTGCTCATATATGAGGAATGTCTGCTGCCCCCTGCCACCAGGCCTGGCCCTCAGGGGCCACCTCTGCCTCCTGAGGGGCTTGCACAAAACCCTCTGTGGGACTCAGCCGGAATGCCAACTCCACACTACGGGCAGGGCCCCGTTCCCAACAGCCCCCTCTGGCTGCCCTGCTCCCAGGTGGGACAAGGGAGGCCTGTCTGGAAGCTAGTGAGGTAGGGTCCCAACTTTCTCACCTCTACTCACTAAGGGGATCCTGCCAAAAACAAAAAGAGTGAAACAACACGAAAGAGAACCAAAGGAAACAAAAGTGCATAGTGGAAGCAGGTGGGCCTGTAAGGAAAAGGAAGCGACCATGCCAGTAATGTTTAGCTCCGCTGGGTCTGCCCTGGCTGCGGGGCAGGCATTCCCCTTTTCATCAGCTTCAGCAGCCTTTCTAGGGAGGGTGGTGCCTGAGCCCGTCCTGATCCACCGCCTCCCCACTCCAGACCCACCCAGACACATGCAGGAGGGCGGACGCAGAAGGCAAAGAAGGGTTGGGGAGCCCCCTTTGACCTGATCTGAAGGCAGGGCAGCAGGCAGGAGTGGGCGAGCGGGTGGGGCCGGGGTCCCTGTGGGCAGGCGAGCCCTGGCTGTGCCTCCAGCTCCAGGCGGCCAGCCTCTGGCTGAGCAAGTCCTAGTTTGGAGAGTGAGCCGCTGCAGCTGCTCGGCTGTGCCCTCCCCCTCGCCACCCCCTCCCCCCAGTCGGAGACAGCCAGCCGTTATGAAAATAACCTGATTGGTAACCGACTGCACTTCCTCTCCCAGTAGCAGCTTCAGGCCCTGCAGCGAGCAGGCAGCAAGCGGGTGGGCAGATGGGCAGACGGAGAGACGGACACACACATACACGCTAGGGCCCTGCCCACTGGCTTCTCCTCTCAAAGTGCCCAGGGCCAGGCAGACTGACAGCCTCCCTCCACCAGTTACAGCCCAGCCCCTGCCCCAGCGTAGGGGTGGGGTGGGGGGAGTGAGGAGGGGGGTCAGGTAGGCTCCTCTCTGGCCACCTAACCTCTTTACCTTCTTGTACCCACTGGAAAGAATTGACTTTGGGGGTCTGAGGCAAGTGTCTGAGATAGTTCCAGAAGAAAAATAAAATCCCACAAAATAAATGTATGTCGAGAGTTTCACAACTTACAAAGCCCTTTTTTACAAACATTATCAGACAGACTGATTCCTCTGCAAGCAAGCAGGGCGCTCCCAGCCAGACCAACAGAGCTCCAGAGCTGGGCGGCAGAGCTGAGACTCAGGATCCGGGGTCCCCACGCCCCGCTGAGCACCTGTCAGGGCTGCACAGCCCGTGTCCCCCTCATCCTGCCCAGCATGCTACCACCCCCTTACATTCCTGGCTCTCTGGGGTACAGAGTGGCAGCTCTCAAACTTCCTGGTCCCAGGCCCCATTCACCCTCTTGAAAATTACTGAAGATCCCCAAAAGGTTTTGTTTATCCAGGTTATAGATATTAATATTTGCCAGATTAGAAATTGAAACTGAGAGATGTTTAAAATATTTATTAAATTTGTTTAAACACAATAAGCCCATTACATGTTAATATAAATAATATACTTTTATTAAAAATAAGCTGTTTCCAAAAATAAAAATATTCGTGAGAAGGGTGGCACGTTTAAAGTTTCTCGAATCTTAACATCTGCCTCAATAGAAGACAGCTGGATTCTCATATCTGCCTCTTTCATTAATGTGCTCATATCTGCCTCTGTCATTAATATGCTGTTTTGGTTAAAGTATAGGAAGGAAATTCTGCCTCACACTGACTGCAGTTAGAAAAGGAAGGATTATTTTAATAGCCTCTTCAAGTAATTATGGATATTCCCCTTTGCTACAACATAAAAATATAACAAATGGTAGTTTCTTAAAGGTTATGTGGAATCTGAAATCATACCAACGAACTTTTCACTGTTGTCCTGCATTTTGAGTTGTGTAACATCAAACATCAATCGCTGGAAAATATTGCTTTACTGAGTTATGAAGATCTGCCAAGTGTTGATACATTTCATTGTACAATATAAAAAGAAATCACACCTGCTAACAATCACTACTGATCTCATTAAAGGCTCTTTAAGTCTTGGGAAGCAAGCTGCCAGCCTCTAAATAGTGGATACAAGGTTTCCAAAATCTAATTCTCACCCAAAAGCTCCCATTTATCAGTAGCAACAAATACTGATACTGTTTTTGAAGTGACAAGCTTACTTGTTCATTTTGAGAAAATGTCTGCCAAATACCCAACTCAACTCGGACGAATTTTCTCCATCAGGTGTTCTTCAAAGTTAAAATGGTGCTCCTGCAAAATGCCTGCACAGCTTGCAAAGTGCTTTTCAAGACAACTACTATAGTTGGGAGTGCCTTAAGTATATTTCATATTTGTTCACACAGAACATTAAAAAAGACACATGTTCAAGGACCTAGGCTTTATAAAACCAAAACTTTTTGCTTCATTTTTGTCGTGAATATGGTGAGAATACAATGGCTACTAGTTTGCGTGGGGGCCAATTCTTTGACCTCTGCCAGGGTTCCAGATGTTTACTCCCACTGTTTCTGCACCATCAGTACAGATATTAACACAGTGAAAAGGGCACAAACCATGGCAGATCTAAATGTATTATTATAAAAATGGTTTTGACCTCACCAATCTCCTCTCCCCCAGGCCCCCGACCATACTTGGAACCACTGATCCAGCCTACATTACGAATCCTCTAGGCTAGCAAACGTGGCTCAGGTGGCATGGCACCAAGTCAGCCTCCTGTGCCTTGACACCAACCCTCGGTTCTAACCAGGCCAGCCTGTTCTCTGCACCCCCATCTGGCTGTGCCTGAGCTCACTGCTGTGTCCGTGCACATGGCCTACCTTCTGCCTGGAATACTGGCCTCCTTCCCCACCTCATGTCCAAATCCCACCTGCTCACAGCTACCCCAGCCAAGAACGCACCCCTCCCACCGGTAACTTCACATTACCCATTTGCTCCTCTACCACTGGACTCCTGGATGTCCTTGATTCTTTCAAATCCATATGCCTCATCCTTCCCACCCGCCAGACCACAAGCTCCTGGGGAGCCAGGGGAAGAGCCAGTGGGTGCATCTGGGTGCACCCAGCACAGTGCCCGGCAGCCAGCCCAGGGTTTAGCACTGGCCAGCTTAGCAGGAAGGAACAGGGAATTCTGCTGAGCAGGGGCCAAAGCCATAAGGGAAGAGGACTTCCTCCAACCTGGGTACCGCACCCAAGGACTGACCACAAGACCCAGGCTGGACCAGACCACTTCTCTTTGTTGGGTACAAGGGGACGGCAACAGCTTTTGTTTGAACAGCCACCTTCCCCTCCTCTCCAAAGCATCTGCAGAGTGACAGGTGAGGCCCCTTTCTGGGCTTAATGCCATTACCACTCCATGTTCTCTGTGGCTTTCCTGATGAGACCTAGATAGTGAGATTTGGTGACATAGTCACAGGGTAAGGCTGGTGCGCAAGGAGAGGAAATGAGGGGTTGCCTCAGGTACTTGGGGGCTGGATGAGGACCTCTGCCTCTGAGCTTCTTGCTGAAACAGCCCCAGTATCTCCTTCAGGTCCCGAGTCCCTGTCTCAGGGTCAGGCTCCTGGTAGGTCCTGGAGAAATGTTTGTGGAGCAAACAACTGACTTATTCCTTTAGAGCCTCCCCTCCACACCATCCTCCCACTGCCACTGGAATTCGTTCCAAGCACCCACTTACCCTTGACTGGTCTCCACTGACAGCCGAGGAAAATGCAGAGGCCTGGGCCACACAGTCACTTGGCTTCTCAGCTCCCTCCCACCTTCCTTTCACACGTTTTTATGTTGTATTTGACAGATATATAACTCTCTCTGTGGCAGACACTGTTCTAAGAATTTTACAAATATTAACTCAATTTCAGAAAAGCATTACTATCCTTGTGTTACAGATGAGGGAACCGAATTATAAAGAAATAACCTGCCTGCAGTCACACAGCTAGCAAGTGGCAGAGCTGGGAATCCAACTTAGGAATCTGCTCCAGGCCCGTGCCCTCACCCCTTCATTCTACCTCTGGACATATCTGTCCAGCAAAGCACCGTGGCTCTCCTCACGCTTGTGCACTTGGCACCTGGTAGTCTCTCTACCGGGAGTACCGTTCCTCTCTTCTGCTTCATGAGGTCGCCTTCATCTATTTCCTCTCATCTTTCCAGAGTTGGCTCTGACATCGGCTCTGTTGGAACATGCTCCCCAGCCCTCTTTCCCAAAGAGTCAGCTGCTCCCAAGCTCAGGCCCTCTTGGTTATTCTAGGCCACCAGTGCTGATTTACCAGTCTGTCTCACCTACTAGGCTGTGAGCCCCTGGGACCCCACGCTGCTCATCATTGCACCCCCAGAGTCTAGAAGTGCTGGGAGTGGTTTGAAGAGTGAATGGAGGGAATGGTCCAGGCTCAGCCTCTCGGGTCAGGCTGAGAGCAAAGGGCCTCAGGCCAGCACAGTGACCCAGCAGCTGGCCAGCTCCGGAGGCCTTCTTGCCTGCACCCGGTGGGCAGGTTGCTGGTTTGGGATGAGCTCTT
Source organism: Noctilio leporinus (assembly GCA_004026585.1). Lineage (NCBI taxonomy): Eukaryota > Metazoa > Chordata > Mammalia > Chiroptera > Noctilionidae > Noctilio > Noctilio leporinus. The sequence continues at coordinate 208,629 of PVIW01000828.1, forward strand.
ATGTCTCAGGCACACACTGAAACCGACCCCTGATGGGACCTCCCTCAGAGTATCCCAACCCCCAGCTGGAAGTGTTACAAGCCCTGGCACCCGTGTCCCTCTTCTCTTGTGACCAGTCTCCCTCGTTGCCTTCTCCTCTGTCTGCTGCAGGCTCCCATTCCCCATCTGCCAGTAGCAGCGCCCCCCGACAACTCATTCAAAATTTAACCATCCTTCTGAACCTTCTGATCACGTGGCTCCCTCCTCCAGAAGATCTCACAATCAGCTGTCAGCCCCTGGGGACCGAGCCTGTTTCCAGGCTTCTATGCACCTGACACAGGGGTCTCCCCGCTGGCTCTCGGGCAGAAAGTGTGCCTAAAACCTCTCTGAGTGATCTTTTCTGAGGGATTGGACCCAAGGTCCAGAGAGGATCTGCTCCTGATCAGCTATATGATTTCAAGCCAAGTCTCTTACCTTATCTGCACCTCAATTTCCTCATCTGATTAACAGGGGGAAATACCTGCCATATCCTCATGGGACTGTTGCAAGCTTGAAAGAGAAATGCTCACAGTAACCGATTTCTTAGTTTGCCAAAACTTTAAAGACAGAAAGCAACTCCAGAGGCCTGAAAATTAGGATCACCACTTTGGAGTGCAATTTGGCAACAAGTGCCTAAGCTGAAGACACACCACCCTGTCAACAAGAGCTATTGGGCAGGACGCACAAAGAGATGGGCACCAGACTGGTTTCTGGAGAACTGCTTGCAAGGGCAACAAAATCACCAACAACCTACATGCCTACTGACAGGATACTGGGCAAATCAGCTGCTGTGCAGTTACAAAAGGAATAGTTCATGGCAGCTAAAACGGGTTCATTAGAGCTCATGTGTCAAGATGGTTAAATGTCCAAAACAATGGGAAAAACCTGAACTCAGAATATGTACAGTACGAGTGCAGATAAATCCAGTGTAAAACCATACAAAACAGTACTATATGTTGCTACCCTGCGTACCTACGTAAGGAAAAATCTTATAACAGGCGTGGGAATACAAACACAAGGATCAGGACTATGGTTTCCTTGAAGGAGGGAGACATGGGGCCTCCAGCTCCATCTAAGGCAAATAGGGTACAATGCTTAAGATCTGACCAAGTGAATTGGTGGTATTACATTACTTTGTATTCTTTTTTTAAAAAAGATTTTATTTATTTACTTTTAGAGAAAGAGGAAGGGAGGGCGAAAGAGAGTATGAGAAACATCGATGTGCAAGAGAAAACTGGTTGCCTCTTGCATGTCCCCAACTGGGGACTTGGCCTGCAACCCAGACATGTGCCCTAGCCGGGAATTGAACCAGCAACCTTGTGGGCCATGGGATGATGTCCAACACCAGACAGGGTCACTTGGTATACTTTTCTAATTACAAAATACTTAATGCTTTAACAATAATTATTTTTTTAATTAAAAATTTTTTAAAGTTTTATTCATTATCTTTAAAGAGAAGGGTAGGAAGAGAGGAAGAAAGGGAGAGAAACAAAGTATATGGTTGTCTTTCACCTGCCTCCAGCTACGGACCTGGCTAGAGACCTGGCTTGCAACCTGGTTGTGTGTCCTGACTGGGAATCAAACCAGTGACCTTTGGGTTCGCAGGCCAGCACCTATCCACTGAGCCACCAGCCAGGGTGATGCTTCAACAATATTTTAAAATAATTTTTAAAAAAGATCCCTGAAGGAAGAACAGTTGCCTTGGGTCTTTCACGGATGGCATGTGCTCCTCATACTGTCTATCAGTAAAAACCCCATGTTTGTGGGGCAGGAAGGAAGGTCTCCCCCTAAAGGAGACTCACCCTTCCAGAGGAGGGTAAGTGGGTGGCAAGTTGTACCAGTGGGGTGTCTGTGTGGGCTGGAGAGCAGGAACCAGCTTGCCCCCTTTCACAACCGCCCCCACCTCAGTAAAATGTCAGCAAGCTGGGGAAGGGGGGCGGAGAGACAGGCAAGCTGTTAACCCGGGAGACGCTGGGGCGTGGGCGGAGCAGGCCCCGGCTCCCAGACAGCTATTTCGGCGCGCCGTGATGGGCTCAGCCCTGCAGGGGAAGGGCCTCTGGGGGGAGCTCTGAACTGGCGCTCTGCCAGCGGCAAGGGGGAAGAGGCCTCAGACGGTGGAGGGGGAGGGCTGTGGGGGCCTCGCTCTCTTTTCAGACCTCTCAGATGGGGCCCATGCACTGTGCTCTCCTCCTCAGCACCTCTGCCCAGGCCACAGGCCACCTACGGACCCCAGGGTAATATCAAGGGCTCCTTGAAACACATCCCTTGAGTCTTCCACTCCCTGTACTAGGAAAGCAAGAGAAAAGGTCACAGACTCGCCCCTCCATTTCACATCCAGCCAGGGAGCCACACAACAACTAGTCTTCCTACTCAAGGGTCTCCCCCAGCCCAGCCTTGCTCCCCTTGATGTCAGGATCCTGGGGGCAGTTTCCCTCAGGGACCATAAGCAGGTCAGTTCATGGGTCTACTCCACTCCTACATGAGACATAATTCTCTCACTCGATCTCATGGGCCCTCAAGCCCTTTTTCAGGCTCCACCCCCTTTGGGACGGGAAAATTTATAAAAGGAAGAGCGCTAGTATGTAGGGCAACCTGGCATTGTGAGAAGATCCCTGGGTTTGGGCTCCAGTGAGAGCTGTGTGATCCTGGGCCATGCCCCTGACCTCTCTGAGTCTTGGTTTCTCATCTGTTAAATGGGGATAAAAACAACTAACTACAAGGTTGTTGTGAGGGTGACATGAAACTGATGGACTTAAAAGCTCTGGCAACTGTTACTTGCCATAGAAAGATGAGCTGGCACATCACTCAGGTGGGTGCAGGGGAGTGTGGGGAGGGTATGGGTGCCCATCTCCACGCCCCCTTCTCTCCCTGGGCCACAGGGCCCTTGGTCTCATTCAAACCTGCTCTGCATCACCTAGCCTTGTCTCTGGTGGCAGCTGAGGAAGGAGGCAAAAAGGAATGATGGCAAAATAGCCCTTCCAGGGCATTGGGTCACTGTTCTGGCCTTCCCTTTCCCCACCTGAAACTGCCATCTAGACCCTGTGCTGTGAACCATGGGGGGCGGGAACCGCACTGCAGGCCTTATGTGGAGCTCATACCCAAAGGATTATCAGGGTCCCCACCCCTAAAACACAGAGGAAGCAACCCAGGGGAGCAAAAAGGAATGCCTGGTACACTCAAGGGTGCACCACACTAATCCCACCCAAGAACAAGGAGCGCTGGTACGCCTGCACGCAGGTGGAGCGGTCCCCACTTCTTACCCACTGGCTAAGTGTCCCCTCCCAGGCTGACTTAGAGGCTGCTCAGGTGGCAGAAGCAGCCTCCAGGGGAGGCAGAGGGCAGGCTGAATCGTGCTGCATGAAGATTTCTTAGAAAGCAGGGAAGGCTTTGGGGTCTTGTGATGTGATACAAATTGACATGACCCTGGAGTCAGAGGACTGTCACCAGAGCCCCAGGTAACCTCTAGCAAGCTGTGAGGCCTTGGTCCAGTCAAGGCCACCTCACTGCCCTCAATCTTCAGGGAGGAGGGTTGGGCCAGGTGAGACGGAAGCTCAGGCTGAACCTGCCTTCTGCTGCATTCTGACCGGCTCCACCCTGGCAGCCAGAGGATCAGGTAACTTGCAAGTAGGAGGTGTCTGTAGGTCTACCCACAGCAAATCTTTGGTGCAAGTGGATAGCAGGAAGGAGAATCCCTCCTTCCCTGCCCTCCCCACAGTGGTGGCTGTCGCCCCCTTGTGTCACTCTAGGATAATGCAGGGCAAGTTCCCCCATCAGCTTCTGGACCTTGAGACTCGCTGGCTTTTGTTAGGAGGGTACAGGGATCCAGCCTCTGCTGCTCCCAGGAACCAGCACAAGCTCAGCATCCTGGCAGGCGGCCCCCTCACCTCCTCTCCTGCTTGGGTGGTGAATCCTGGAGGGGGATCCAGGAAGCCGAGGAGGGCAGGCCAGTTTCCTTCTGACCCCCATCTCCAGCTGCCCAGGGCCTAGGCCTTCTCTGACTAGGGTCACTCAGTCCTTCCTCTACCTTGCTGGGGAAGACACCCACTCCTGTGATCTCTTTTGCCAACTTGAGAGTCCGGGGCAGCTCCAAACCCCGAGAGGTGACCTTCTCCGAGTATGGCACGAGGAGAAAGTGACAAGCATGGCCTCTCCTCCTGGACCTGTAAGCCAGAGGCTCCGGTGGGTGTGCGGCGGCACCGGAGGGAAGGCTGCGTCGGTCCCACCCTACCTAGTTCCCGGCCAGCTCTGCACTGGCACACCACACTGCTTGGGGAGCAGGCTGAGTGCAGGGAACTGAAGCACTGCTCAGCCCAGAGGCCCCTTTTTCTTCACACATGGGTGGGAACCCAGGGACTCCATCTTGCACCTGCCTCCCCAGGCCACCTGGGTGCTCCCAGTATAAGCATGAGCAAGACAAACCACTCCAAGAGGCTCCTTTTGCTTCAGACATCCCGGCGCCATGGACAGATATTCTCATCTTTGACTGTGACAGGTCCCTCCTGGTCATTGAAAAGTCAACCCAGACCAGGGCTGCTCCTGCTCAGGCTGCCTGGCAGGCATCCTCTGCCTACCTGGACGCTGAGACCATGCTCACCTGGGGCCATGTGGCATTACCTCTAAATGGGACCTATTGTCTCAAACTTGCTCCACAGGTGCATTTCCTACCCTCTGGGAACTAATGACTTTGAGCACTAATGAAGGGCAGGGGCGGCAGAGGAGCCAGTGACCAGGCTCCCAAGGACTCTGCTGTAGGCTGAGGCACCTTGTGTCTAGATATTTAAAGGGCTAGGGAACTTCTGATGCCCCCGGGGTGCAAGACCAGCTAATGCACCAGCTGTGCCCTGAGCAGTGTCAGACTGCCAGGACCAGGCCAAAGGATAAGGGTGTCTTCCCTCTAGGTGGGCTCTGGAGGACAAGTAGGGGATAGTCAACAGCCCTCCTCTTCTGACTGACCAACCCTTAGGCCAGCAGAATGTGAAAGGTGAGCACGGAGGAAAAGCCATCTGCTCTAGAATAAGGGCAGGGCCTGTACCTCCTCTTCCAGGAGGGGCTGGTGGTTCCCAGCAAGGACAGCTGAGGTGGATGCAGCTGGGGAGAAACATGATCAGCTTTGTGTCTTACTGGGCTTAAAAAGGGGAGAGGGCGATTTTTCCCTAGATTTCAAGATGGTGAAGCTGGTTGTGAGGGGCTGAGGTGGGCTTTAAGGAAAAGCCTTTTAAGGAAGATGCTGAAGAGGCTGCCATTCAGAGACTGCTCCGCCCAACTGCACAGGGAGGCAAACGCACTGCACGCCCAGGGACCTCCACTTCCCCTCCCAAGTCCACAGTGGAGAGTGCTGATTACACATAGAACTTGACCACTGAGCAAAGACCCAAATGCAGACTTCTCAACACGGATTGAGCAGACACCGCCAAAGCATATCATCCCCGAGGTTTCCTTCTAGCCACTGTCTACTCAGCCCCAAGGTTTGAGATGCGTGTGGGAGGGGAGGGGAGCATAATGGGGGAAATGCAGAAGGCGGAGGCCCCATGAGAAGCAGGAATGTGTTCAGGATGAGCATGGAGCCTGGGGAAAGATGAAGGGCTAGTATCAGGTGGGCCGCTGGGGCCCTTTACCTGAAACTGGCAACGAGGAAAGGTGGCAGGGCTAAACAAACAGCATTAAAGGGGTAGTGCCCAGGGCAGGTGCACTGTTCCAAATGTTTGTCCTCACCTGCCCCAATGAACGCTCAATCAAAGTGAGGAGAGGGGGTCCGCCCCAGTGGGCATCCGATTCTCTGAACTCCCAGGCCTGTGAGGAAAAACTCTTTTCCTCCATTGCCCCCTTCCTGACTCCACTGGGTTTTCCAAATATATTCATTTCTGAATGCTCCACTATCCCAGCACAGGACTGCTGGCCAGAAGACACTCCTTACATGCTTCTGACGTTCTTCCCATTAAATGTTCTACTGGATCACTTGGCATCCCAGACTGATGTAATGCTGTGGTTCACAATACTTGGTAGCACATCAAAAACACTTGGGAAGCTGTAAGAAAAATGTCCATGTCCCACCTCCACTCACACATGCCAAGGGAAAGATCTAGGAATCTGTTTTACCCACAGCTCCCTAGGTCATTGTGAAGTTCTGTTTGGGAAGCTGATATAGAGAAGGGGATGTGGGTTTTGGAATCAACTAGAGTTCAAACTCTATCTCTGCCTCTTACTTGCTATGTGACCCTGGGCAAACTACTCTACTTCTACTTCTTGAGCTGGTGTTTTTCTCATCTATAAAAATGGAGACTAACCCTGGCTGGTGGCACAGTGGATAAGGTGCTGAGAACCCAAAGGTCGCTGGTTCGATTCCCAGCCAGGGCACATAAACAGGTTGCAAGCCAGGTCTCCAGCCAGGTCCGTGGCTGGAGGCAGGTGAAAGGCAACCATACATTGATGTTTCTCTCCCTCTCTGCCTCTCCCTTCCCCTCTTTCTGAAAAATAAAAATCTTTAAAAAACAATAAACAAATGAAAATGGAGACATAATACCCATGCTGCTTATGTTAGAGAATTATGTAAAGGTATTTGTTGGTTTTCTTGCTTCTTATTCTTCCTAAATGTGCCTGAGGTTCATCCCTACATCCACAAACCTGTGCCCTTCAGAAGGGGCACAGCCACGGGCCAGAAAAGCCCAATACCTGGTACCCTGTGGGCAGAGACAGGAAGCCTTTGGCGGAGCCCCTCCCTCCCCTGTCTGAAGCCTGTGAACACTGGAGGCTACATCCTGCAAAGCTGGGTGTAAACTGTCTCTCCATCTTGCAGGGCTGTGGGTGACAAAACGGAGGTACCGGGAGCTTTGCTCCCATCCCCGTTTTCGATGATGCTGAAGGCCCTGTGGCTTCACAAGAGCACATGGAGCTCCATCTGCTAGTGTGAGGCTCCAGACCTGTGGGCGTGCTTGGCAACAGCGCAGGTGCAAAGAGCAGGGCCCTGGCCAGGGTGAGGCAGGCAGAGGGCATAGGTCAGCACTACAGGGATGCCAACCAGCACAACAGGAGGAAAGTGCCCATGTTAGTGGTGGTAAAGTCTACCCTGGGAAGGGACAAGGTAAAGCTCAGGGGAGCCAAATGCCGCGAAGCCTGGGCAACTGAAGAAAGGTGAGAGGGAGGCCTTGGGCAGACTCCAAGTGGTCAGAGTTCAGTATGAGTTGGCTTTGGGGTCCTTAGCTGATTGGCTGCAAGCTCCTCAGCCACTGGAGAACACGGGGCAGTCAGGAGAAAGTCCAGGGAGCCAGGTGAGGTGCTCATGGGGCTCCACCTTCCCTCACCTTCCACGAGGGCTGCACCAGCAGAAAGCCGCTCCCAGCCAATTGGGCACACATGACATGAACTGCCTGCACCGAAGTCTTTCCACAGCTTCCCCCAGTGCCTCACCAGGGTCTTGGTCAGAGCTGCAGTTACAGGCACATGATGGTGACATTTGGTGTGCGGGGGGAGAGGGGGCGAAAGGGAGCTGGAACATTCCGCACAGATTCCAGCCTGCGGCCCACCGCATCACTTTCCCAGCCAGGGAAGGACCGAAAGGTAAGGGGAGAGATGCCTGCTGCCTGGCAGAGAGAGAGGCTGGGGTCGCCCTGCTAATTAAGAGTACAGTAGAACAGATGGCCGGGTACCCTTAACCCCAAGGAGAGGCTTAGCATGTTGAGCGATTAAATCAGTGACCAGTGCCCCAGGACAAGCATGTGTCCTGACAGTATCAGCAGATGTCATGAGGTGGTGGAAGGCAATCGGGCTCTACCGAGGTCCCGGGGGCGGCCAGATCCCCCACCTCAGCGCGGCCAGGAGGCTCAGCCAGGGCGCTGGTCTATCAGTGCCAAGAATAGGTGAGCGACAGTCCTGGGGCCCTACCTGCTGTTGATTCCGTCTCCCTGCTGGAGAGTTGGAAGCTAACCCTGCCTCAGTACCACGAAGGAGCCACGCTAAGCTGCCGGGGCCAGGGAACGACTCCCGCTTGGTGCCGGGGCCAGGACGCGGGGGTTGACCCCCACGCGGAGCCCACGCCAAGACAGCGCGTACCGCCGGGGGAGACGGCCACTGCGCGCCAGCAGAAGGGACCCAGGAGTGCCGCCCGGTGCCAGGCGCGGCATCCGCCCGGTGCCGCCCGCCCCGCCGCCGCCCGGCTCACCTGTGCCCGAAGAGCCGTAGCCCTGGGAAGCGCCGCTTGCTGAGGCGCCGTGGCGTCTTGTCCGGCTCGGGACAGGCGTCGCACCCGGAGCCGCTGGACGAGGCGGAGGCAGACTCGGAGTCGCTGCTCCGGGCCTCGGGGCTGCCGTCCCGCGGCTCCATCCGGCCCTAGCCCCGGCCGGCAGCGGGCCCGCGGAAGACGTCCATGCCGGGCCGGCGGCCGGGGCTCAACACGCCGGCTCGGCGCCGCCTGCTGCGGGCATGGCGCGTGCTCGCTCAGCCCGCCCCGCGCCGCGCGCCCCCGCGCCCCACGCCCAGGTGCCGGGGAAGCGGCCGCCGCCGCTCCAGGAAGTGCCGCCAGCCGCGGCCGCAGGACCCCGCATAGCTGGCCGCGCTGGTGCCTGTCCGTCGCCGAACACGCCCCCTCGGTTGCGCGGCAGCACCCACGCGCGGCGCCCTCTGCCGGCTGCCGGACGCTCAGCAACCCTCCAAGGCCTCCCTGAGGGGGCGTGGCCTAGACGGGGCGGTACACTCGAGGTCCCGCCCCCAAACTTCAGGCTGGTCCGCCTGCATCCCACAGAATATCCTTCCTGACACAGCCACACTATTCCCACCCAGACACGTACATTTTCCTCCCCTTAACCCTCTCCCCGAGCAAACAACATACCTGATCACTAGTGAACACCCAGGAGGGAGGCTGCCACCACCTCGCCTGCCGCAGCCACAACGAATAGACCCCTCTCTCGAACACCCAGTCCTGGTTCACAGCCGCGCAATCTCCACCCTTACCCCCTTGGCTCTTCCAAATTACACCCAAGGGAACAAGTCATACGCAGAGCAAACATGCCTCTCACACAATTACGTTCACTCACTACTCAAACGAACACGTCCAACCCCAGCCTCTGACACTCAGAAACGCGTACCAGGACCAAAGCTACCATACCAAAGTGACCCTCTCGTACACTAAAAAAGAACACACACTTTTCTCATAAGAATTCATCTTTCCACAGCTATTCACAGTTGCTTCCAGCCCTTTTGCACACTTCTAACAAATACCATTTACCAACACAATATCCAAAAACCTGTAGATCCCTTTATGCTACAGGAATCACTGACCAGCACACCACTTACACACTCATACATACACACAAGTACACACTCATTCACCAATATACACACCCATATAGAACATACACACCTTTCTGCTCTGCACAAACACCCCCCAGGACAATGGTTACACATTGCCACATCCCTCTTACACACACCTCACCCACTGAAAATAGGCTTCTCAGACACATGCACAAATACACCCCAAGGACCGCAGAGGTTGTCCCTTTTAAAGATAAGGAAGCTCTGGGAGGGTAGCTCAGTAGGTGAGAGTGTTGACCCAATGCACCAAGGTTGCGGTCTGATCCTGTGTCAGGGGGTACCAGACAAGAACTAACCAGTGAATGCATGAATAAGTGTAACAGCAAACTGGTGGTTTGCTCTTTCACTCTGAAATTCATTAAAAAAAATACATAAACAAAGATGAGGAAAGCGATTGGAACCGGAGCCTGTGGTGGTGTAGCCAGCATGCATGCATGGGAATCAGCAGCTCCAGCAGCTTCGGTAGCCTCTGCAGGGCTGACAAAGGGAGGCAAGCCCTTCGCCAGCCCTGCAGAGAAACTGGAGAGCATGGTCTTCTTCGTCCCAACCCTGCCTCCCTGATGCCCGCTGTTTCTGTTCAAGCTCCTCTCTGCAAAGCCACATCCTGTGCAAGCTTCACTTTCACCCTTTCCTCTGGGTACTGGTTGCCCATTTTCCAGCCTTAGGCAACCACACATAGCCAATGCTGGGGACTGTGACTTGTGGGAAAGCCCAAGTTTTTGAGAAATAGCCAGCACCCAGAAACTTAGAATCTTCTTCCAGCTTCCTTTAGGTTTCTCATGGGCCTGGAGGTCTGAAGAGGGCAGTAGCCCTCCAGCCAGCCTCAGGCGCTAGGATGGCCAGGAGGGTAGGGAAATCCACAAGTGAGCTTGATGCTGTCCTCCAGGGGTACATGGGCCCCTTTGGAAAACTTTTCCAAAGGTTCTGACACCAAGTTCTGAGGGAGGAGACCAGAAACAGCTGAAGCGTCCACTGAGTTTGCACAAAGCCTTTCAGCATCCAATGTTCCGTTCCTGCGGGGGCTTCTCTTCCCTAATCCCCCTGCTGTGCGTGCCTTCAACACTTAGCTTCCTGCGTGCGAACTCAGCCCTCCACCACACTGCCCCCCCAGCAATTCAAACATCAGAGTTCCCTCCATCCTGCTGAGAACCTCCTTGCATTTTTTGAGCCTCCGTAGAGCTGCTGGACAATGGGTGTGGTGGGCAACCCCCCTTATGCCACAAGCCCCCATCCCAGATAAAAGACTCAGACAGGGCTGGAGGTGCCCGTTCCCGGGACACCCTGAGTACCTACTGTGTTTGGGGGGTCTCGGCTGGGATCTGTGGCACGTCCCAGGAGCGGTAGCGCCACATCTGCCTCAACGCCCCTGGCCGCTCCCCTTCTTCTGTCCCCAGCGCCTCCGCGGGACCCAGAGCTGTGGCCTCATCGCAGCCTCCCCGGGTACTGTGGCCGGCCCCCAGTACGCTCATCCTGCCGGCGACTCTCTTCCTCTTTTGGCACTTCCTGACCGGGGCCCCCGCGAGAGGCCAGCTGACTGCCCCAGCAGAGGACCAGGGACCTCTTAGGCGCCTTCCGCTGGCTAAGGCAGGAGGCTGGCTGGAAGAGGAGCTGTATGGGAGAGCAAGAGGCAGGTGAGGACAAGCCCAGCGCAGCAGCCAGGAGACAGCCCTGAGAGCCAGAGGCTGCTAGGCAGCCACCAGGCCTGCCTGGGCTGGGTGGGATTGGAACCTCAGCCTCAGTCTGGCCTTCCTCTCCAGGTCACCTCAGATTTTCACTTCTTGGTCCAGCTGAGGTCTCGCACTTCATTACAACTACCTGTATGTTGGGAAGAGGGGGGGCGGTGCTCAGCCCACACAGCTCTCTCTCTCTCTCTCTCCTTCACGCCTCTGTGAGCATCACATCATCTAAACGGTGGCAGAGAAGAAAGGGGAACTAGAATGGAGCTAGAAGACTTGAGCTCATGCCATGTTTCTGCCACTTACCAGCTGTGCAACCTGGATCAGGTAAGAGAGGGTTACCCCTCTGTGCCCACCTTAAATCTTTCTGGAATAAGGTGGGAAGTAAGCAGATAAACCAATGGATACATGTGTCAGGGAGCTTTCCTGGGCCTCAGTTTTCACATCTGTAAAATGGCAGGATGGCAAGAGTAATAACTGAACTCATGGAATTTTATGAGGATTAAATAAGAAGTGAAGGGTTTATAAATTAATTATAATTTATATGTATCAGTGGATTGGTGCCAGCCTGCAAACCCAAAGGTCGCTGGTTCAATTCCCAGCCAGGGCACACAACCAGGTTGCAAGCCAGGCCTCCAGCCAGGTCCGTAGCTGGAGACAGGTGAAAGGCAACCATACATTGATGCTTCTCTCCCTTTCTTCCTCCCCTCCCTGTCCTTCTCTCTGAAAATAATGAATACAATCTTAATTTTAAAAAAGCTTTAAAAAATTCACTCTTTCTATAACTACTTATTGAATGCCTTCTCTGCATCAGGCACTGGGTCAGACTACATAGCAGGGAGCAAAGAAGCAGGGCTCTAACTCTAGAGCCTAGATTCTAGTGGGGAGGGTATCTAGGAAACAAATAATCAATATACAAAATAATGTCAGGTAATGGATGTGCTCTAGAGAAAAATGAGGCCAAAATGAAGGTGGAAGAGAATGATGTTGCAGGGGAGGGGCAGTGTGCCACTTAGGTAGGGGGACTGGGAAAGCTTCTCTGAGGAGGTGACCTTGAGAGTAGACCTGAATGAATCAGGAGCAAATGACGTAACCCCAGGTGCCGAGGAAGGAAGGCATTTGATGGCCTCACTGTGCTGGACTTTGAGGCCATCATGAAGATTTAATAAATACATCGTAAGGCATATATACCAGGGTTTATTATTGTTGGGTTGTTTCTGGGATGGAAATCAAATCATACTTTCTTCCAACACTCTTTAATTACTCTGCTGTATAATTATTTTTGATTTTTAAAATTTTTTGTAGCTCTGTATGTGTTTGTTTCCCCAGGAAAGCTGTAAATTTCTTGAGGACAGAAACATCAGTTTAGTTCAACAGTTTCGCCTCAGCACCTGCAGATGCAGGAACACACACGATGCCATCCCAGCCCTTAGAAACCTCCATCTGGTGCTGTAATCGCCTCTGTGTCCCTTGTGACTAGAATATAATTTTTCTCAATAAATATTTGTTTAAGAAATCAGGCGATGCCGTGAATAATTAGTACTCAGTAATGACAAAACAATGGCTAATATTTCTTGGACACTTCTGTCCCAGAAACCTCTGGGTCCTTGTAATGACCCTATCAGGTAGATCCTGTTACTTTCCTTTTACAGGTGGGGAAAGTGAGGTAGATTGCTAAACTCATTTTTTTCCAAGGTCACCAGACTGGAGTAACTGGTAGAAGTAAGACTCTGTGCCCTTCAATAAGACATTCTATTGTCCCTCCAGGGTTGGGGACATGGCCAAATATTACCCCCTGAGACTTGGCACCCCCTTTCCAGCAGCCGTCCCTTCTGGTCCATCATCTCTGAATTCCTCAGGGCGGGTCCTGTATGCTGTGGCCCATTGGAAGCTGTGCCAGCCAGGCCAAGGACTATTCTAGAAGACTGCAACAGGGCCCTGTGCTCCTCTCCCAGAGATCCTGCAAGTAGCCTGAGCAGCTAAACAGAGGAAATGGGGCTGGGCCTGTTTTCCAGCTGCAGCTCCTGGCAGCTCTGAAGCGAGCGGTGGAGGGCAGGAAATACGGCTCCTGGAGGGGAAGCGGGCAGGCTGGGAGCTCTGCGAAGCACAGCAGTCCTGACTGCAGCGCCAGGGTCCTCTTGGGCTTGTCCTCCTCGAAGCTGTTGATGCTTTCCAGGTGGGGTGGGGAGGTCAATCAAGGCTGGAAGGGACAGGTGCTCAGGGCTAGGGAGGATGTGCCCTTGGCGGTTCCTAGAATGACATGTGCCAGCACTGGGGAGTTGGGGACCCCTCAGAATCCACCCAGATACACACAGGAAGAGGAATCTAGGTAAGAAAATTATTCTGGGCTTTATGGAGGCCCCAGGGGGTGAGGTGTTCTACTTTCTGTGGCCTGGATGATTAAGTGGGAGCTGGGGAAAAGAAATGTACCAGGGCACCAAGCACCCAAACCACGATCTGGACAGTCTCTGCTCTCAAAACCAGTTGAGCTGGCCTCCTTGGCCTGACCTTCATGGCTCCTTATGCTCTGGTTTCCTTTCCTTTTTGCCTCTTTGTTCAGGCTTTCCCTGCGGAGAGATTTTCTCTCAGCTCACACCATGCTGCTGCCTCATAGTAGGTGCTCAGTTAACCTTTCTTCCCTCTTTTTCCCCACTTCCTTTGACATGCTGTCCTCATCGCCCTCCCCACTGCTATTCCATTCTACCTCTGCTGCTTCCTTGGCCCTGACTGCTCATAATGTTTGACCAATCAAACTCTCCATCTTTCAAAAACCCAGTCCAAGAAGCAAAAGAGGGAAGGTGAAGAGAGGCCCAGGCCAGGGTCCATGGGTTCAAACTCCAGCCCTTCCTGGTGACTGGGCAAGTCATTTAACTTCTCCAGGCTGGGTGATGAATCAGATGAGTTTTAAAGTCTTGTTTAGTTCTATAGTTTTATTTGAATCAACTTCCCTGATCTTTAGGTTTTCACTCATTCATTTGTTTGACGATGTTTTATAAATACCTACTAAGACTCGAATGCTGCTCCAGACCCAGCGCTCCCACCCCACTGATTTATCTCTGATACTCATGTTTGTTCCCAATAATATTCCTATGTCATGTGACCTTTTGTGCACATTAGTCTGGTTTCCTAACAGGATCCTTGCACCTTACGTTGCTCCTAGCTCTGTACTGGGGGCAAGAATATGCTTAGCAACTTCCTATGGAAGTTGAAATAAGCTGAATATAGGTGTCCCACAAGCTGAGCAGAGGGGAGAACTGGCTTCCTGTTTGCACGGGTGGCTGTAGTGAGACACGGGGGAGCTTGTGAATCTAAGTCCCTTCCCAGCTGCTAAGCCTGTGGTCCAGGTACTGGCTGAAGTCCTTGGAAGCAATCCTGAGCTCAAGAGCACCAGCTGATTGCCAGCCCTGCCTGAGTGCTGGGCCTCTGGCATCCCCCTCCCCATCCCCCACTTCTCCCCCAAAAGGAGACAGAGGTACCCTAATGGGACTGCAAGTGCCACTGGCTAGAGACAGATAGAAATTTGATGAGGCTCCTTCTTTGTAGCCTCACTTAAGTCACGAGCAGGAGAAAACCTGGGGGAGGGACGTCAGACTCTCTCCTAGTCTGGCAAGAGAGCCATGGGAGCTCAGCAGTCAACAGTGGACCCTCAGACACCGTGATCTCTCTTGGAAATGATCCTTCGGCACTTCCCAGGTCCTCAGGTTGGAGGTGAAAGGAATTTGACCAGAGGCTCTCCCCTCAACCTGGTTCAGCTGGACACTCCTTAAAGCTGGATATGCCCTCTGGTCAGAGCGTCCTTCTGACTCCATCCTGGTCTGTAGCACCAAGCACCCCCCACCCCGCCGGCCTCCCGCCCTCCAAAGCTCCCACCCACAGCTCCTACACCGGGACAGCGATCCGACCACCTTTCAGCTGCCACGCCCCCTATCCTATGATCCCTCCAGGAATATATGTACGTAATACAGAGCCAAAAAGAAAAGATCCTGAAGGATGAAAAGTCCCGACTTTTGAAAGTAAAAACAGTTTTGGAGTGAAAACCACCCGAGTCTGGATTCTGGCTTTATCAGTTAATGGTTGTGCGACCTTAGCCAATTGCTTAACTTCTCTGAGGCTCAGTTTCTGGTCTGTAAGATGCTGCTCAAGGGCCTTCAAATCCTACCTACTCCCTGCATCCTATTTAGTTTTCCTTCCCCAAACATCTGTCTCTCGGGAGCATCTGTAGGTCAAGAACAGTGGAGCCCAGCAGAAGCCATATTTAGTCTCCATGCCTTCCTACCCCTCTTAGTGTGTTTTTGAGGAGAGGTTTTCCCCAGCCTGTGCTAACCCTTACCCTTGAGACCTGGATCCTTGAAGGGCTTCTCTGAATGCCCTGCTCTGAAACTGCACCCACTGAGGCAAAAACAAGACTCCACCCCAGGCTCCCTGGTGCCAGGCCCAAGGGCTGTATTCTCAGCAGCACACCAGAGAACCTGTTCAAGTACCTTTAGTCCTCCCAGCTGCCCTCAGAATGCCCAAACGGCTCGCGCCTGCCCTTGTGTGGGTGGTAGGGAGCATCAGCTGCTGGGGGTGGGGAGCATGTCCCAAGCACCGTCAGTCAAATAGCATAGGATAAGATCCTAATCCCTGCGCTGTTTCCTTCAGGACGAGCCGGGCCCCGCTTCCGGGCACTGCCCAGCCTGGCCTTTGACTCACTTGTCAGCAAGAACCTCAGGTCCCTGCCGGGAAGGAGTTGCAGGCTGGGCCTGGGCCCCGCCCTTCCCCAAGAAAGGAAAATGGATAGACCCCCAGCTTCCGGCTTCCTCTGGCCTTGGGGCCCCCTCCTCCGCTCCACCGCAGTTCTCTGCTCCCGGTTTTTGCATTTTTAATTCAGGACAGAATGTGATCTCTTGCAGCTCCTTGCTTTATCCTGTTGCTATTTAAATTACAAATCGGCCCATCTCCCTGTCACTCTTGGGTTATTTTTAGCTCCTGGTAAATAGCAGCAGGGAGAGTCGGATCAGGTGCCCCTCCCTGGAGGAGCTGTGTGTCCGGGGCCAAGTGCTTGCAGCAGGGGGCACTCTCCCCTGCCAGGTGTCACCCCTCAGTTCCTGTCCCCGCAGCTCCCTCTGATGGGGGGGAGGGGGCAGGGGAGGACTGCAGGCTGGGACCCGCCCACAGGCTCAGTCTCTGTGCTCTAAGTCTCCATTAAGCTCTGCCATTCCCAGGTCTCACCACCATCCATCGCTCCAGGCCAGCCTCCTTTAGGGGCCTTCCTGGATCCCCCAGGCCCACTAGGAGGTCCAATATGGAGGTGGGGGACAAAAGATCTTCTAACTTGTGCCTCAGCCCTGCTATGAGTCAGGAATTTCACATCACTTATCTTCCTGATCTTCCCAGCCACCCTTTTGCGGAGGTATGAGTATCCCCATTTTCCGTATGAGGAAACAGGGTCAGAGGTAAAAGCGACTTATCCAGCTAGGAAGGGGCAGGGCTGGAATTTGAACCCAGGTCCCCCTGACCTTGAATCCTGCAAGCCTGTGTACTGCATGGCCTCTCTCGGTAAAATGCACATGTCCTTTGTCTGATGCCCCGGTTAACTCCCAACGCCCAACGTCAGCTGTCTTTTCCGTGGGCTTATCCGTCCCACCTACTGAATCAGGGGTTGGCAAACTCTGCCCCATGGGCCATATCCAGTCTGCTGCCTGTTTTTGTAGGGCTGTGAGCTAAGAATGTTTTTTTTTTTTTTTTTTTTTTTTTACAATTTTAAGTGGTTGGGAAAAAAGCACAAGAATAATATTTGTGACAGTGGCAATGATATGAAATTTAAAGTTCAGTGTCTATAAATAGAGTTTTGCTGGAACCCAGCCATGCTCTTTCATTTACATATTGTCCACGGCAGAGCAGAGTGACAGAGAGTGTGTCATCTGCAAAGCCTGAACTATTTACTGTCTGGCTGTTTATTGAGTCATACTTTTGTCAAGGGAAGGCACCGCGTCCAATACTTCCATGCCATCCAGTGACTGGCCCAGGACCAGAACTCCAGACAGAGGTGCTGGTCTTCCTTCAAGGCCCTGCAAGGGCCACGATAGCACAGGGAGGCCCTCTACCACCCACACCCCAATGGTTTATCTTCTTTCCAGGGCAAACTAGTAGTTTCCAAATCTGCTTTCTTATCAAAGTTACCTGAGAGAGGTTGTTCAAGGGGAGATGCCTAAGCCCAACCCTAGACTACCTATATCAGGATGCAGGGATGCGACTTCAGAAGTCATTTGAAAAGAAAATCCCCCAGGTGATCTGGTTTGGGAACCACTGGGCTTAGCTCCAGAAGGTCAAGCTCTGCATCTCTGGCTGGTCCTTTCAGACCAACCCCAGTGTCCCTAGAACCCCTCTGGCTTTTTCCAGGCTGGACATCACTCTCCAATGGTCTCTTGTGCCCAACCCTGATACTTTAGAACTTCCTCGAATGTACGGGAGATACCTTTCCTCACACAGAGACGCAGGTGTAAGATACACACCTCCATTCCCCTCCCCCTGTAAGAGTTTCTACTGGCACAAACCTGCCATCTCTCCACTCACATAAAGCATTTGCAAGGGCTAGAAGATGAAGGGAGATTATTTTCTAGAAACCCCCACGTCCCTAAAAGCTTCTACTGTCCTGCTGAAAACCCCCATCCTCACCCACGTCTGAGGCAGCCAGGCCTCAATTCTGCTTCTGCTTCCACCCCCTGCCTCTGATTTTTTTTTGCCCCCGCATTTTGCATTTTGGTTGGAGAGCCCTTTCTCTCTGTGAAGGGCTTTCAACTGCTTTTCTTAGCAACTCACAGCAGGGTGGGAGGTTCAGCTGTGAGCCAGAGCTGCTTGGAACCATGGCAAGCGGAGGCTGTGAAGAGGGCCACCAGGGGCCTGAGTTCCTGCCAGCCCCGGGCGTCCTGGGCGAGGAGAGCTTGCATGGGTCAGCAGCCCACTCAGAGCTGCAGCCTCATTGTAGGGCTCAGCCAGAAAGCACAGCTTGTTCCCTGGGCCTGAGAAGGTTTTTGAAAGTCTGGGCTGGTACCTCCTTCAGAGGGCTTCTTCAGCCCTCTCCCCAGGAGCTATCTTCTGCAGACTTCACATAGGTGACTCAGAGGTCTCTGGATACCTTCACAGCCAGAGAGGAGCCACAGCGTGGTCACCCTCTATTCTTAGTGGCTAGAAGCTCACATTTGGGCTGTGGAGGGGCCTCCATTCAGGCAGGAAGCACCCTGGGAGAATCCCAGCACTTGCAGCCGGTTCTGTGTGTGTGTGTGTGTGTGTGTGTGTGTGTGTGTGTGCACGCAGCCTCTTCCATCTTGGCTTTTTAATTTTCTTTGCTCCCTATCCTCCAATGCTATACCCACTTTGGTCTCCTTTCTGCCTTTAGATGCTGTTTGTCCCTGGCCCACAGACAAGGAAAACTATGAGGTTCCCCCTAAGGTTACAGGTAAAGAGCTGGGGTCCAGAGAGATATTGCCTAGCTCAAGAACACACAGTAAGTCACTGGCAGAAGTGAGAATTCAAGCCAGGGCTCCTGATTCCCAGACTCATATTTCTTCCAGGAGTCTACATTGTATGCCCCACTTCCTGTCAGTGAGTCACCTGTGCACTGTCCCCTCTCCCGGGACTTTCCCAGGCTCTTCTATCTGCAGCTAGAAGGCATGGGACAGATAATGCCGTCCTCTCTGCGTGGCGCTTTGGGAGAATTTGGTAATGGACCTCAATGGACCTCTGATTCCTTATGTGTCCCCCAAAGTGAAAGTAGAGGTTCCTTGGGAACCTAACCTATTTCCCATTTATTCTAAGCATCTCACTTCATGATGGCGAAGCTTCCTCTTCTTTTCCCCCATCCTCCCCCAAGTGATGGAGGCCTGATGACTTCAGAGCTGTTAAGAATACAGAGGCCCTTCAAGCTCTCAGGGCTGGGCTGGCTTTATGAAACATCTTCCCAGAAGTCCCAGGGAGAAGCAGAGCAGTCTCAGACACACTTCAAGTCCTCATGGTTATAAGCAGACAGGAAAATTATCCTCTCTAACCAGGCTGATAGCATCAGGGACTGCAGGTGCCTCAATGCTGGGCCCCCCAAGGAAGTCACTCTGGACCAGGGGCTTTACAGGGGCAACAAGTCCAAGTTGAGGTTGTGGTTTGAAAAAGGAGGAAGGTAAGGATGGCCTCTGCCCTGCTTCCACCCCTTCCACAGAGGCCCTGTCTATAGAACGAACTTACGCATCCCTGTTTGAGGGGCAGCCCTCCCTCATCCCATCCCAGGTCATAAAAGTGGTTGCTGGGGCCCATCCCAGCTGATTCCTCCAGGGAACCCCTGGGCAGAGGTGGCAGGACTGGGGAGGCTGGGAATCTCTCACAGGCAGAAGACCATTTAACTAAGATGATGTTTTAAGGTGGGGGTTCGAGGTTCAGTCTGCCACCAAGGGAGCCAATGATGGTCTGCTGGGACAGATGGATCTAGGAGGAGATCCCTTTTCCATCTCTAGGCAGCAGGGCCTCAGCCGCGGTGGCAGGGAGCATCTTGGTCACTTCCAGAAGCCAGTGCCTAGCACAGGGTCAGCCCACAGGAATGCTCAGGCAAGGCCTATTGAATGAATAAAGGGTCCCATTTTGCCCCAGAAGAAAGGCCCGGAGCGTGTCCAGCTCTCCCCAGCAAACGTTGGTAAAGACCATGTCTTGCTTAGTCTCCCCTCGCTGCCTAGTCCAGCGCCTGGCACGGAGTTGGCATCAGTAATTCCATGTTGAATGAATAGGGCTGTTACGGTTCCTAGAGAAGGGATCCCAGAAACTCCCTCCCCGCAGCACCGAGGGTAGAAACCCTTCATGATCATTTCTCAGTCCTCAGCATCAGGCAAGTAGCTGGCACACAACGAATGTTGACTGAAACCCGGGGTGGGGGTGGGGGGTCCTAGGTGCCGCGCTCCCCTCTGCCCCCCTCTTACCTGTAAGACACCTGCTTTCGTAGGTGCATCTGGCGGAACCTCTCCTCCACCGGGGGCCCAATGGCCATGTCCCAGGGTGCCTCGGGCCACAGCGGGGGGACCTCGGCTTCCTCTCCCCGCCGGCATCGTGGCCGCACCACCTCTTCCTCTGCGTCGGGACCGCCGCTAGCCCCGCGCCGGCGGGGCCCTCCGCCGCTGAGCCCCTCTGCCATCCCGGGGTGGTCCTCTTCCCGCGGCTCCCGCAGCCTTTCGGGGTCCCTGCTAAAGTTCAGTCTCCCTTTCTCCTGGGCTCAGGGACGTGAGCGTGGGGGAAGGGGTCCCTCGCGTGTCTCCCGACGCCCGCGCTCCGACGACCGGAGCAGCGAGGTGCTGGGCGCTGCGCCTGGGAAGGGCGGCTGGGATTCTCCCGCGTCCGGGCGGGGGTCCTCGGTGGGTGTCGGGGCGCTGCGCCGTGCGGTCTGGGGCGTTCCCCGGACGGCTGGGGCTGGATGGAGCCCGAGCGGAGCGGAGCGGGAGCCGGGGCGGCGAAGTCGCTCCTGCAGCCGCAGCCTCTGCCAAGCACCGGAGTGTCACCTTAGAGACATCCGCAGGCCCGCGGGGTCCGGGGGCGGGGAGGGCGCCGCCCCGCCCAGCCAGCCGGCTCGGGGCAAGGAAGGAGCGAGCCCGGCCCAGTCGGCGGTGGGTACAAACATGGCCCCAGGCGCGAGGCTGCGGGTGCCGGGCGCCCGCCAGATCCCGCTCCTGCCTCCCCCCCCCCCCCCCCCCCCCCCCCCCCATTCTGCTGCTCGGCAGCTGCCAATCACCTCGCGCACATCACTCAGCGCAGCGCTGCCCACCCCCACCCCAGTCCCGCGCTTTCCGGCCTCTGTGTTCCCCGCGGCTGCGGGCAGGTGGAGGGGCGCGGGGGCGGTGACCCGAGAGGGCTTTAACTCAGTGTCTGCCAACGGAATTTAGAGGCCCAATTAGATTTGGGGAAGGGGCAAAGGAAGGCGAACCTACCCCAGGATGCCTTGAGTTTGGAGGTGGACCTGATTACCGGCCACACTGTCTGTAGGCTGAGTTCTTACGGACCCTGCCACGAGAGGGGCTCAGCTGGGGGTGGGGATCGGGGGTGGGATGGTGAACTTCCCAACCCTAGCCCCTATACCTTCTCAAGGCCTGGCTGCCTCCTACGACCCTTCTGGGCCAGGGTCTCTCAGAAAGTCGAATCAACTTACTGGGTTAGAAGTTGATGGGTGCCTACCTTGGACTCAATGCTTTTCTGGCTCCTCTAA
The DNA here is from genome assembly GCA_004026585.1 of Noctilio leporinus. NCBI lineage: Eukaryota > Metazoa > Chordata > Mammalia > Chiroptera > Noctilionidae > Noctilio > Noctilio leporinus. Next base: position 229,839 of record PVIW01000828.1, read on the forward strand.
ACCCCATAGGTCCTCCTCTTGTCCTTGGGGTGTTCATCACCTGAACCTTAATCCGAATGACCGTGGGATTCTGGTTAACTTCTCAAGCTAAGGTCTCCTTCACCTCCCCAGACTCACCTTTCTGAAGTTGAGCCTGTAGCATCTACTCTCCCCTGCAGTATTTAATGCCTTCCCCTTGCCCATACTTCAGCCCTGCATTCAAGGCCGGCCTTGATCTTCCCAAATCCTATCCTTTGCTTCCATCCTTTTCCTTCCATCCATCTCTCTTCCTTATTCTGGTGACTGTCATCAGGCCTGTACAGCATTGTTCAGGCTGTCCCCTCCATCTGAAATGTCCTTTGATTGATGTCCTTCAAATTCGGAGGTTTTGCTCAAATACCTACTCCTCTTCCAGGAAGTCTCCCTGGATGGCTGTAATGGAAAGACTCTCTCCTCCCTCTCACTCCCCATTGCCCTCTGCACCACATGTCTAGCCTAGCCTGTGTCCTCAGTGACCATGAGCCCAGGAAGGTGGAAGGGATCAGACTCACAGAGGTAGAGAATGGGTTACAAAGGGAGACAGCTGTGTCTTTTGGGCTCTTCCAATGATCACCACCTCTGCAGTGGCTGTCCTGCTCTGCACCATTACCTGTGGTCTGTGCCCCTCTTGGTTCTGTCCATGGAAATTCTATCGTCAAGGCCCATCTTGCCCTGGTTGGTGGCACAGTGAATAAGGTGCCGGCCTGTGAACCCAAAGACCACTGGTTCAATTCCCCAGCCAGGGCACATAACCAGGTTGCAAGCCAGGTCTCCAGTCAGATCCGTAGCTAGAGGCAGGTGAAAGGCAACCATACATGGATGTCTCTCTCCCTCTCTGCTTCTCTCCCTACCCCTTTCTCTAAAAATAATAAATAAAATCTTAAAAAAAAAAAAAAAAAAAGGGGGCCCATCTCAAGGGCCACATCCCCCGTAATATTCCACTACAGATGCTGTCTCTTCCTCCTTCAGCCCCATGACTCTCTCTTGGCTTCCTCTCTGGGCACCCCTTCACACTCTAGCAATAACTAACATCTCTTTTTGATTCTCATGACAGCTCTGGTGGTAGATACTATCTCCTTCTCCATGTTCCAGATGAGGACACTGGGATGTCATTCAAGTGATTTATTTGCTCAAGGTGGCTCAGGCAGTGGGTGGTAGAGCCAGAATTTAAATCCAGGTCTTCTGGCCCAGAACCCATGCCCTTTTCCACTTCCCTGTTCTGGCTGCCACACAGTAGCAGCCTTGAATTTGCCTGTTTCTCTCATTTGAGGCTCCCAAAGGGCAGGAAGGGGCGGGCTCAGGCTCTGCCTCTCACCTCTCTCCAGGCCCAGCAATCCCATTCATTGTGGATTAATGGAAGAAGTGGAATTGCATTCAGCTTCTTGGCCAAGCGGGGAGCATCTTCCCCAAAGCCAAGTTCTAAAGAAGGTGGGGCAGGGCACGCTGATGCCCTGCCTTCTAGCTGTTGCCCTTGGAATTGCTAATTTCCCATCAGCCTGGCCCTGGGTAGCCTCCTACACCATGAATTATGGTAGTGCTGGCTGGGCCTGACATTCCCTCACCAGCTGCCTAGCTGCTGGGTTTCCAGGTTGGTGTTTTGTTCAGCTCTTGCCTGCTGAGCCCTCCCCCTGCAGTCCTTTAAAAAGTGAAGCTTCCCCCCTCTGACCTCCCCCTTTTAGGACCAGCTGCTAGCTGCGTTATTTTTTTCGCTGCGGCTCCACTCTTTCCAGGAAGCCAAGGGAAAAATGAAGGCCCCTCCCTGACCAGCCTGACCACCTTCTGCAGCCTCTCTCCTGTTCCTCAGAGCCTCTCCAGCCCATTGTCTCTGTGCTCAGAAAGTAACAGCTAATGCCTTTGAGTGTTTACTGCAAAACTGACCTTGGGTTGAGAGCTGTATGCACAAGCTTTCAGTTATGGCTCCTAGCAATTTTATGAGGGTGGGTACTATTTTCCAGATAAGGATGCTGAGGCTTCCTTAAGTTAGGTAACCTGCCAAGGTCACACACTGAAGTGTAGCACAAACAGCAGGGCTCACTCTTCGAACTGACACTCTGATGTCAGTTCGAACTGACAGTCTGATGCCAGGCTCCTTTGGAGGTGAGTTCCCACTCAGCCTGTCTCCCTACTTCCCCGTGACCCAAGGGGCACCTTTTACCAACATCAGATAGGCCAACCTGGCCTCTGGAATTGGAACCTTGCCCTGGCCCATCCCAGCTCCAGGTTGTTCACAGCTACTCTCCCAGCTTCCAGAGCTTCTGGTTTCCAGGTATGACAAAGGGCTCATTATGGCAATTTGAGCAGAATGACTGTCACCATGAGAGCCATCACATGTGTGACAAAACTGTCTGCCAGGGCTGACAACAGTGTGGAGGCTGTAGCTCTACTGCTGAGAATGCATTGGGGACACACCCCTTCAAGGGCAGTGACTCAGGGCCCTGAGGAGGTGGCTTGTGTGAATGGATTAACCTTGCATCCTAACATAGGCAGGGAGGAGGTGCAGATGACAGATGATCACACTTTGACCAGCTCACCAAATCCTGGGCTCTCTGCAGTGGTTGCTCCAGGAAGCCCCCATGTTCTTAGATCATGTGCAAGAATAAAAATCTGGGCTGGAAGGAGGGGCATCTGGAGGTGAGAGGAAGGGGGGCTGAGATGAGAGATGAAGAAGAGCTGGAGGGGCAGCCTGAGCTCTGAAGTCAAACAGCCCTGTGTTTAAACACCAACTTCACTTATTTGCTGCATGACCTTGCTCAAGTCGCTTCACCTCTCTGAACCCCATTTCCTCCATCTGTAGAAATACTCACTCCTTATTGGGACAGCGCCTGGCACATGGGAATTAGCCAGTAATGGGAGAATGGGGGAATAAAGGGATAGGTTTCAAGCCCTTTCATATCAGAGACTGGATCTTGTTTGTGCTCTAATGTTAGCAATGTGCTGTGCACAGAAGCGACACTCCTTAAATGTTTGTTAAATGAATGAATGAATGAATGAATGATTGGTGAGGGGGTCACACCAGAAGTCAGCTTCCTCTCCCCATTCCTCTGAGTAACTGTTTCAAACTTTCCTTTTTCTTCCCATTTCAACTCCCATGCTAATAACCCTCCCCGTTGCTCCATCCTCAAATGTCACAGTCTTGGGGAGGGAGCTCCCCAGCTTCCCCACATTCTTCACTCACAGAATACCTCTTCTTTCTCACCAGGCTTTTCATGTTCAAGGGGGACCTCTCCACCTGCTTCCTGGTTCCTCTTTCTACACCCCTCATCCATCATTTTACCTCTCCGTTGGTTCTTTATTCTGGGAATAACCATCTAAGAGAACAGCACCAAACTCCCCTTGATCTCACTTGCATCTTCTCTGGTCACCACCCTCTGTCCTTCACAGCCACCCTGAAATAGCTCACCCACTGGCCCCTCTGTCCTTCCCATTTTCATGTCAGTTCCTCCTGTTGTCACTTCTTGCTTATGCCTCAGCTCTAACCCCCGAGCAGGGCTCCAACCAAGGTCACTGGTGACCTTCTTGTTGTCAAAGAGAAAGACACTCTGTCTTCTTCTCATCTTTGCCAACCTCTCAGATGGCATCTGACTCCTCTGAGCATGGCTCCTGGAGACTCTCCTCCATCAGTTTCTGGGCACTCTCCTCTTTTCACTTTGCTCTCCTCTCCCACTGTTCCTTCTCAGCCTTCCTGTTCGTGCCTCTCCCACAGGTGTCCCTCCATGTCCCCTGCACTTCTCTTCTATCTCCCCTCCCTCTATGCAGACCCGACTTTAACTTACCGCCCGGATGCTGACAATTTCCTGACTTCTGCCCAGGATCACTTTTTTCCAAGCTCTATACTTACCTGGTAATGTGAACATTCAACAGGCAACTCCAATGCAAGATGTGCTAAAATGAATTCTTCTCTCTCAACCGGCTCTTCCTCCTGCCCTCTCTGTCTTTGTGAATGGGCTCATCCGCCACCCAGGCCCTCAAGCCGGACACCTAAATGTCATCCCAGGCTCCATCCTCTCTCTTGCACCCCACAACTCAAAGCCTGTTGATCACCCCTTCTAATTATCTCCAGGATCTGTCTCATCCTTACTGTACCCCCTGCAGATCTCCAGCTCAGGCAAATCTGATTATTTCACTCCCTGGCTTAAAGCCACTCAGTGGTTCCCTATCACTTATGGAATAAAGTGTTCTTTCTTTAGAACGGGCCATCATTTTGTTTGTTTGTTTGTTTGTTTTTTCATCAGGATCAGGACAAGGTGAAGCAAATGGAGAGTCTAGGGTTCAAAACTTAAAGAGATGCTCATTCTCAGGGTTGTGCAAGTGCTTTCTTAATTTTCACACCCTCAGCAGCCCCTCCCTTGCTGCCTCACAGCCCTGGCCCTGCTTTTTGTTGCTCAATGTTTCTGCACTTGACATTCTCTCTACCCCAAACACTCTTATTGATCTCTTCTCTACCTTACCAGCTCCTACCCATTCCTTAAGACTCAGTTCAAGGGCCACCTCCTCCCAGGTGCCTTCTCTGACCCCCCACATTACAGGACATTCTCCTGTGTGCCTTTCACCTCCTGTACACCCCTCCATCCATTGGCCCTGATGGCTGGCTTACTCCGCAGGCTCCACCACCAGCCTGGGGCCTTTTGGGGCAGTTTGTCGAATGACTAATGGAATTGGATGAATCAATTGGAAAGGGTGTGTGTGAAAAGTTATTGTTAATAATGATAATAATACCTTGGGCCCAGAGCCCAGCCTTTAATGGCCTTGCTGTAAACACCTGCATGTTCTAGCAGTTAAAACTAATGTGCAGCCCTGGATGGTGTGGCTCAGTGGACTGAGCATCAGACTGTGAACCAAAAGGCCACCTGTTTGATTCCAAGTCAGGGCACATGCCTGGGCTGTGGGCAATTGATGTATCTCTTACACATCAATGTTTCTCTTTCTCTCTTTCTTTCTCCCTTCCTGTCTGTATAAAAGCAAATAAATAAAATATTAAGAAAACAAACAAATGAAAACTGATGTCCAGCCACAGGCAATGAGGTCCCCATCAAGTGGTCAGGGCGAGGCTATGGGAGGAAGGGATAGAGAATGAGGCCCGAGGGCCAGCCCTGGGGTTCTCTAATTCAATCTGGTCTTGTCCAGCTTTTCCTCTGGTGGACAGCTGGGGCGCATGCCCTGGCTCTGAGTATGAAAGTATCATGCTTGCATATTCAGCTCCAAATGCCCTAGCCAGGCATTTGAGGGCCCCCTGGATCTGAACCCTGATCACCATCCAGGTTCAGCTTGCAGGTAGCCTTGCCTTCCTACCTGCAGGCTATTCTGAACTATTAGACTTTTCTTGAAGTTTTCTTGCCCTCTCTATCATGGAGACCTTTGCCTAGGTTGTTCAGGAATTCCCCTTTCCTCTCTCCTGCCTGCTCCCAGCAGTCCTGCATGTCTCCTCCTCCAGGAAGCCCTCCCTACTCAAGTCTAGATGAGGCACCCTCCTCTGTTCTATGATAGCATCCTTGCCTGGCCCTTAGCACACTATATGGATATCGCCTTTACACACATAGCTAATCTTTCTCTATGTGCTGGGCCCTGTTCTAAGAGCCTTATATAGCTTACCTCATTGGATCCCCGCAACGGCCTCATCTGTTGTGTTAGTTATAGCCTCACTTTACAAATAGGGAATTTCAAATTACAGAGTATCTCAGTTTCCTAGGCTGCCTAACAAGTTACCACAAGCGTGACAGCTAACATGGATACACGCATGATCTCAGCTTCCCTGGTTCAGAGTCTGGGTGCTGGGGTCAGGCTCTCATGAGGCTGCACCTGGGGTCCTCACCCAAGCTTGTTTAAGTGTTGGCAGAACTCAATGCCTTGTCACTGTAGCACTGAGGACGCTGGCTCCCGGAGGCGGCCTGTCTTCATGGAGTGTGCAGCATGGCTGCTTGCTTCTGCAAGGCCAGTAGGAACCTTTTTCAGACTTTCATCTGATTAAGTCAGGCCCACCCAGGATGATCTACCTTTCGATGAACTCAGAACCAACTAACTAATTTGGGATCTTAATCTGCAATATCTCTTTACTTTTGCCATAAGAGTTTACCTAGTCACATTCCTTCCTGGTCACAGGTCCCCCTCCATACTCTAGGGGAGGGGATTAAACTGGGTGTGTACGCCAGGGTCAGGAATCCTGGAGGCCACATCAGAATGTGCTTAATGTACACAGTGAGCAGGTGGCAGCTCCAGGAGGCAAGCACGGCTCTTCTCACTCAGAAATCTGCACCTTTAATCCTGCTGAGGTAAGGGATACAAGACCGAAGAACATGGCAGGTCTTAGGGGAACCTTCCCACACACCTCCCCCCACCCCCCGGTACTGCATGTGGAGGGCCTAGCACAGTGCCTGGCCCACAGTAGGTGCTCCATGCGTGCACTTCACATTGCTAAAGGCCAACTTGGTGGCTGGTGTGCCTCTCTGCTCCTGTACTTAGCCACAGAAAGTAGGTGGTCTCTGCGTCGGGGGGCAACTGTAACAGAATTCTTGGACTTTCTAGTTTGCATTCTGCATCCAGCTACAAGAGGGAACCCAATAGAAACATCTTTCCAATACCACACACCCCCAGCCAACCATGCTGGAATATAAAATAAACTCCTCAACCCTCCTCCCCACAATGAAGGAGGACACAAAGTCAAGAATTGATGCTGAATCTTTTTTTTTTTTTTTTTTTAACTTTTGCCTTCTTAAAGCATATGCTGAGTGGCCGGATGAAGCAATTTGGCAGTTAAAAAGGCCCAGCAGCTTGGGCAGCAGCAGGGGGAGGCCAGGTGCAGGGTGGGGGCGACCCTCTCTCCCTGGCCAGGGAGCAGCAAAGCCCGCACTAACTTCATAAAATATAAAATAAGGGAGGGGCAACGGTAGGAGGGAGACTTGTAAAATACAATATCTTAGGGGATTGGCAATAATAAAAAATAAGGTTCATTATTTACAAACAATTTCTGTTCTTGGTCTCTGTACAGTGGGGGGTGAGGGGTGCATCTTTGGGTGTCGGCATGTGGACATGTGTGTTTGTGTGTGTGTGTAGGGGGCAGGGTGGGCAGTGGTCGTGTTGGTCAATATGAGAAAGGAGGGGGGTGGCCCAGTGAGTGGTTTATCTGAGAAGGACGGATGGTTGTGGGAGGGAGGGTGAGATTGGAGTGGTTGGCCCAGGGTAACAGTCCAAATGGTGGAGGGGTGCAAGGAGAGGCCCCAGTCAAGATCTGGGGCAAGGAAGGGCTGGGGAGAAGTGGAACCCTTTCTCCTGGGATGGGACTCCAGGGGGCAGGGGTACAAGCCGGATCCGGGTTAGTGAGCAAGGCAACCCCTTTTCGGGGGTGCCAGCGGGTACGTCCTGTGTCCTGGGTCTTGGCGTGGCCTAGGAGAGCTTGATGGTGGTGTTTGGGCCCAGATCCCTGCAGAGAGAAGAGAAATCGGAGGTGACTCTATCCGATGAGGATCTTCTTGCTGCTCTGCAAGCTGGATCTGGTCATCAGAGGGATGGTGTGGCTGACAAGGGATGGGAGTGGGCAGAGGGCAGGTGGAGTCTGGGGCCCCAGGAAGGGAAGGGGCCACCCACCCACCTCTCGTGGAACCACTCCTTGGGATGGGAGAAGTCAGGGCTGCTGCTGTTTCCACTGATGTCTTTTGGCCAGGCTTCACTCAGGTACTTGGTGGTCTCATGGGTGCTGTCCAGGTGGTCATGCTGTAGGTGGTCTTGGGGTCGCTGCTCTGCTGGTCCCCCAGGCTTGATTTCCCAGCCATCCGGGGGCTCCACAGGCAGCAGGGCACTGTGGCCATCCTCCCAAGAGCCTGTCCCTTCATCGTAGAACAGGAGGCTTCTGGAGGGCACTGGAGAGAGAGCTTGGGGTGAGCTTAGGTGAGCTTAGGTGCCAAGAGGCTCCCTCCCCGTCCAGCCCCACTTATGGCCCTACTAGCTACAGAGATAAGTCCTAGATAATAAAGGCTTTGCATTCCAGCTCTAACGGCCATGTGACCTCAGCAAGTCACGCCTTTGCTTTAATGTTTCTCTGAGTCTCAGTTTTTCGCCTGTAAAGTAGGGATGCTAGGACCAACTTCATGTAGATCTGAGGTTTAAGTGAGATACTATAGGGGCAGTGATCGAAACTGTGTTTAACGAGCACCCAGAGAAAGTAGATCTTCCTCAGCTGAGGGTGCCGACCAGGCTAGGGTATGTGAGAGCTGGGTTTGAATCCTACATCTAATGCTTAATTTCTTGAGACCTTGGATAAATCTCTTTTCCATTCCGGGTCTTCAGAATGAAGGGAAAGAAAACCCAGGCATCGCGCAAAGCCCTTTGGCTTATATCGATGCTGTCATCTCACGTTAACTCAGAAACCAGATGACTTTGGCCTTGTTTCATAGAACAGGTCATTGCGGTTCCAGGTTATCAGGGACACTGTCCCACGCTAGCTGGGGCTGAAGGTAAGAGGTTAACCTCAAGCACCCACCAGCCCCCTCAGGCTCTCACAGCCCTGACCTGCATGGAAGGAGCCCCCTGGAACAGGGTCTGAACGGGTTCCATAGGCCAACCTGCTCCAGAAGCCCTTCTACCCAAGATGTCGACACTAGGTCTGCAACCACTGCATTCACTGGAGGGGTTCATTCCTCCTCCAGCCTCCTTGGACTCTGGTTTCATTCATCAACATGGACACCCCGCCCCCAACTTCCGTTCCTTCCTCTGCTCAGTCTTCCTCCGTGCCAAATACACAATGGCCTCTCTGGCCTTGGAAAAACACCATGTGGTTCTCAGGACCTTGCATCCCCTTAGTCGCTGTCCTGTTCCCTTCTCAGGCCCAGGCTGCACGGGGTCCAGGGAGTGGTTCACACTTCCCACCACCACTTCCTCTTCCCCTAACAGACCCCTTTGCCAACTGGTCAACCGCTTCCTCCCCTCAACGCACTGTAGGCCACGCTCCTCGGGTCTGCAGTAGTAGCTCTCCCGGAATCACTGGCACCATAACACATGGGGGCTAAGGTAGGAACGTTCCTGTTACCCCTAAACTGACCCCCTGGCCACTTCTGGGTGGGCTGGGAATCAAGGAGTCTGTGTTATAGTCCCAATTCCATAGACCCTTTTTGAGCCTCAGTTTCCCCATCTGCAAGATGAGGAGGCAGAGTGAGATGGTGTCACCCCAAAACCTGGCTCCTTTCTTGTGCCTGGCTTCTGCCTGGAAGTTGGGGCTAGGGGACAGCAGCCTGGCTCAGGGCACTCACTTTGACTGGCTGCGTAGACGCTGTCAGTGGCCACGGGGTCTTCCTTCACAGTCTGGGAACCAGAGGAGAACTCGGGGAGGCAGGGCACAAGGGAGCCCAGCACCAGCACGAAGCACAAGGCTGCCACCTGGTAGCAGAGAGAGACTGGTGGTCAGAGCTGGGGCAGGGAGGGGCTGCAACCCTGGCCTTTCCCAAGCCTCCTCCCTCAAAACCAATGGGTGCCAAAGGCTCAGTATTCTTATAAGAAAGCAGCTCCCAGGGCCAACCACCCGCTAGGGGTGGGGTATCCTGCCCTCTCTGGAGAAGGAGGAGGAAGCTGCTCGGGCCATCTCAGCCCATTGCATCGGGCTGCTGCAGGCAGTGCTGGGAAAAGAAAGAAGTGGCCAATACGGGTTGTCACGTATAGGGTGGAGGAGCAAGGTAAAGGAGAAAGGGATGGGATGAGGGCTGGGACAAAGGAGGTGACACAGCATCACCTGAGAGTCTCTGCAGGAGGAGCTAAGAGTCACAAGAACCAAACTAACCCCTCCCCCCCCACATGGCTCTGCCACCAGGAGGGCCTGGGGAGTGTGTAGGCCGGACATTTCCAGGAGAGGGTGGAAGAGGGACTAGCAGAGGCCTGAGTCACATGCTGGGCATTCTTTTGTGTTTTCAGAGATTTTTTTTCGGACTTCTTTCCACCATTCATTCCAGAAAGAACCAAGTCCATGCTTCCCTGTTTCTCTCTGAGCCCTTCACTCCACAGGATTGAAGCTACCTCGTCAAAGGACTTGCCCGGCCATCCCCTAGCTGGGTTCATGTGAGGCACTACACAGCACACTGTGTTAGAGCTGGTCAGGGAAGGCCATGTTCCAGAAGGTTCCATGGGCTTGTAAAAGAGGCCAGGGTCTCCTGGAGCCAGGCCACTGGGCACTAGGATGGTATACCCCAGTGGCGTTGTCCCAAATACTGCTCTTCCTTCAAAGGTCTGCACACCGCCTAGAAAGCCAGCCTGGGGAAGCCGTGTCATCCCACAGCCCTGAACGAGGGGGCATCACCTACCATGAGGCAGGTCCCAGTTTGGGTGGCAGCCATCTTGTAAGGTCTGGAGATCTTGTTGGTGACCAGAGTCTGGAGTTTCTGCAGCTGCTGGAGCAGGGTCCTGCGGAGGGCACAGCGGTCACCTGGCAGGCTCCAACCCAGCGGGCATCCCTGCCTGCTGGAGCTCTCTGGGAAGGCACCTGGGCGGATTCCAGACTTGGCTTCCACACCAGGTGCCCATTTGATTTGAATCAAGACAGATAAGGTCACCTTCCGCTTAGCTCCCCCATGGTGTGTAGCACAGAACCTGGGGCCTGCCCCATAGTGAACGGCATATCACCTGTGGGAGCTCAGGGATGCCCTGAGGTACTCCTGGCCAAAGGGGGCAGGGGTTGGAGTAAGGCCTGTCCCACCTGGGGTGTGGCTCCCTTTTCCTTTTTTAAGAGTTTAATTATTTTTAGAGAAAAGGGAAAGAAGAAAGGGAAACATTGATACATTGAAAGGTTGCCTCTCACATGTCCCCAACTGGGAGCCTGGCCTGAACCCCAGGCATGTGCCTTGACTGGGAATCAAACTGGTGACCTTTGGGTTTGCAGGCAGATGCTCAACCCACTGTGTCACACCAGCAGGGCTTAAAACAAATTATTTATTTACTTTCAGAGAGAGGGGAAGGAAGGAAGAGAGGGAGAGAAACATCGATGTGCAAGAGAAACATTAGTTGACTGGACCCTCAAGCAGGGACCAGGCCTGCAACTTGGATATGTGCCCTGACTGGGAATCGAACCAGCAACCTTTTGGTTCATAGGCAGGAGCTCTAGCCACTGAGCCACATCAGACAGGGCCCACCTGGGTTGTGGTCCCCTTTTCCTTACCCCACATTAGCCACAGCCAAATTGACCTTTCTTCTTTGCACCCACAACAGCCTGAGTGGACACTGACATGTCTGGCAGCTGTCTGGTACATAGTGATGTCCAGTAAATGATAGCTACCATTTTTGTTAATTGTATTGCTATTCTTGCATTTATCACAGCACCTGTAACACTTCATTAATTTATGGCTTTTCATGACAGTCTCCTCAATAACTGTGGGCTCCCAGCATAAGGACTGGGTCCCACCTTGAGAGGGCTCCTCCAGGTACACACACAGGAGGTACTCTGTCCTGCTTGGTGAACAAACGTTTAGTCCTCTTTCCTCCACCCAGCCTGGCAGAGGAGGCTGCAGTTCCCATAGCGCACAGCAGGTGGCGAAATAGCTCCAAGGGCCTGGCTGAATTTGGGCCTGAGAGGAATCTGGGCTAGAGGCAGAAGGGTGAGGGGTCAGGGTTCCCCGCTTCCCTTCCCTGAGTAGGGGGCATCCCCCAGATCAAACAGGGGAGTAGCTGCATCCCACTGGAGTAGCTGGGGGAGAAGGAAGGAAAAAAGGAAAAAGTCTCCTGTTGAGCTCCTGCTACATACCAGCTGTTGTCTCTTTATTTTAATTAATCCCAGCAAATAATAGTTAAGGACCTACTGTGGACTCACGGCTGGGCACTATCGAGAATTCAGAATATCAACAATAAAAAAGAAAAACTAACATGAATTGAGCATTTTAAAAATGCCAGGCACAGTGCTGGGCCCTTCAGTTGCACTGACTCATCGAATCTTGATGTGAATCCTATGGTCTCCATTTAGACAGAGAAACTGGGCCCAGCCACTAATGGCCGAGAGGAACACAAATCTGCAGCCGTGACTTTATGTAGCTACTTCGTGCCAGGCGTGTGCCTACACTAACATTTCTCAAACTTACTTGTCCGTGTGAATTGCCCAAGGGTATTGCTGGAATGCAGATTCTGATTCAGTGAAGTCTGGGCAGAGTCCTGAAATTCTGCATTTCTTAGAAGCCTCCAGTGGTACTGATGCTGTCTGTCCGAGAAGTTCACTTGGAGTAGCATTTACACCAGTGGGTCTAAATCTAGGCTGTCTCAGAATTACCAGGAGGGCTAATTAAAGCACAGGTCTCTGAGCCCTCTTCCTGGAGTCCCTGCTTCAGTAGCCCTGACATGAGGCCTGAAAATAAGCATTTCTAACAAGTTCCCGGAGGAGGCTGCTGCTGGTGATCTGGGGACCATACTTTGAAAGCCACTGCTCTGTACCATCTCATTTAAAGCTTTTCCCCAGCCCTGTCAGGTGGTTAGAGCTATGTGTGGGAGAAGAGGAAGGGGAGTCCTGGGCTGCAGGGTTCTTGTTTCTGGGGTTCATCTTGAACTCAGTTACCGAGCTCTCTCCTGCCTCCCAGAGCCACGCCAGAGCCAGGCACTGGCTGACGAAGGCACGGCGGGATGAAGGGGCAGCACCCACCTGTTGGCATTCTCCAGGGTCTCCACCTTCTTCCACAGTTCATTGTTCTCTGATGTAAATGTCTCCACCCTGTGGGCACCAAGCAGGTACAGGGTCAGGGGCAGCTCGCAGATTTGCTGCTGTCCCCTCAGTTCCGTCTGCCAGCATCCCAGCCCTGTGTCCCATGCCCCTGGAACCTGGTGAGAGAGGACTGGGGAGGGCAGGACTGGCTGAGGAGTAGGGCCCAGGCCCCCACACCCCACCCAGGACACTTACTTTTTTTCTAGACACTCCACATATTCCTTCTTCTTACGGCGGCTCTCCTGGGCTGAGATCTAGAGGAGGAAGCCCCCCAACAGGGGTTATGATGGCCACAGATCCACTTCCTGGGGCCTCCCAATTTCAGGGCTGGCATCACCAGGGCTCCCAGGCCTTTCACCCACCAAGGTAGCTTCGGGGCAGGGCTGGGATTCAGGCCTAGCTTACCTTGTTCTTGATTTTCCTGCGGACCCTCTTCAAGGCCTTCTCCTCGGCTTTGGTGAGGGGGAGTTTCGTGGGGATGGGGTAGCCCTCAGCAATCAGGGTGCGCTTCTCCTCCTCTGTCAGGAGCAGTGGCCCTGAAGTCCCCTGTAATTTCTGTGCGAAACAGGAGAGGATGGTTAGGAATCAGCCAGCCCTGGGTTCAGATTCAAACTTTGCCACTTATTCTGTGTGCGACCTGGCAAAGCACCCAACTCTCTGAGCCTCAGTTTCCTCATCTGAAAAGGGAGTAGATCTGAATTAAACTCAATAGCATGCAGCAAGGGCTTAGGATGGTGCTGGGAGCCTAGCACGTTAGGCACTTTGTACATTGCTGGGGGTTTCCTAGATCCCAGCCTGAAATTCATAGCCTCAAAACCCACCTGTGCAGGGCCCCTAAATGGCACCCCCTTCATACTCCTATAGCCTTAACTGGGAAGGCTCCACACCCACCCCAGGGCTCAGGGCCTAGCTATAGATTCCTGGGGACTCTGGGCCTCCTGAGCCCTGCTCCCCAAGCTGTGCTCCTTGGAGGCTGCTGAGCCATCCCCTGGAGGTCAGAAATGTCAAGTTTTAGTCCTGGCTCTGCAACAGTGTGGGCTCGGCGGGCCTCTTGGCCCTCTTTACCTATCTTCTGTTCATGAGGAGGCAGGCACCTGTCTGAATTCTGATGGGGGTGGAAATCAGGCTTGGGGCTCCCCAGACCCTTCCCCTCTGGTTGTGTGCTGGAGCGGATTGACTCAATTCTTTTCCCCAGACCCAGCCCCTGCTGCTTACATGAGGGGCTGTGAGGAGGGGAGAGGTGGAGATGGCCGTGGAGGATCGGGCCATAGGCCGGACAGGGCTGGAGGGGGGCAGAGAGCGGGGACTCTGGGAGCCATCACTGTCACTTCCATGGCTGCTGGGGGGCGTCGGAGGCATCTGCACCAGGTCCTCTGGGGAGAGTAGGAACAACCAGGTTAGCAGGGCTGCATTCCAGCTCTGTGGGACACCAGGGTTCAGCAGAGCATGGGCCTTAGCCAGCCCTGATGTTGTGGTCAAGGCTGCTGGGGCCTTGACCAGCTGTAGCATCAAGAGCCCCTCTGTGGGTCAGGAAGATAGAAGCTGACACCCAGAAGCTGTTTCCTGGGTGCCACCTCATCTCTGACAGCAGAGGGCTGGCTCTTTTAAGCCTGATCCTTGGTGTAGGTAGATATCATGGAAACCCACCCTCATCCCTGACTTCACAGGGTCCAGGGTCTTTGAGCCTCTAGCTGGGTGACCTGAGGAGGTGATTGGAGTCTGCTCACAGCCAGACCTCTGGGATCAGGCTGGGTAAGCAGCATTCTCTGTCCCTTCCTTTCTTCCACCCCAAAATGTTTCATCTTGACTATCCCAGCATTCCCATTTCTGACTCCAGGCACTGGGCTTTCAGCAGACCAGCGGAGAGCTCTGCTCTTCCCAGCCACTTCTCCATGCTGCCCCTACGTGGCCACAGCAGCAGGAAGTCTGACACCCTACAGGTGGTCAGGAGGCAGCCTGGGCACAATCTAGCTGCAGGGAGAGCCCCAGGGCAGCACAGAATGCCCAGATTTATGGATGGATGGACAGATGGATAGATGAGTGTCAATAGAATGAACTTCAGTTAGTGAATGATGGGGGATTAGCAAAGAGGGTGAGCAGGTGCTGATAATAGTGACCACAGTCCAAGATTGGGTAAAAAGGGGACTGGAGGAAGAATGGGCAAGGCAGAGAGGAGGGGATATCCTAGGGGGAGGTGGGGTTGTCAAGGGAGCCGGGTGTGCTGGACCAATGTAGTAGGGATGCTGTCTGCTTAAGACTGGAGAGGAAGAGAGGCCCTCTCTGGACTCACTTACCGGGTGTCACTTTAAGGAACTGGTTCACCTCCTGGGGCTCAGCTTTGATCACTGGCAGTTGAGTCATCTCTCCCGAGGCCTGAGGAAGAGACAGATCCAGCTCCATCAGCTGCGCCTGCAGCTGTCCCCACCATACCGTCACCCCATCTCCTTCCCTGAGGATGGCGGCTTGTCCCGCACAATAGCAGAGTCGGGGGTGACAGCTTAGAGCTCTGGGCAAAGCCCAGAGGAGGCTGAGGCAAGTTCCTGTGCTTGGAGAAGCCTCATGGGGCCTGAGAGAAGAGAATGGTGGGGCTCAGAGGAGGGCTTCTTGTGGCCTCCAAGGCCAGTGCCATCTTCTTGGTAGAGACTGACCCTGCACTGACTGTGAAGGCCACATGGGCCTTGGTGTGGGGGTTGCCATGAGAACGAGCAGCGATGCCTGGCACACTGTAGCTGTTCAATGAATAGCAACAGTAGCACAGATGAAGGAGGCATTAGCTGGTTCCTTGAGCAGCTGAAGTTTGAAATAAGTCCTGAGGGGTACAGAGGAGTATCGCACGGAAAGGATAGGGCAGGCAAGTGAGGAAGAGGAAGGGCATTCCTGCCAGAGGGAAAAGCATCTGCAAAGGCACAGAGGCCAGACAGAGCATGGCTGGATCCGGAAACTGCAAAGATTCAGGGTGTCCAGAATGTAAGGATGTGTGTTGGGATGGAGGAGTAGGAAACAAGACCAGAAGTTTGGGGTGGGAGTGAAATCCAGACAAAGATGGTTAAAACAATGAGGAGCCCTAATGGTTCTTTTTTTTTTTTTTTTTTTTTTTTTAAGATTTTATTCATTATTTTCAGAGAGAAGGGCAGGGAGGGAGAAAGAAAGGGAGAGAGACATCAATGTATGGTTGTCTTTCACCTGCCTCCAGCTGGGGACCTGGCTGGAGACCTGGCTTGCAACCTGGTTATGCGCCCTGGCTGGGAATCGAACCAGTGATCTTTGGGTTCGCAGGCTGACACCTCATCCACTGTGCTACCACCAGGCCCTAACGGTTTTAAGCAAGGGTCTGACAATTCAATGTACACTTTAAACAAATATGCATTCCTATTCCTTTATACTCCAGCTTGCTGTTCCAGAAAGGATGGCAGGAACATGTGTGGCTACCTGCCAACATGTATGTAAGCAGCGTTCTCTTTGAGGAAGGCACTGTGTTGGGGGCTGGATTTCAGGACCATCTCTCTTCTCAGGGTCCACAGCCAATAGAGAGATGTCATGACATTGTGGATGGGACAAGGAATCCCAAATTGAGACAGGTGAGTGAGACTCACAGGAGGTTGAGTTGGCAGGGACCTGGGAGGTTCTCTGGTTTATATCCCAGTTCAGTCCTCCAATGGCATGAGGCGACTGCAATGCTGAAGGGCGATGGCATGTATGTGGGTCACAGAGCTCACAACTGACTGACCACACCAACTCCTGGTTCCTGTGCCTCCACTATGGTGTGGTGACCTCACTGGACTGAAGGTACAGGCTTTGGAGTCTGAAGGCTGAGCCTGGGGTGCAGCTCCATTGTTTCTGACTCTGTCACCTGGGGCAAGTTGTTTAACATCTTGAGCCTCAGTTTCCTTCTCTGAGGTACGTACCCAACCTCAAAGACCCTGGCATTGCCAAGCCAGTCTTGGATCTGGTCGCAAAAGATCCTCCACATTTGCAGCCAACCCTTGACCCTTGGGGACAGTGGTGGAGTGAGGACAGGTTGGGAGGGGCTGACTGGTCTGCCTATGGCCAC
Organism: Noctilio leporinus; assembly: GCA_004026585.1. Taxonomy (NCBI): domain Eukaryota; kingdom Metazoa; phylum Chordata; class Mammalia; order Chiroptera; family Noctilionidae; genus Noctilio; species Noctilio leporinus. Next base: position 246,560 of record PVIW01000828.1, read on the forward strand.
CCACCCTCTAATCAGGTGAGCCGTGTGGCCAGCAGAGGGTAGGGCCAGCCCAGCCCAGGGTAGGAATTTAAGACCATTCTTGTATTGTAGGATTAGGGACAGAAACTCCACAGAGGAGCTTTATAGAAGGGGCTGAGTAAGGGGGAATGAGTGCATGTACCCGGAGCTCAAGTGGGAGCCTAGCAGGGCCTGTCTCAGGGGCATGAGCTCTGGGCCTCACATTCTCAGAAGGGTCTTTAGACATCAACTTGGATCTATAGCTGAATGCTGTTTTTATTCATTTTTTGTTTTGTTTTGAATTTATTTTTCGAGAGAGGGGGAGAGAGAAAGAGAGGGAGAGAAACTTTGATGTTGAGAGACACATGGATCAGTTGCCTGTCACGCACCCACAACTGGGGACATGGCCTGCAACCCAGGTGTGTGCCCTGACGGGGAATTGAATTGGTGACCTTTCGGTTCACAGGCCAGTGCTCAGTCTACTGAGTCATACCAGCCAGAGCTGAATGCTGTGATATCTATCTCATGTGGAGGTGGCAGGAGAGTGTGGGTTAAAAGCACTAATGTCACGAATGCAAATAACAGAAAGGTTTTGATATTCTTTTTAAAAAGTGCTGATGCTTGGAGAAAATGAAGCGGCCTGGGTGAGCTCCATCTCTGGAACTCTGGACGTGGCCCCTGACGCCCAGCTCTGCCTGCGCCCCTGCGAGCCTTTTCCACACACAGTGAGGGCGCCGGCTTGCCGTGAGGGCTCTGCGGGTTGTTGCTCATTCCAGGTGGGGCAGGGGCAGCCCAAGGGGGAGGCTGGGGCCCAGATTGGGAGTTCTGACCCTCCTTTCTCAGGGTCGCATTGTTCTCTGTTCAATGTGACCGAGCTGCATGGGGCTTTGGACGCTTCTTCCCACAGAGGCCCACCATCCCTCCCCTTGCCCTCAGCCCCTGCAAAACAACCCCCAAGCTCACCTGGTGGGGGACAGTCAGCCTGGACAGGGGGCTGAGGCCCAGCAGCGGGGTGGTGGTCATGGCGGCAGCAGCAGCCATGGCTGAGGAGGTGGCCAGAGGGTCCAAAGGCAGCTCCAGGCTCTGCTCCTGCTTCACCATGACGGAGCACAGTTTGTGCCCCAGCACCCAGGCTCCATGTTCCACATCTGGGGAAAGGGGACAAGAGACAGGACTCAGGCTCAGGGGACTCCCGGAGCACAGGGTTCAGCCCCCGTCCTACGTCCTGGGAGCCAGAAACAGCGGGGGCATCTTCTTCATTCAGCAGCTTATAGACTGGGCCTGGACTGCCGGCCTGGACGCCTCCTGACAGGCTCTGTGACCTTAGGCAAGTCTCTTAACCTCTCTGTACCTTGGCTTTCTCATCGGTAAAAGTACTTGTGAAGAAGTCAATCTTCAATGAACAGCAGCAATTTTAATATAATTATTGTTATTCAGTAAACATGTGCTGAGCACTGTGCTAGGTGTTAGGCACCTAGTGAGCGTCATAAGCACTTCAGTGCAGTTGGAATGGGAAGGAAAGGGGGCCAGAGAGTCCAGCAGGGGTGGCACAGCCTTGGTGACTGCACTCAGAGTGGTGACCGTCCTAAGAGTAACAAGGTGGCACTGAAGGGTTTTAAGTGTGCTCGGATTTGTAATGTTATACAACATCACTCTGCCTCCTTGTGGAGACTAGGCTGGGGCAGGCAGCACAGAGGCAGGGAAACGGGAGGATTCTGTTGAAGTCGTCCAGCTGGACAGAGGAGACAGGGCCTGAGCAAAGGCAGTGGTGGGGGGATGGAGAAGACAGAACACACTGGGGAAATTTAGAAGAAAGAATTTGCAGGACCTGGGAACTAGGGGCATGGCAGTGGGGGTGACGGGTGATGCTCAGGTCTCTGTCTAGTGTCTACCTCCTGGCCTCACCTGGGCCACTGGGCTGGCAGACATCACCCCTTTTACTGCTGGGTGCCCACAGTCCTCCACCCAAGCTCATGGTGGCCCCGGCTCATGAAAGCCAGAGAAGCGTTGGTAAGGCAGGGGCCTGGGGAGCCAGCTTGCAAGGGAAGGGCTGTAGGGGGCTCTGGCCTTTGAGACCCACTGTGGGCAAGGATCAGGGTCAACGGCGGCGGCCTCATCCCACCTCAGAGGCCAGGCCCCACCCTGCAGGGAGCCTGAGTGCCCCAGCCCTGGGCCGCAGGCTGCCCTTGGGCTCCAGGAACACCCATAATCTTCCCAAATTACAGGGCCAGCTCGCTGGCCTCCGGGAAGCTGCCCCCTGCAAAGGGCCCACAAACAAATTACTTTAAAAATAGATCGGGGGTGTCCATCCAAGCAGTTGCTGGGCTGGACGTGTGGGGGTGGCTGGAGAACCCCGCCGGGGAGGGAGGCCATCCGGCACCCTGCCCTGCCCCCAGCTGTGCTGAGGCCTCATTGAGGTGACCTCAGAGTTCTTAGCTGAGGCCAAGGCAAGAAGGGAAGCTGAGACCTCAGTGGCCAGCAGCCCGGCCCCCATTTAAAACCCCAAGAGGTGGCCCTGCCCTGAGGGGTAGGGTTTGGCAGTGGGGTGCAAAGGCCTGAGTCTGCCCCTGGAGAATCTCTCAGACCCTCAGAAGCAGCTCGCACTTTTGCACTGAGCACAGCCCTAAGCCCTTAACAATGTGAACGCATTTATTCCTTTCAAAACTCATATGGGCCAGGCGCTGCCATTTTCCCTACTTAATAAATGAGAATGTTTAAAAAATCACTCAAGACCATCGTCCTTGGAGGGGAAAGAGGAATAAGAACCAGTACAGTATTAATAGGACTTTTATAGGCACAATGAAAATAGCCACTAATTATTGATGTACGTATATTATGCGCCGGGCACGGAGCAGCGTACTTTATATATTTTTAACCATGTCCGGGATTCTCAAGCCACATGCTCTCTTCATTACTGAGGAAACAGAAGCCCAGGAAGGTTAAGAAACTTGCCCAAGATCCCACAGAAGCTGGTGTGTGCCTCCAGACTCACACCAAAGCCTGGATCATTCCCAACTCACTGTCCCCAGCTGCCCCCTTGAGGCTGGCGAATGTGGTGGTGGCACCAGTGTGAAGTTCACAATCTGGGACTTTGCTTGCTTCCAAGTCCCTACCATGCATTTCACTGAGTGTGTGGCCTAAACAACTCACCTTTCCTGAAGTCTTATTTTCCTCGTCAGTCAAATGGGAATTATGCTCAAAGGGATTCTTTCGTCACCCATGAGTTGTGAGAAACAAACGGGATAGTTCACACAGAAGCAATTTGTAAACAGGAAAATGCTATAGAAATGCTCATTGCTGTTCCCAATTATAGGTGAAGAAACGGAGGCCTATCGAGGCCAGGAGATGTGTCCACGATCACCTAGCCAAGTACAGGTGGCCAGGGTCACCTGTTTGAGGAAATGCCCAAAGGGACCATTTCTAGGTGGGGCACTGTCTCGAGTTCTCCCATATTGATGACCTGAAAGAAGAGACTCAAAGAACCATTTGCTTACAATCAAGGCAGCTGGGGGCAGAGGGGAACTTTAGAGAACTCTACCTTCAGTAATAAAAGGAGGCGCGGGAGTGTCCCCCAGGTGGCATCTCAGAGGACATCACTGTATGAGGAGGTGTTTTGGTAACTTGTGCACATTTATTGATTCCCTTCACGGTTGCCTCCAAGTCAGTGGTTCTCAGACCCAAACGTGCTGCAGAATCCCCTAGAAGGCTGAGTGCTACCCACAGGGTTTCTGATTCAGCAGGTCTGGGTAAGACCTGAGAATTTGCATTTCTAACAAGTTCCCAGGGGACTGCCGGTCCGGAACCATGCTTTGCATATCACTGACCAAAGTCAGCCACAGGCTCTCGAGTGGTTTGGGGATGGCTTCTCTGGGGGCCTCCAGTGCCCCGGCTCCCATCCCTCAACAACTTCCTTCTCCCCTGGGCCTTATGGGCCTGCATAGTCCCTGGGCACTTCCACCCTCTTACCTTGGGTGGTATCCTCCAGCTTGATGGGGACCAGGGGGCTCTGAGGCGCTGAGTCACCACTCAGGGAGTAGCTGTGCTCAGCCTGGATGCCTGGCGTGGGGGAGTCCAGTTCCATGTCCAGCAGAGGGCTCTTCTCATCCAGCACCGGGTCATCAAAGAAACTGCTGAACAGGTCGTTGGAGAAGTCCTCCATGTTCTCCCCAAAGTGGTCCAGGTGCTCAGGGAAGTGCTAGGGAAAGAGGAGGTGTAGGGGGCAGCTTAGCTGGGGGAAGGGGTCGAGATGCTGCTGTGGTAGTGCCTCCAGCCCTGCCGCTGCCACCACCACTGCACCTGCAACCTTCCCACCAGCAGCGCTACCCACATCACCTATACCAACTGTGTCATTTCTATTAATATCAATACCGGAGCCATTGTCACCACCGGACCATCACCACCTCCACTGCCACCTCCAACTTCAATGTCACTATCCTCAAGAGTAAGCTGTGGATGGTGTGAAGGATCCCTGGACCAGGTGACAGGAATGACACAGGGCTCTTAGTTTTGGCTCAGTGACCTTGGCCGCATCACTTAATAGCCTGAGTTTTTCTTTCAGTCCACTCTACTTCCTTCATGGGAAAACTAATTAAAAGAACAACTATGTCTTTGTGACAGCATGAATGAACCTAGAGGGTGTTATGCTAAGTGAAACAAACCAGTCAGGGAAACAGACATATCACATAACTTTAGTTCTATGTGGAATCTAATGAACAAAACAAACAGACAAAATAGAAACAGACTCATAGACCCAGAGAGCACACTGACAGCTGTCTGAGGGGCAGGGGGTTGGGGGTGCTGGGTGAGAAAGGGGGAGGAATTAGGCAGCACAAATTGAAAGTGGCAGAACAGTCACAGAGATGTAGATTACAGTGTAAGGAATATATAAAGTCAATAATATTTCGATAAATATGTATGCAGCCAGGTGGCTACTTGAAAGGGTGGGGATGGGGACAGACAACTTTGTAGAGTATATGATTTCTAACTGCTTTGTTGTATATCTGAAATTAATACAGGATATTAAATGTAAACTGTAATTGAAACATACTTTTTAAAAAAGAATATGTCTATGGCATCAAGTTTACACCTCAATGGCAGTTTTAGTGACTTTTGTATTTTCTTTTGCTGGGATGCGAGGTGGCAGGATTACTGAGGCCTCCACTTGCCTCATTAGCACAGTCCCCTTTCTTGAGCCATTTCTTATTCCAAGAAATTCCGCTCTGCAGCCACATTACGGGGTCAAATCTTGGCCTCAAGGCTTCCAGCTATGACTCAGAGCCGTTCAAACTGTGGGTGTTGACTGTTAAGGAGTTGTGAAAGCAGTTTAATAGGTCATGACCAGAATATTAAAAAGAACAAAATAGAGTAGGAAATATCAGAGTGCACAGCAAACAGAAAAGTTAAATACTTAGTGTAAATTTTTATCTTAGTTATGTATGTATGTTTGTTCTTGGCAATGATGTAAAATATATTTCTTAGAAGCAGAAAAGCCTGAAAAGTATTGGTCTCGTGCGTGATCCTGGGGAAGTTGATTAACCTCTCTGTTTCATGTCCTCCTTTGTACAGTGAAGATGATAACAGTTACTCTCTGCTAGGATTTTTGTGAGGACTAAACAAGTTAATACAATTGATCCTTGAGCAACATGGGTTCCAACTGCATGGGTGCACTATATGTAGATTTTTTTCATCTTTTAAACAAAGGATGTCAAAGTATGGTATTAATAATCATACTATCAATGTAATTTTCTCTTCTTTATTTTTAAAATTACGGTCACAGTTTGTGCTATATTCCCTCAGATCATTTTTTCTATTAACATAGTAACATTTATCATTCTTTAGAGCATCCTCAAATTTTCTGCAAAATCACTCTTTACATTGTTTTAAACTTGCTTTAGAAGTCATTGAACAATTTTGTTCAACAAATTTGTACTGCAAAGCCATTATGCATCATGCATATGTTAGATCGAACCATGTGAAATGGCTGGTTTAAATCATTTATTTATTTATAAATTTTTAAAAAGATTTTATTTATTGTTTTTAGAGAGGGGGAAGGGAGGGAGGCAGAGAGGGAAAGAAACATCAGTGTGTGGTTGCCTTTCACCTGCCTCCAGCTATGGATCTGGCTGGAGACCTGGCTTGCAACCTGGTTATGTGCCCTGGCTGGGAAACTAACTAGCGACCTTTGGGTTCCCTGGCCGGCGTAATTTTCTCTTCTTAATAACATTTTCTTTTCTCTAGCTTATTTTATTGTAAGAATACAGTATACAATACATATAACATACAAAATATTATTAGTCAGCCCTGGCTGGTGGCCAGAAGGCGCTGGCCTGTGAACCCAAAGGTCACTGGTTTGATTCCCAGCCAGGGCACATAACCAGGTTTCAAACCAGGTCTCCAGCCAGGTCTGTAACTGGAGGTAGGTGTAAGGCAACCACACATTGATGTCTCTTTCCCTCTCTGCCTCCCTTCCTTCCCCTCTCTCTGAAAATAATAAAATCTTAAAAAAATTGATCAACTATATTACTGGTAAAGCTTCTGGTCAATACTAGGCTATTTCTTAGTAGTTAAGTTTTGGGAGAGTCAAGTTATATGTGGATTTCTTTTTCTTCTTTCCTCCCTCCCTCTTCTCTCCCTCCCTCCCTCCTTTCTTCCTTCCTTCTTCCTTTCCTTTCCTCCTTTCCCTTTCTTTTTTCTTCCTTCCTTCCTTTCTCTCTCTCTCTCTCTTTTTCTTTCTCTCTCTCTCTCTCTTTCTTTCTTTCTTTCTTTCTTTCTTTCTTTCTTTCTTTCTTTCTTTCTTTTTTTCTCAATGCCAGGCAGCAGGTGATAGCACTATAGCCCTGGACACACCAGCGGTGCTTACAGATGAAGACCAGCTCCAAGGACTTGCAAATGGCACTAGAAGACAGTGCTTCAGCAAAGATGAGGAAGGTGGCTCCTGCCAGGCACTCCTTCACCAACAGGTTCTGGAGCTCCCACTGGCAGTCCCACAAGTGCTGGTGGTGGGCGATACCCACCACCCAGAAGAGGCCACCAGCGCTCTCTCAAAGGAGTTCTGACCACAGAGACCTATGGCCGCCAATATCCCAGATGTTCAGCTTGAATCCCCAGCGCTCCAGTGATGTGGAAGCCCAGCGTTAGAGAGGTGGCGTTGATGTGTTCCCCACTGAACCTCTTGAGGACAGTTGTTTTGCCATCCTTGTCTAGGCCAAGCATGAGCAGTTGCTCCCACTCTTTCTGCTTCTCCAGGGTCATCAGAAGGGCCATGGTCCCCGTAGCTTCCTTCGGCTATTGTTTCTTATTAGTCTTGTTTTCTCTCTCTCTTTTTTTAATCCTCACCTGAGGATATGTGTTATTGATTTTGTTTATGTACGTATGTATGTATTTATTTAATCTCTATTGTATTTCCCCCATTACCATTTAGTCCCCTTATACACCCTTCCCTTAGCAATCGCCACACTCCTGTCCATGTCCATGAGTCCTGCTCCTTTTTGCTCAATCCCTCCACCCCCTCCCCTCCTCAGCCACTAGTTGTCATCTGCTCTCCATGTGAGTCTGTCCCCGTTTTCTTTGTTAGTTCAGTTTGTTCATTGGCTTCCACATAAGAGTGAGATCATATAGTATTTGTCTTTCTCTGACTGTTCTATTGATCTCAGGGAGAAAGGGAGCAAGAAAGAAACACCGATGTGAGAGAGAAACCAGGGATGAACACGAAACCTTTTGGTGCACAGGATAATGCTCAACTGACTGGGTCACCCGACTAGGGCATATGTGGATTTTCAACTGCATAGGGGTGGCTCTCCTAACACTTGCATTGCTCAAGGGGTCAACGTCACATGTAAAGAACTTAGAACAGTCCCTGGAACATAGTAATCACTCAACAGATGTTACTTCTTATTATTAATAAAGCACCCAGAGGCTGGTACATCGTAGGCTTACTTTTTCTCTCTAAAGAGTTACAAATACGTAAGGAAATGCAACCCGTTTATTCACCATTCACTGATGGAATGAATTTGCGGATGGTTGGTAGAGATGGCGAGGGGGCAGGCTTTGCTTCCCGCCCTGGGGTCCCACCTAGTGAGTGGTTAAGCACTGGCTTCTGAGGGATTGGCCTGAGGTCCGGAGTTGTTGGCTCTTTCTTGCTTAGACTACTCAGAGCCTGTCCCACCCCAGAGAAATGAGTGAATGCCCCTAACTGAGAATAAAGTTCAGAGCCACATAGCACCTGTCTGTAGGGAGCTGGGGATGAGCACAGCTCTGCAGTCAGACTTCCGTTTGACTCCCAGCTCCACTACTTGATAAGTGACTTCACTTCTCTGTGCCTCAGTTTTCTCATCTTTTAGGGGGAATAATAGTTCCTATCTCATATTGTTGATGATGTCATGAGGGCCAAATATTCATTAAATGCTTAATACTGACTGCAAAGGATTATGAGCATAAAATGAGTAAATACATAATGCGTATACATACCACACACATATACATATATGCAGTAAATACATGTAACACTTAGAATAGTGCCTCATATGTAATGAGTGCTACATTATTATTAATGAAAAACCTAACTCTGAGCCTGAAGTGAACTGAGCTGGGAGCCCATGAGGGAAGCTGGTTTGGTCTTTCCCCTGAACAAAGTGTGATCTGAAAATCCAGGACAAATGAGTTCAGAAACTCCATTGATTCAGGCATTCTCTCCTTTTCCCAATTTGCCAGAACTTATCATTATCCTACATTTTGTTGTGCTTTCATATGCATCATTTGACTTAATTATCATAATTACCAAATGAGGTAAGGAAGTTGCATATATTTGCATTGGACAGATAGGGAAACTGAGGCCCAGAGAGTCAGGTAGAACTGGGACTTGTCCACAACTTCTCCTTGTCCGGTCCTTCCCCAACTGTGGCAGACAGTCCCCTGAGCAGAAATTGCCTGTTTGCGGGCTGTAAACTCCCTAAGGCAGGGTCTTTTTCTTGTTCACCTGCTGCAGGGACAACACGTTGCACCCTGAGGCCAATGCCATCAGTATGTTGATTGTCCATGGATGCCTGTGGGAGGCAGTACCAGGTGGCCAGAGGCCTCAGCTGAACTAGCCTCTTAGAATACCTGTGATCCCAGATGAAGGCCCATTTACGGGTTCACCCCAGCCACCCAGCCAGTGACAGGCAGGGCTGTGCTAGCTACATGCTCTGGAGTGCCTGGGCCACTTTGCCCATATTCATTCTCATTCTCATTTCTCTCTCTCTCTCTCTCTCTCTCTCTCTCTCTCTCTCTCTCTCTCTCTCTCTCTCTCTCTCCTTCTCTCTCTCTCTCTCTGTCACGCTGGTGTGGGGTCCAATGGGAAGGAGTTACAAAGAGAGAACAGCGTGGTGAGTCAGCGGCTAAGGTATTTCTCCAGCAGCTGCTTCTCAGGCGATAAGGGGTTGCCAAGCCTATCCGCGAGGCCTGGGAGAGGAAAGATGCTTCTTCTAGTCAGGGCTGGGGTCCCTCCCCGAATGCAGGGAGGAGCCGGGTTCTTCTTCAGAGACCTCTTTTGGGGTGCCCTTTGGAACCTGCTGAGGGAGCTCTGTCGGTCCCCTTTTGCGAGCAGCCCCCACCTCACCTGCTGGTAACAGCAGCCAAGGCCCAGCGGGACGGAGCTTCCAGAGAATGGGAGCCAAGCAGAAGGGGAGGGCGGCCAAGGGGCAGGCAGGGTGGGGGCAGAGGGCGCTCAGAAAACCCAGGCAGCGCTCAGGACTTCCTTGCGCGCTGGAGCCACCTCTAGTGGCAGCAATGCTCACGCCCCACCGCCCCCAGACCCACCTCTTGCTCCCGGGAGCTGGCCAGAGGGGTTCCCTTTACAGAACTGTGCCGCCCCGCTTCTATCTGGTGCCTGGAGCTCGCTTCAGGTTGGTTTCTATCATCAATTTGGAGGCAGAAAGGACCTGAGAGAGCTCGCGGTCCACACCCTCCTCCCCCATTTGCTAATGAAGAAACAGATCCAGAGCGGGAAAGCCACTACCTAGGGTCCCACAGTGAAATGGTAATGTTGAGGGAGGGGTCCCTCGTAGTTCTGGGGCCGACAGGATGTGGGGCACCTTCTTGTTGTCCCTCACTTCCTCCTGTGTCCCCACCCTCCCTCCAACCCTGCAAGCCCACTTTCTAGAGCTCCTGAGCTCCAGCAGCGCCTTTAGTCCCGCCCCCCACCACACCCAGTTCTCTCGCCAGTTCACACACACAGAGTTTAGGTTTCAGACTATCTGATGGAAATTATTGTGGGTGGAGGGCAGGGGGTCGTAGGTCATTGTCCTGAGGGCATCGGTTTGTGACCAGGGGTGAACATTCTTTGGAGGTGCCTTTCCAGGCAATGGGAGGTGGGAAGCCAGAGAAGGAAATACTGCATTATGATTCGTTTCCCTCCACGTTAAAGGCTTTTTCCTACAGCCGTGCCAACTTAAGCTCTTTCTCGGCTGCCAGGCGCAGCCAGCGCCGGCTCCTCTCGGAGGAAAGGTTCGGGCTCGCCAGCGTGCACCCCTCCCCGAGGTGGCAGCCTCCCTCCTACCCAACGCGGGTCTCGGTTGCCGGCCCTTTAAATTTAGAAGGACGCGGACCCCGCCCACTAGGGGCGGCCCTCAGGAGGTGAACACCTCTTGCTTGGGGCCCGCCCTGCTCAGGAATCCGGCCTGCTCATTGGTGGGATCCCTGGAGCTCCTGGCCAATGGGAGGAGGCTGCGAGAAGCCGGCTGCCCCTGTGGCGGGGCGGACTTGGGCCGAGGAGGGTCCCAGCCTCGGTCACCACGAGTGCACGCGAAAGGCAGGATACACTAGGTCCCGCCTAGTGTCCCTTTTTGCCCCTGGGACGGAGGCAGTGACGACCCCTTTGAGCCTGCAGGTGGGCCTGACGGGGGACCTAAGCTGGTCTCAGTAGCCCGGTCGCTACCCAACCGAGCGGGCAAGGGGCAGTGGTGAGGAAGAGCCTCAGACGTTGGCTCCTTGCGGAGGCCGGAGGCCAGGCCCCAAGTCTAGTCACTTCGTAACTTTTCTAGCTCGGTTCCTTCCGCCCCTCCTTGAAGAATTCTACAGCGGACACTTTGGTGGGGCTGCCTGCCCTCAGCCCCTGATAGAGGGAGGAGGACATTCCTGGGCCGCCTGCAGAGCCGCCTGCAGCCCCTGTCAGCTCCTCCCACTCGTTCCTCCACCCCGAAGCTCAGAGAGGGAAAAGCCGTCCGTGGGGGTCGGGGGGGGGCTCCGCCTGCAGGCCTGGGCGCGCCCCCTTCCCCTCATGCCCCCTAGACGCGTGCACCCCACCTCTGGGTTCTGCCCGCTCCCCGACCCGGGCTGCTTCAGGGAAAAGGTGGGAGGAGCCAGAGTGGGTCCAGGCTGAGCTTCTGGATGCGCAGCGGGTGGGGTGGGGTCGGGTGGGGTGGGGGTGGGGGAATCCCGAGCCCTGAGCCCTGACATTCCGTCTGAGAGTGAGCTCCGGGGAGGGATGGGAGGAGAGCCTTACATTTCTCCCTTTCCTTTCGCCACAGGCTGGGCCCCCACTCGCCACCCCCCTTACACACACTGACCCATACATTCCTGGACAGTTACTTGCCTCGTGGTCACTAGAAAACTGCCCCCATTTCAAGTTGAAGGACTACTGGAGTGAGTCACTGCTGTGCCCAGAGTGAGTGGGGTTGGGCCAAGAGAAAGCTAAGAGGGGCTTAGCAGAGGGAGATGGGCCCGCGGGCCCCCAGTTGTCACACGGGCAGCCCCTGTCCTTAAGCTTCACTCTCCAGGCATTGGGGGTCACTTTCTCAGAGCTAGCCTTGAAGGGGAAAGGGCCCTGTGCTTGGACTTGGGAACCCTGGAGGGCAGGTAGTGTCTTTTCGAAAGGCATCAGTTTCCCATCAGTTAAAATCTGTGCGCCTATTGAGGCAGGGGTGGCTGAGACAGGGGGTGGCAGGTAATGTTCAGAAAGCTGGGCCCTTTTTCGCTGCCTGGCCTCTCTGGGGACTGGAAAGGGATGGAGCCAGTTCTCCCCGTCCCCAGAGCAGGCCCCTCCCTGAGTCTTCCTGGCAGGGCCTGGGGGTTAAGGGGAGCACATTGTTCCAACCTCCAACCTCACTCACTCCCCCATTCCCCACAGGCCCAGGGAAGGCGGCTGCTGAGGTTTCATATTTTCCCCCTTCTGAACTACTTGCCACAGGGCCCAAGCCCAAATAAGCAGAAATACTTGTGTGTACTCCTGCTCACTCACACACACTCCTGTACACATGCTATGGGCTGTAAGGTTCCTGCTTACACAGGGAAACACTACACTCATGGACATATTGAGACAGTTCTATATCCAGCCTGGCACAGGGTTATTGCGCATAGACTCATGGGCTCCATTGGCTGACACTAACAGACCTAACTAGGGCACACTCCTCTGATGTGATCAGACAGACAGATTCCCATATGTGCACAATGGGCAGTTACCCCAAAGTCACAGATGTAGTCATGCACACCCTCACATGAACACATGCAAAGTCTCACACGACCACAGAACTAAATGCTGACTGTGCCAAGCCACGTGCCTGAGATGACTGAGTCATGTGACCCCCAGAAGGGAGATCTGGGAGTCCCAGGCTCGCCCGGTGCTGGGATATTGAGGGCTGGGACTAGAGAAGGGGCAACATGGGGTGAGGTTTTCTTTGCATGTGCCTGGAGAAAGGAAGGGATGGAAGAAAAGGCAGGCTGGCACTCACCAGAGGCTGCTTCTGTGCAGAGCACGGTCCTGAGGAGGGTGTGCATTTTCTCTAGCCCTCAGCTCTGTTAGTCTGTCCCTTCAGTTTCCCCTCCTGACACTGGTAACCCTTCTTTGGCCAGGACATGAGTCCCTCAGGAAAGAGGAGATCTGGCCTGCAGATTCCAGGCCAGACCCTGGCATCTCCCAACCAGGCAGCCCATGTGCTGTGGCCCAACCCTGGGGTAGGTGCCAGGTACTGTCTGGGCAGGAGGAAGCAATGGCAGTGAGTGCTGCTGCCCAGAGCTGGGATTAGCTGTGACTGGCACCACTAATGGCACAGCAGCCCACGGTCTGGCTGCTGGAAATGTTGGTCTATAGGCAGTGGCCAGAGGATCCCTGTGGGACAGCTCAGGACACTGGAGCTAAGTGCCAGGGCTGGCACTGGGGGTTGCTAAAGAATAAGGACATCTAATTACATTTATTAATTTATCACTTATGCATTTGTTCAGTACTTACTCAGTACTATTATGTACCCAGCCCTGTGGGTACAGAGATGAACAAAGCTCAATTGCTGCTCACAAAAGGCTTTCTCACTAGTGGGGTGACTACCCCATTTATGAAGGAAGGTCCAAGGTTTGAACTCTGATCTGTCTTAAGAGCATTCTCCACCTTGCAGTCAAGAGGGATATTCAACACACTATGACAGTGGGACTCCCCTACTCAATATCCATTGATGACTCCCTGCTGCCCTTAGGATAGTTTCCCAGTTCTTTTGTGTTGTCCGAAATAATCCAAAATATAGACAGGTTTGCCTCTATGCTTTGCTGTGTCCAACTCGCATCTGTATCTCCAAAATGTAGCATTGGTCCCAGCACATGGTAGATGCTTAGATGTTGGCTGAGTGACTGAATGACTGAATCAGTGGGTGAATGAAGGAATCCACCAGTGAAGTAAAGGACAGAAGCCATTTTTTTTTTTTTTTTCCAGCTGAGCCTCCAGCACCAACTGCCTTAAATTCTGCTCTGATGCGCACTTGCTCTTGCTCCAGGCAGAGTTTCCCTGTACCTGGGCTTCTTCCCTCAGCTCCTCCCTATTGGGTTGTTCCTCCTCAAGGCCTTTTGGTTCTTAAACCCCAGCCAGACCAAGTACCTGGGGACCACAGCCCCCTACTCGGTCCTGGAGGGGCTGCCCCTGGCTTAGGCAAGGCCAAGCAGTATAAACAGTCCAGCGGCCAACCCGCTGAGCTGCTCTCCCAGCCTCTGGCCAGCTGGAAGGCCCTCCTCGGCTGGAACCTGCCACCCAGCTCTGGCTGGAATTCCCTTGGCCTCTTCCTTCTCTTCAGTGCACTCAGCATTCAGCCTTTGGCTTCCTCAGCATCCTGGCCTGTCTGACTTGTCCTCGGGTTTTATTTTTGGAAGAAGCTACATTCTCTCTCCTTATTTACTCCCTTCCTTCAGGAAAGGTGTGGGACCCTTGGGCTCGGCCGGGGATCAGGCTGGGGATCAGGCTGTGGCTTCAGCTCCTGGGGTCTGGACCTCTCTGGGGCTCCAAGGGATGCTTCACAGCCAGATGCCCTCGTTCCCCCACCCAGTGTGTGACTAATGCCTCCCCTGCCCTTCTTGAAGAGCCTTACTATAGCCAAAATAAATAGTTTCAAGTTTAGAACTGAAAGAAAGTCTGGCATCATTAGTTCCATCTCTTATTTGCAGAGGCAACATAGTTCAGTGGTTATGAGCAAGGGAGGAAGACAGACGTGGTCCTAATCCTGGTTCTGCTACCTACTCTATAGCCTTGGGCACGCTACTTCAGCTCTCTGAGCCTCCACCTCAGCTGTAAAATAGGGGTAATCATGTCTACCTCACCAGGTTGCCGTGCGGATGAAATAACATTTGTAAAGAGCATTATACATTGCAGGCCACATAGAAGGCTCTCGTTAAATTTAGCTGTTATTATTACAGGGGAAACTGAGAGCCCACAAAGGGAGTGGACATGCCCAGGATCACAGAGTGCAAGGTAAGCAGCCATTTCCAGAATCTTTCCTCTGTCTCCATCTCCCATCCAAGGAGAAGGGAGGAGACTGGCATCAGCCCAATGGAGGAATCTCCTTGAAGTCAGTTACCTGGGCAGACCCCTGGATCTTCCGGGTCTGCCTCTTAACACCCATCCAGGCCCTTCTCTGAGGAAGGTGTTTCTTCCCCTGCCCCAGCAACCTCTTTTTTGCTCACTGAGGGTGAGGGGTCTGGAGAGGAGACCCTAGTACTCAGCCCCAAGGTGGACTCCAGGCCAGTGGGACTATGAGGGGAGGGGGGAATGCTGGGTCCTGACATCACAGAGCAGAGAGACTGGAGCCACAGCCATGCAGGCCAGCTGGGGCCCTTCCAGCCCGTCCAGATGTCTCAGGAATGTGCTGAGCTGGGAACTACCTCGCTTCTTCCCTCACCACCCCCAACCCCTCATCCCCTCGTGTAGCTCAAGCTCTGCCTTCGCCCCACTTCCTTCTCTTTCTACCCTCCTCTTTCATCTCTCCCTGGGCGGGCCTCAGGCCCACTGTCCCTCTGGTATGTTGCTCCAGTCCAGCTTCTTCTAAAACTGCTGAAGGAGTCACTGAAGGCAGGAGCCCTTCTCTTCCTGCAGACCCCATGGGCTGACCATGTGGGGTGCGGGCAGATGAGAGCCTGAGCTAACTGGGAGGGGTAAGCTCTGAGCAGATAGTACACGCCAGATCCCAAATGTGGAATTGATTTGCAGGCCTGAGAGAGAAAGAGGTGAAGGCTCTGGGGCAGCAGAGGGCAGGGCCGGGCTTCCTCTCTGGGAGGATGATGAAAGGGACTCTGGGCATTTTGTCCCAGCTGATGGGTAGGAGGGCCAAGAAGGTGAGGTGCCAAGCTGGGCTGGGCTTAGGAGGGCTCAGATCCTTGTATTTCCTTGGGACCAATGGGAACATGCTTGGCCTGATGATGGAGGGTCCTGAACTGTAGGAGGGCAGGGGAACCTGATTAGTGTCCCAGGGTTAGGCTAGGAGGAAAGCCATGGTTCAAGCTAAGGCTCTCCGAGTGAAATGGGACAGCCTGTCCTTCTGCAAGGGTGGAGTTGCCTTGGACCTCCGCAGGAGAGCCTGGCCCGAGTGCCGGGATGGAAGAGTCAGAAGGGAACTGGTGGTACTCCTGGCCTCTGTGAGAGTCATATCAGGGCAGAGGGTGGATGAAGAGGAGAAAAGGGACCTGGGGTCAGCTGCTGCCTTGAGTTGATCTGGGTTCAGAAAGGGCCTACAATTCTGTCTCCTTTGCAGGAGGGAACTGCATTATCTAGACAGGCTGACAGTTGACATCCCCCCCGATGGACCCTAGATCCCTTAGCACTGAGACAGTTCAGAGTTACTGGGACCACCACTGTGTCCAGCTCAGAACTATCACTGGTTTCCTTGGTACTGCTGATGAAGCACCCAGCCCCTAAGCACCACATTCTACTTACCGCTATAGCTGGAGCTACTCATCTTTGTCTTTCCTCCAGCCTAACTGATGACCACTCCTAGCTCATCAAAACTGCTATGAGCTTCATTGAGTAGAACTTTTGCTTGTACAATTCCTTGCACCTGGAATTCCTTTGCCTTTTGTCTCCTCATTTTAACTCCTATCATCCTTTAAAGCCCAAGTCAAAAGCTGCTTCCTCCAGGAAGCCTTCCTCGATTATCCAGCTGGAAAAGTCCTATCACTGTTGTACCACCCCCATAGTACTTATAGACTCTTAGGTCACTGGCTAATATCATGCCTTGAACTTTACTTATGTTCACTGGAATCCATCTCTTTTTCTAAACTTTAACCTCCTTGAGGGTAGAATCTTGGTTGGAGTTCATCCTTCAACTCTTTCCAGGGCCTCACACAAGGTCTATCATACAGTATGTCTAATAGTAATGATAATGATAGCTAGTCTACAGGTCTGATGGCAGATATTGCAACAAGCAGTGGGGAGCCAAACTACATGAGGTGGAATGGAGTGGCCATTAATGGTCACCTTTAGCTGCTCAAACATGGGAACAAATTCTCACTCTCACTGTCTGTCAGCTGTGAGCTTGACAGGTGCCTCCACCAATGCTGGCTTATCTTCCTCATCTATAAAATAGGGATGACTGTAGAACACAGGTTTCTTATGAGGATTCAATTATGTAAGTCTTGTAGAAAGCCTAGCACAAGGCCTGGCAGGTAGCAAACCCTCTATAAACAATAATTCTTGCTTCTATTTTTCTGATTATTGCTGTTATTGTTTGAAAGGAAGGTCTCCAGCACTGGATAGCCCTTGGAGGAATGTCCCACTTTCTCCATCCTTATGCTGAGCCCCGATCATAGGGGTTTTTGATGAAAATTTTTTAAAAACAGATTTTATTTATTTTTAAAGAGGGAAAGGGAGGTATAGAGGGAGAGAAATATCAATGTGAGAGATAAAACCATTGATCTGTTGCCTTTTGCACATGGTCTACTCAGGGCCCAAACCTGCAACCCAGGCATTTGTCCTGAACAGGAATCGAACCAGTGACCTTTCACTTTGCTGAACTCCTGGTTGGTGCCCAACCAACCAGGCTGCACTGGTCATGGCTGGGAGTAGGCTCTGGGTCTCAGGATCTCAGGATATTCCTGATCAGAATCTGCCCAAAGTGGAGTGGATTCAGAGTCTACAGCTCACCTCTTGTCCAGCCAGATTCATGAGGTTTGAGGGACCAAGATATTCAGAGTCTATTTCTCCAGCTGGGTAGTTCTGATCCAGGTTCCCATTTTATTATACTTTATAATTCATATACATGCTTATATATATATATATATTCTTTTTAAACAAGATGACATCATATATATATGTACATCATATATATTACATGTACATATATATGTAATCTGAGTTGTATTAAACAATCATAGGTATGTGGCAGAGTATATATATATATATATATATATATATTTAATTAATTTATTGTGTTCTATTACAGTTGTCCATTTCCCCCCGCCATTGCTCTCCCCTGCCCTGCCCACTATATATATTCTTTTGTGTGCACAACCTATTTCTTAATAGAAAAGGCCATCATAGTAAAGTGAAAGGTAGATGTGGGATTTAGGTTAAGATTTACTCCTTGAATAAATAAATAATATCCATTTTTAAAAAAAGTACCATCAATGTTGGAAATGTCCTTTCTTCCATTATCTGCCTACCCACCCATTCATTCCCCCATCTATTATCCCTTCCTTCCATTCATCCATTTATTCATCCATCCATTCACCCAATAAATCAACATTTTCTGAGCACTCAGTCACTATAGCTATAACTAGGCAATAGATAAAAATAACTACCTGACACTCCCTGCCTTCAAAGAACTCAATCTAGTTCAGCGATGAGGAAGCCAAGGCCCAGGGTCACACAGCAAATTAGGGAAATGAGGGAGGAGAGGTGAGGACCTTCTAGGCAGAGAGGAACACAAGGGCAAAGGCTTGGGCCTGTCTGCCTCCAAGCAAGTCCCCCCATTTGCTGCTTTAAAACTGCCTCCCGGCTCTCCTTAAGGGCCTGAAGAGCCTGCCTACTCCACTGCTGCTTTCGTTTTTATTATTCTTTTGGAAGAGGATGAGGCGGGTAGCTGCTGCTGTCCAGCTGTTATGTGGGACCACAGAGCCCAGCCCAGATGTCTTAGCTTCTCTGTGATGGGTGAAGTGGCTCCTGGGCCAAGAGCCAAGAGCCAGGGAAGCTGTAATGAGGGCTCTGTCCCAAGAGAGTTGGGAGAGGATGTACATTGAACCCGGTAGCAGGGAAGCCCATTACTGCCCTGTCAAGTTGCCCTTATTAACCATATGGTGTGTTCAGGTCGTGGGGATCAAGATCCTTGACAGTATGAGGAAATCAATACTTTTGTTAAATTTTCTCTGATATTCAGAGTTCTGGGCCATATCCTGCCTCTCTGTTTCTTCTGAACCAGATACCCTTATCCCTACCTTCTTCCCATTCCTGGTCAAGGGTCCTGCCACTTTCCCTGGCTTCCCCTAATCTGCCCAAGGATTACACAGTGTTCCAGCCAGAGCAATGCTCGTGGTCTTGATTTAACTCCACCCAAATCTTCCTCCTCCATCCTGCCCCCTGGAGCGTGGAGACTTCCAGAAGAACAGCCTGTTCTCCAGCATCTGGAGCTAGTTTCTTGAGGGAGGTTCAGGGGCAAGCCAGGTCCCAGAGAGGGATGCCCCGGGAGGGTCTCAGTACCGAGACCGGCAGGAAGCACACAGGATGGGGAGTGAAGACATATTGAGGGTGTCCTTCCCTCTCCTGGCCCAGTAGCCAGGCCAGGCCAGGCCAGACATAAACAGACCCTCCCAGGGAGTCCTAGGAGCTGCAAGGAGCAGAGGTCTGAGTCCCCAAGCGGCTGGGGAGCAGCATCTCAGCATGAATATGAGGACAGGGCACAGGATGGGACTGGAGGCCTCTCCGGCTACATGCCAGGCAACCTGCTGGCTCTGCTCCTAGTGCTCTAGGCATCCACAGAACCCGCCCTAGGGTGGGAGTAGGTGAGGATGAAGGTGGGGCCCTTCTGATATCTGATAGCTGATATCCCAAACTTTCCTTGCTCTGGAGAGCAAAGTTCAAACCAGTACAAGAGCAAGAGAGAAATGGTTGTCTCCCCTCCTTAACTCCAGGAGATCCCAGCCCTGAAAACAGAGTTAAGATGCTCCCTCCTGTCTAATTCTCAGTCTTCCATCTGCACAGGAACAATGATGCCTGTACACGCTCAATGAAAGGGATGCAGCCCCAGGCTGCCCTGCGGAAGTGCCTTCCAGTAATTCCTTTGTGGATAGGGATGGGGACTGAGAAAGGAGAATGTGGAAGTTACTTCCTCTGAGAAACTTTCCACGCCCTCCAGTTCACCTGGGTGCTCCTCCTCAGGCTCCCACCATGCTCAGCTCCATCATGGCACCCAGCAGTGCTACTACTGTCACTTTCCCTCTCTGTCTCTCTCTAGCCCTCAGTGACTGGACACCACTATGCATAGTGACCAGCCCAGGCGCTCCTTCACTCCTTCAGGTGCCCAGTTGTTAAAGGACAGGATATGTCTATTGAGAAATGATCAAGCAAATCTCCAGCTGGTCCAGGGAAGCCAGAGGGACCTCATAGCAGATCAGGGTACAGACAGCATCTTCCTGGGATCCAGCATCCCCATCATCCTCAGGGCTGGCCAGGCCAGGACCCTGGGAACCTTAGGGTCTCTTCAGGAATTATCAGTATACTTCTTGAACACATAGACCTGTCTTTTAAAGCACATTCTCCCCTCTTCCTTTACTGGGATTGCCCTGGTCTGAAGTACAGCAAATCCTTGAAGTGAAGCAAAGTCCACTACAATGTGGCCAAACCTTAGCTTCTGTCCTATGCCTGGGGCCCATCTCAAATAAAGGCCAGCAACACTCTTATCTGGAGGACTGATAAAGAAGTGACTGCTCCTTTGGAACTTCCTCAGTTTGGGCTGCAGCACGCAGTCAGGAACATTTCACAATCTTTCTTTTACACTTTTAGTGATACTATAGACCCACTGAAATAGATTGTTTTTCATTGATACTATAATACCATAACTCCACATTTTACATGGTTGAAAATTTTGGACTCAGCTTATTGTCTTACGGAATTTTACTGTATTAAGCACCTATTGTGTGCCATGGTACTATGCTAGGTTTATGGTAATGGACAAAAGTGACATGGTCTCTGTTCTCATGGAACTTGCTTTTTTGCAGAGGAAAAGGATAATAAACTAATGAAACAACTGAAAACTGAGATAAGGGGTTTGAAGAAATCAGAGGAAATGGCAAATAGCAATGGGTCCCACTTGAGGTGGTTGGGGAATCTTTTCCTAAGAGGTGACATTTGAACTGAGGAAGATGCAATGGCGTGAGCTGAAGGGAAAACATTCTAGATGTCAGAAAGAGCATGCGCAAAGGCCTTGAGGTAGGGCTAGAAAAGGCTGTTTTAAGTTGCTGATTGTGGATCTAGGAGTCCCAGAGCAACCTGAACAAGAAGAAATTGGGGAAGATGGAAGCCCTAAAACCAATGCTCAAGGCTGAGGCCTAAACCACAAGTTGGGATCTGCTGTGGCTCAGTCAGCTCTAGACTGTCCTGTGCCAGAGGCTGCGAGTGTCTGTGCCACACGCAGGATACGGATGGTTCAAGGCAATGCCAACTCATTGGAAAACATGGAGAGCCTTCCTGAATCTCAGGGACAGTACAGGCTGCAGGACTCTGATGGCTTGGAGTAGATGAGCTTAACCACCAGTTTTCTCTGTCCTTAAAAAATGTAGGGCCTGGCTGGGCCCTCCTTTATTCATTCAACAATGGTTGGTTGAGGCCTACTTTGTGCCAAGAGTGAACAAGACAGAGAGACCCTTGCCCTCAGGGAGCTCCCTTCTCAGTAGGGGCAGCACAAACAAACAAACAAACAAAGACTGCCCAAAATAAACACAGTGTTTTGGAGGAGGAGGTACTCAAGGAGATCTCCCTTCCTAAATAGAAGCCTGAATAGAGCTCTTGCATTAGTTTTTCTCCATTAATTCTGTCCTAGTGGATTCTATTCTGAGACTAGAGTGCTTTGGCCCTTGGGTCCTCTTTCTTATTGGTGAGAATTTAAAGAGAAACACGTAAGTAGACACACACACTCACATACACCCGTCCCCTTTTAAGGGCTGTTAAAGGCCCACACACAGACACAGGAACACCCAAACGCACATACTTCTCTAATCTCCCTAAATCCCCCAATGCCTGGGGTGGTGGTGGTGGTTTTCTGGTCTCCCATTTAGTTCAGGAGAAGCCACGCTAGGGGCTTGGGGAGCAGTGATCAGGCTTAGCCCCACACCTCCCTTCTCCTGGGTTGGTCCCTCCCACACCTGGCCTTCCCAGCTGCTGGGAGGTAAATGAGTGTGCTGGGCAAATATCCTGGAAGCTTCCTGCTGCTCCCCTCTGAGACAACAGAATTCTTCCTCTTCCTCCTCTTCACCCCCTCCCCCCTCCCCAGCTGGAGCTTTTCTGGGACCCAAAGCCATTTTTTTTTCTGGAGAAATCAGTCATCTCTTTCCCTTAGCCAGAGAAATAAGGCAGGAAGAACGCAGAACTGGTGTCTCTCTCTCTGGAAATATGACCTATCCCCTTTCCTGTCCTGGTTCCAGTTCTCTGAGCACCAGACCCTCTCTTATCTGCCCAGGGGCTGAAAAATCACTTGGTACAGGGAAGAGGGCCCTAGGGTCACCACATGGGGAATTGTGGAAGATGTGGGGAAGAAAAGCCCCCACATCTGGCAGGAAGGGTGGCCCCTTCCTAGGGGCATCTCTGAGAATCACATAGGCAAGACTGCAACAGCATGGGGGATCTTCAAAAAGAAAAAATAAAGCACCTGGCCACTTCCAAGCACACTTGACTTGACTTTGTGTATTCATTTTCCTGTCTTTGTCTAAGTGAATGTGTGTTTCTTATATAGTAGTGTTCAGGGAGAGCATATTTTCTCTTGTTTGCCTTTTTCTTGAGAGAGAGAGAGGGGGAAACATTGATTTGTTTTTCCACATATTGATGCATTCATCGGTTGCTTCTTGTATATGTGCTGACCCAGGATTGAACCCCAAAACTTGGCGGATAGGGACAGTGCTCCAACCAACTGAGCTACCCAGCCAGGGCCTTGATGTTTGCTTTTTGCACAGAGCAACAGAGCACACACACTTTCCATGTGACTGTATGGTGTTCATCTGGGTTTTAAAGAAGGATAGTGAATACTGTGTTCTCCATCTTCCAGAATGAGAGGCATACAGATGCCATCCCTTCCCATCCTTAACCTGCAATCATTTTCCTATCTTCATGCAGAATGAAGAGGGAGTTGGGGGTGGGGTTGGTATGGGGTTTCAGCTATAAGGGACCTTAGACACTAAATGGAAGCACCAGAGAAGGAAGTGACTTGCTCAAGGTCACACAACAACTTCTACCTGAGTAGTTCTTACTGCCACCCTATCTAGTCTCTGCAGCCAAGTTAACTATGAAATCGTAACAGGCATTGTCCTATATTAATCTTTAACTAATTTTGTCACTAAATCCCTGAAATAACACTATGGGGAAGGTTCTATATCTCCATTCTTGAGATGAGTCAAGCAGAGGATGAAAAGTCACTTTCTGAACCGCCCAGCTGGCTGATGGCAGAAACACAGATAGAACCAATTTTCCTGATTCCCAGCCCAGGAGGTCTTTCTCTTAGAAATCCTTTCCTTTTTCCTGCCTCTCGTGGTCTGGCCTGGCCTAGGACTGAGGTCAAGAGCTTTTCCAGCAGGGCTTTCCCTCTCTAGTCCCAGTGCTGGATTCTACTCTCTGATCGTGCCTCCTTTCCTGCGCTGGACCAAGGCCCAGATGAGCAGCTGGGGACGCAAGGCTGAATGGAGCAGCAGGAAGAAGCTGTAGGCGGCAGAGTTCATTCAGAAGAAAGCCCAACTCAGAGCTGCTGAGAGCTGAGGGAACCTGGTGGGGAAGGGGGGGCACTCTACCATTCCCCTTGCTGGAGGAATACAAACTCCAATAAGCCTCCTTCCTCTGACCAGCAACTCTAGGAGGGGTGCATAGAACCCCAGATTCCTGCCACTTTATTCCTAGGATCAATGCCACGCTATCCTTAGATCAAGACTTGATCCAACCTTTGCCCATTTTATAGAAACCGAGGCCCAGGGAGGTGAGCTGGTGGCTTGGCCCAGGCTCACAGAGGGAGGCAGAAGCAGAGGCAGGACTAGAAAACCAGGTCTCCCCACGACCTGTTCAAGTCCTCTCCCTTTCTCTGCTTGGCTTCTTTGCTGAAATGTGCTCCCTCCGCCTGAGACCCAGAGCCCTCCTCAGAGAGCTGGGTAAGTCGTGCCGAATGAAGGTCTGGGAGACCTCACATCCCAGGCCTCCCAGACGCAGGTTCCTGCTCCTTGGCCGGTTTCCCCACCAGCAGTCTAGCCACTGGGGAAAGTTTAGATGGAAGTCCAAGGTAGATGCCCAACCCTTTCAACCTAGATGTACTTACTTGGCTCTTATCTGGACAAGTTTATCTTAGTCCCAGCAGGTAGAGGCCAGGAAGTACAGACCCCTGAGACGATCCCTATTTGTGTGTGTGTGCACGCAGCCCGCGCGAAAGGGCAGGCGTGCGTGTGCACGTGCTCGAGAGACGAGGTTATTGCAAAGGGGGCATTCTACCTGAGTCTCCAAGCTTCCCACATTTTAACCGGGAAGCCTCTTTTGAGCCCAAATATTTTTTCCTGTTACTGAGCCCATGCCCCTCCCCCACGGCAGGGCCTTTGGGCTGAGCCTGAGAGAGGGAGGGAGGGAAGAAGAGAGAAAGCCACGTTTCCTCCGGGTGGGAGGGGAAGAGAGAAAGGGGAGAACGACATGCCCAGAGACAGAGACCGTCACACAGAGAAAGTCAGCGAGACACGAGGGGCAGAGAAACAGACCTAGAGACACAGAGATAGGGAGAAAGACCTCCCTCCTGAGCGATTGCCAAGTGCTGCACTGCCCCGCTGAACGTCAGGTCCCTCCCGGGGGGGATCTCGTTCCCGATTTTGGGGCGGCCGAGGCAGCACCCAAACTTTCCGGGTCTGACTCAGACCTGCGTCTGGGTCTGGTTCCCCCAAGGGGCGTCGGGTCTCATGGCCCTTTGAACTCTCGTCTGTGCGCCTCCCGGCGGAGAGCCAGCTGCTAGTCCACTTTGCCCCCAACCTGATCCTGGAACCCCGGGCGGGGGCAGGATTGGTGTCTTTGGGGCTCACATTGGAGGATCAGATGGTGGAGGTCAATGTGTCCACAGACCGAGCCCCCAGGAGGGGCGCCAACTGGCGCAAGCTCAGAGGCTCGGGTCCAGGCTTGGGGACTAGGGAGCTGCTGAGGGACCTGGTCACCAAGTCACGGAGCTCTAAGCACGTGTCCTTCTGGGGGCCCCTGAATCGAGCCCCCTACTCGGCTTCTGCCCAGTGATGTGTGAGCCCAGTCCTTGTCGGGGGAGGGGGGGGGAGCCGGCGAACCGCGAAAAAGGGTGCGGAGTGGTGAAAGGGGCGCGCAGACCCTTCATCTTACCGCATTGTTGAGGAAATCCGATTCGTTCAGATCCCCCAAGTCCAGGAAGCTGGATCCGGGGAACAGTCTGTCCGCAGGGAAGGGCTCCAAGACCGCGTCCATCGCGGCGGCTCCGGAGACCCTCTGCAGCTGGGCTTCCCTCACTCCAGGGCGGCGACGCGCCCGGCCCCGAGCTCCTGCCTGAGCGCTGGCGAGCGGGCGGGGGCAGGTCCGGGGCTAAGCCCCGGGGGAGGGGCGGGAGGAGGCGGCACGGCCCCGGGTAAGGGGCTCAGGGGGCGCGGGGGCCTTAGGGTAGCCGCGCGGAACGGGTCGGGCTCAGGGGCCCCGGGCGCGCCGCGGGCATTTAGCCGACTCCTCTCCCTCCTGCTCCTCCGGGGGCAGAGCTGGCTTCCATGGGGAGCCCAGGAGTGAGGCTGAGGGCTTGAGGAGCCCCCCGGACAGGGTGGGAGCCGGGGGTGGGGGAGCTGAGCGCTCCCCCGTGACTGGGTGGCTGAGTGGCGCTCCGCTGTCTCCCTGCTTGGCTTCTGTCACTTGCCTCTCAGTGAAGCCGGGAACCCTAGACTAGTTAGCCCAGCTGGCCGATGTGCCACGCCCCCACATCAATATTCACAATAATTTCATATTAATGAGAAGAGGGAGTGGTCTGAGGCGTGGCCCCTCCTTTTTTAAAGAGACAAACCAGTCTTTGCCAGGCTGTTCTCTGATGCCTCTCAAAACAGAGGCCTAAAGCAAAAGCGCCCTGGAGCCAATAAAAAACTATATTCCTGGAACCTTGGTTGGCATCTAGTAAGGCTTTGCCAACCACTCTCCCATAAGTTGATGAGGAAGCTGAGTTAGTCCCATTCTTTCAGTCTTGTGCTAGAATCTGAACCAAATCCAAGTCAGGGAATTCCATCTCACATGCCCCTTAACAAGTTTCTTGATGGGGGGACCTTTCACATGCCTCCTTCTCCAGGGAGCCTTCTTGACCCCCATCCCCAACCCAGGCCTATCATTTATTTATATACTCACAGGATATCGTGGGCTCATCTCCACTGGGGTGAATCTAATGTGCTATTGTCACTGTTTATTCTCCTGTCTATGACCCTAACTGGACTCTGAGATCCCTCAGGGCAAGGACTGGCTCTACCTATCCTGTGTGTGAAAGGGTCAGTTGAACAGCTTAGATGAGGCAAGGACCCCTTTTTTCATCAATCAAGTTCCCCTAATGGTTCTGAAGAGCAAGAATTTGGAGAACAGTAAGTGGCCTTGGAGTCAGCCTGAACCAACGTGTTGGCTGGCTGCATGCTCCGTGGTCACGGGACACTCCCAGGCCTCCTGGACCCATTACCTAAGCAGCCGGCTGCTCCAGAGTACAGCTTAATCTCTTGAAAGGGTTGATAAACAATCTCCAGGCACCTGAACAAATGGAGGTGGTTCAGAAAGGCACTCCCTCAGAGGGTTGGGCGCTCTGGTTCCTGGTCAGTGGGATTAAATGTGTCCTTGCTGTCTGGGGCTTTTAATTAGTTCAGGAAGCAAAAGGTCTTTAAGGAGCAGAGATGTCATTACAGCTAAGTAAGCCAGGGATGCCACTAAAATTGTTCTCTCAGTGTCTGGGTGGGCAAAGGGCACATATCGAGGCTGAGATAACTGCTGTTTGCTTGGGCAGGGAGGCAGGCGGGCATGTGGCTTTCCCCATCTCACGACACAGTTGACATAGTCCTTGCGAATGAAGTTCTGACCCACCAGGCTGTCATATGACTATTAGCTCTGGGGCCTCCTGGAGAGTTTGTTCCTGAGAAGCTGGGAATAGAGCCCGTGCTTTGCAGTCCAATTCACTATCAATACAATTCTCTCTCTGAGAAGTTAGGCTGAGCCCCCAAAGAAATCAGTTAACTCAAAATGATGGCAAATAGAATTAGGGTGCTGAGACGATGGGGTTTTTTCCCCAAATGTGTCACATCTGGTCAATGGGGGAACATTAAAAACATTGATAATGTGACTGATCATTTTCAGGGGGGTGGGTGCGGGAGTGGTCTTTGGCTGGGTGAACAAGCCAGTCTGGTGGGTGAGCTTGTGCCAGCAGGTGTCTGGATTCCTGGCTCCTGAGTTGGAGTCCCTGTGGGCCCCCAGAAGGAACAAAGGTGCCCCTCTGCCTGAAGTTGGCTAGAAACTGTGCCTGTGTTCCTCTTAGCTTGCTCTGTAATTAGAGACACAGGCACCATTTAAGTGATTGGGGAAGATTATATAGTTTTAGATAAATAGGATTAGAGTGTCCTCCCTTTCCTGATTTTTACCCAGGTTAACACCCCAGGAACCATTGAATATAATCCTGGGGAGACATTCTGGTTCCAGCACCTCCTGTGGTGTCTGAGAGACAGGATCTTCAAGAAAAGTCCTGAGGGTGAAAGGGTGGGGAGGAAGAGGGAACAGGCAGTGCAGAGCCTGGCATGTAATGATAATCTTTTTTTTTTTTTTTTTTTTTTTTTGTGGGATGGCAAAGTCCTGTAAAAATAAAACTGGCAGAGGATTTATTCATATACTCTACAAGTATTGAACACCTATGATGAGTCCCTAGACCAGACACTGGCGATACAATGGTGATTAAGAAGGTATGTTCCAGAGTGAATGAGGAAAGCCTGGGGGAAGGAGATTTTAGGATGATAATTTCAACTAGTGATAGGGGCAAGGGAGGAAATAGTGAGATAGGACTGTGTGGTCAGGGAAGGCCTCTCTGAAGGCATGCATGTGAGCTGAGAACAGAATTGTGAACCGAAATCATATGTGGGGTAAAATTGACGGAAAATCACTGAAGGTAGAGGGAATATTAAATAGAAGAGAAAGGGAAAGAGATACTGGGAGGGGCATGAGAGTGAGATGATGAACGTAAAACCCCATGCCCTGCACAAACCCAATAGTTATGGTCATGCAGAGGCTTGAGGCTCTGTTGTATTAAATATATATATATTTATTTATTTACTTTTTAGAGAGAGAGAGGAGGGAAGGGAGAAAGAGAGGGAGAGAAATATCAGTGTGTGGTTGCCTCTCCAATGCCCCCAACTGGGGACCTGGTCTGCAACCCAGGCATGTGTCCTGACCAGAAATCAGACCAGTGACCCCTTTAGTTCCCAGGCCTGTGCTCAATCCACTGAGCCACATCAGCCAGGGTGCTATTGTATTTAAGTACTGAAAAGAATTATGCCAGTTCAGATTAGAGAGCCTACCTGAGGGCTTCTATAGCAATGCAGCCCTTCTATATTATCTCTTAAAGGTTTCCCAGGAGAGGAAATTAGAAAGCTGAAATGAGGTCTCAAGACCTGGGTTGTACTTAACAGGAACTGCCTGCTCCCTTTCTGCCAGTCCTTGGCCTGGTCCCATGATCCAGCTCCCCTCAGGCCACTTGTCTACCCCTGAAGGGCAGGAAAAGGAGGTTAAGATTGGTTCCGCAAACACCCCCAAACACTCCAGGTCAAGACAAGCACAGACTGTGGCCCCTCCTCTTATGGGCTCAGTAACATCTGGTTGTTGCTCTCCAGCAGCTGCTCCAGCTGTGAAGCGAGATTCATAGACATCCCAACCCAAGCAGTGACGCACATGAGAGAAAGGACAGAGATAAGCTTCCTGCTTGTCCCAGACACTGAAGGTCAGTCAGGTCAGGGTGGAGAGAGAGGCTCCTGCCAGGCTAAGCTGTGAAAAGGGATGGTAGTGGTGGTGGTGGTGGTGTGTGTGTGTGTAAGAGAGAGGGAGAGAGAGACAGAGAAAGAGAGGGGTCTTTTCTGGGACTGCCACATTGGGATACCCCTGGATATTCCCTACACTCCTCCGCATCTCAGTTTTTACACCTATAAAGTAGTAGGGATGTTAATGACCCCTAGGGTCCTGTCCTTGCCAAGGACCCCCTGAGTGTACTCTTACCAGGACAGTCCCTGGCAGGGAGTGGGAGGGTTGGGGCAAGGACCTGCCTGGCGCTCCCATTTTCCAGTCTCCTATCTGGACCCTCCGCAAGGGTGCAAGGGTGGGTGTTGACACTTGTTAGGCAGGCCCGGGGTGGCAGTGAGAAGGTCACCCAAAGTAAACCTGCTTTGTTTGCCTGGCTTGTAAAGGGAAAAAGGCTTTGTCGCACTCTAACAGGAACTTCTGAGAAATGAAAACATATTCATCCTGGAGATTGAGCTGACTTCCGGGGCACAGACGGAGCTCTTTGTTCTCTTGTGGCTCCCTAAAATTGCTGCCCCCCACCCCCGGGGCTAAACACAGGAGTCCCTGGGGTGGCACCTTGCCAGGAGGGTGGAGGTGGGCTTTGGACCCTGGATCTCACACTTCTCCATCCCTTGACCTGTGGTTCCTTCCCCCGCTTCACCCTGAACAATAAAAATACTTGTTCTGTGGCAGGCAGTAAATACTTACATTATCTCATTTAATTCTTGGAACTAGCTTGTGAGGTAAGTATTCTATTCACTGATTCCGAGATGCACATTTTAATGACTGAACTCAGACTATGTCTTTTTTTTTTTTTTTTTTAAAGGTTTTATTCGTTATTTTTAGAGAGAAGGGCAGAAAAGGAGGAAGAAAAGGAGAGAAGTATCCGTGTATGGTTGCCTTTCACCTGCCTCCAGCTACGGACCTGGCTGGAGACCTGGCTTGCAACCTGGTCATGTGCCCTGGCTGGGAATCAAACCAGCGATCTTTGGGTTCACAGGCTGGCACCTTATCCACTGTGCCACCATGAACTCAGACTATGTCTTATCACCAACGGTATGTTCTAGTTGAATGGACAGTGTTCGCTTCTTCTTAATGTACATAAAATAAGGGTGCATCATGTAACTGATGACATCTTAGGTTCAAGGAAACATGATACTATTAACTTCCCTGATGTGCGGATGACGAAAACAGGCTCAGAGAGTGAATGACTTACCATTCCTTTATTTCACAGGAAACCAAGGCCTAGGGCCATAGGAGGCTTGGCTTAGGTTGCCCAGCTGTAATGGGGCACAGATAACAGTGGAGTCTAGGCCTCCAGGCTCCTCACCCAGGGCCCTTTCCACTCACCCCAGATGAACTGCATTTTCTCACTAGGGAGAGGCGGGACAGAGCAGAGGGCGTTTCAGAGTCTTCCTTGGCAGCTAGTGAATCACCAGCCACCTTGCCTTGGAGAAGGGCCTTAAAGATAGATTTTCTTTTTCCCTCTTCAAATTCTCTGAAGACTGGTTCCTTAAGGGCTAAGAAAACATTTGCCTCCCTTCCAGCTCCTTTTCCTGGTAATTATTTTAGCTTCTCTTTCCCTGAATTTCTGTTCTACTGTCCCATCTTTGGACTGGAGGCTGGTCCGCCCCTTGGCTCTGTCTGCCTGCCGCCTGGAACGGCCCCACCCGCATCCTGCTTTGCTCTCAGTCCTGCTCTGAACTCTCATCTTTTTCTTCTACCTCAAACCACCTGCACAACACTGCTCCTAGATGCCTCTGCAACCCAGGCTCCCCTCTCTAAAAATAAATAAAGATCTTAAAAGAAAAAAGAAAACAACAATGAAAAACAGTCTTTCCTCTTGCTGTAGTAGGTCTTCATCGTGCTGAAGACACTCCCCGGAAAATCCTTTCTCACCTAGGGCTGGTGGAGCTAGAGCTGAGGGACTAAGAGGAAGGGCAGATGCCTGGAAAGTCAGGTCTACTGACTTGCCAAGTCCCTCCTCCCTGGTCCCCTTGTCCTATGCCTCATTTTCCTCAAACGTCCAAGGCTGATGAGGCTGAAGTGACTCCTTGCCAGGAAGTGGAAAGGCAGCCCTCAGACATTTAAATCAAGAAGGGCTTTTGCTACAACACAACCAAGCACAGTTCAGTTCAGTAGGCACTGATAACAGCCCAGGCTAAACCAGGGTCTCAGATTCTTCGCAGTCAAGCGAGCATTTTAGATAGGATGGTCTCTCATATTCCAGCCTAGAAGCCCTGAACTGTTATGATTCTGTCTTGCTCTGCCCGGAAAGTGAATGTGGGACTTGTGTGTGAGGAGCCTAGGCATTCTCCGCTGGCCAGGAGCTGAGTGTGAGACCGATGGCGGTGCAACTGACTGTACACGCAGACACGGTACATGCAGGTGCAGGGAGATGATCTTGTATCTGGAGGTGTGGACCCACATGCGGGACTTCTGCCATTCGTGCACGTGTATGGGCCTCTGGAGTCAAAGGTGCCAGCTCTCTTCTAGAAGTGGGCCCACCCCTCCGTGCACACCCCGGCCAGCAAGTGCAGCTGCAAATCTGGTTTCCATCTTCTTCCAATGGGTGGCAGGGATGGGGGCACCAAGCGGAATATTAACCATGCTTTTGCACGTGGCTGAGCTCTGTGAGTGTGGTGGTCTGAGGGAGCAGCCTAAAGCTGCGTGGCAAATGAGGGGGATGCCACAGTACAAGAGCAAGGTTCCCTGGGGTTTATAGGTGTGCTGGGGAGGGGCAGAACCCTGAGACCCAAAGGGTCGGTGGCAGGGGGAGGGAGGGACTTCTGAGGCTGAGGATCTGGGGATAGTAGGGAACTTCCTAGCTAGGTTTAGGGTGATTTCCACACTTGTTTTACTCAGGTCATGGCACATAGTAGGTGTTTAATAAGTGCTGAACCCTGGCTGGTGGCACAGTGGGTAAGGCACGCTGGCCTGGGAACCCAAAGATCGCTACTTCGATTCCCAGCCAGGGCACATAATCAGGTTGCAAGCCGGGTCTCCAGCCAGGTCTGTAGCTGGAGGCAGATGAAAGGCATTGATGTCTATTTTCCTCTCTGTCTCTTCCTTCCCCTCTCTCTAAAAATAATAAATAAAATCTTTAAAAAAAAAAGTGCTGAATTGTTGAATAGCTGACTACTTACATGCATGACAGATCTCACAGATATTCCTTACCTGGGAGGAGATAGAGGGTCAAGTAAGAGGAAGGAAGGAAGTGGGCACATATTAAGCACCTACCATGTGCTGGTCGCTGAGAGTCACCATCAGACATTTTATTTTATCTCAAAGACACAAAGACCCTAGAAGATAGTATCAGCCTCCCTGCACACACATTTCCCCTTCCCCAACTTGAGCCTTTTGGAATGTCCTGGGGAGAAACATTTCTTTGACTTCAGGGCCCAGAAAAGTTGGCTGCTTCTGAGTGGTGGGTCCAATTTTAATCTAATGGGCATTCTGGATTTTGTAGCTCAGTGAGTTTCCTTCTTTTCTTGAGCTGCCAGGAAACCCAGGGATCAATTTGTTGATCCTCTTGCAACAGGATCTCCTGGGGATGCATTTTACAAACTAACTGCATCCCTGGCTTTTAGAAAAGTTTTTAGTCCCCTTTCTCCATATTCTTTTTCCTTTCTTAAAAGTCATCTAATTTAATTGTAGGGTTTCTCAAATACCTTCAATACACCCCAGAAGTGAGACAGGGAATAAATATAAAAATACTTTTACGTATATAGGGCTCAAAGAGGTTACATTGTTTGTCCAAGGTCACCCAGCTATTAAACAAGACGGTGGAGAATTTGATCTTGTGTCTGTTTGACCTAATCTTTCCACTGCACCAGACTCTAGGACTGGACAAGTTGCTCAGTAATCAGGAGGCTTTCTGGTGAGGAAGGAGGAGCCTGGGGCCTTTGCAGAGACTCAGCCTTTAACTCTTACCTGTCCTTGTCCAGGCTCTCCTTCTTGAAGACCAGGCCTGGGTGAGGGGTCCCATCCCATGTCATTCACAAAGAGAGGCCTCCAAGGGCCCTGGGCATTGGCGCCCCCATCCTCAAGGAGCAACCCCAGTCCCCAGGGCTGAGCTGAGCAAACAGCAAAACAGCAGAGCTGGCCTTGGCAAGCACCAGTTAAAGCAAATATATATTCCAGATGCTCTGAGGAACGTTTCTGGAGCTTCCAGAACTGAAGGGTGGACCAATTCCCTGGAGAAAATGAATAGACATGGGCCCAGGGGAGCTACATTTTCCCCTCAGCTTTATGGCAAGCAAGGATTCAGAGATGAGGGTAAGGAACCCCAGTGGTCCCTTATCTATACCCCAATCTCTTGCTGTATCCCTTAAGAAATCCCCACCCGGAGTCTGTCTTCCTTGAGGTACTCCTGGGTGAAAACTTAGAGGTTCCCAATGCAGGCCTACACTAATCCACTAGTCAATACATTCTTTACAGGGGCTGATTCCATACGTGTGCTGTACAAACCTGGGGACGTTGGAGACGTGAGGATGAGCCTAATACAGAGTGGAAGGGGGTGTTGTTCTGAGAGCTGCACTGGAGAATGACAGTCTCTGATAACCCAGGGGACACTGGCAGAGAGGCACAGTCACATAGAGCCTGATGAATAATGACTCAGGTCCTTGGGGCTGTCCAGAGGAGCCCTGAGTTCTCCGATGTGGGATGCCTTCAGACACCAGCATACATGGCCCAGAGGAGAAATAATCATAGAAATAATGATTTTTACACACTGTCATTTCTTGGGGCCCTGGTGCCTGCCCTTCAGTGCCCTGCCAACTTGCAGTGCAGATCTCAATCTGAAGTCTATAAAGAGCTCCTAAAATTTGCAAAAAAAAAAAAAGACAAAAAATGCAATATAAATAGTGGCAAAGAATATGAAGTGTGAGCTTAGTACCTTTACACAATAAAATCGATCACATCCCAGGATCTATGCTAAGCACCTTCTATACGTATTCTCATATAAGTCTCCCCACAACCTTTGGAGGCTGATACTGTGATTGCCCTGATTTCCTGAGGCTCAATGAGGTGAAGTCACTTGCCTTGATCTGACTCCCTTGTCACACGTTCTTAAGGTAGAAGTTGGTATGACAGCCATCATTCACTGGAACCCAAGGCCTTCGGAAAACCTGGCAGGAAATGGGGGAGAAAAATGAGGGAAGGGCAGTCAGCCAAATAGAATTTTCTCTACCCAGCAATTTGGGAAGAAGCCTAGAATGAACCTCCCACATCTAGGTAGAGGGATTTTTGGTTTTGTCTTTTTTAATTTGTTGAGTGGATAATGCATTACATGACTCAAAAAAAAAAAAAAAAAAAAAAAAAAGGAATACAACACAAAGTAATCCTCTCATCTCTATATATCCTGACCACTAAGTTCCCACCCTTCAACCAACATATAATCAATTTTATTACTTTCTTAGGCATCCTTCTATGGTGTGTGTGC
The DNA here is from genome assembly GCA_004026585.1 of Noctilio leporinus. Lineage (NCBI taxonomy): Eukaryota > Metazoa > Chordata > Mammalia > Chiroptera > Noctilionidae > Noctilio > Noctilio leporinus. The sequence continues at coordinate 280,444 of PVIW01000828.1, forward strand.
ATGCATATACAGTATATATTTTCTCTTTTTTTAGAACTGAAAAGAAGCATATTATATGTACTGTTCTATATTTCCCCCCACTCCTTATTCTGTTTTGTAGACCTTATCATATTAGTACATAGAGACCTTTCCCTTTTATTGGTGAATAGCTACCCATTGTTTGACTGTACCATAATATATTTACCTATCCCCCACTGACGAATAGGAGATTGTCTCCAATTTTTATTTTTAATTCATCATTATTTATTTATTTATTTTAAGATTTTATTTTTATTTATTTTCAGAGAGAGGAAAAGGGAGGGAGAAAGAGAGAAAGAGGAACATTAATCAGCTACCTTTCACACATCTCTAACTGGAGACCTGGCCTGCAACCCAGGAATGGACCCTGACTGGGAACTGAACCAGTGACCCTTTGGTTTGCAGGCCGGTGCTCAATCCACTGAGCCACACCAGCCAGGACATCTAATTTTTATTATAACAAATAATAGAATAAAGCTGTAGTGACAAGCTTGTTCAAGCACTATATATCTCTAGGATAAATTCTGAGCAGTGGGAATGTTGGGTCAAAGGGACTACTGATAGATATTGTCAAATATTTAATATCATTTTACACAAGCACTATATGACATTGTTGGCTTCTCTACAGAGGATATTGTCAAACTTTTGAATGGTTTCTGGTTTGCATTTCTCTTATTGTTAGTGAGGTTGAGAGTCTTTTTAGATGTCTTAGAATAATTTCTGTTTTCCTTTCCATAGACCCTGTTCATATCTTTTGACCTTTGGGAAATTGGTGGTTGGTCTTGCCTTATTGATTTCTAGAAGCTCTTTATATAGTAGTGAGATTGTGATATACTTTGCAGGGGCTGTGGGGCTGCAACTGGAATCCTCTCTGGGAAAGGCTGTGGAGGTAGATTCTTCCACACACCTCTACTTTCTCAGGTCTAATAATCTATTCAGTGAGAACTTTTGAATACTTCTTGAGTGCCAGGCTCAGTGCTTTAGTACCTGAGATCACAGATGAATAGGCAAAGCCTTCAGGTTGCTCAAAATCCGGTGGGTGGGGTTCCAGGGCTGGAGATAGGTAGCAGTCTAGTGGGCAATAAACTGTACTCAGGGATTCAGAATGTGTGCTTCAGTAGCATGGGGGAGGAAGCCATAACCTCTGCCTGTGTCAGCAGACTCTGACATCTGTCTCTATCTGGGGCTGGTTCTGAGCTGGCCAGGGCTTTGCCTGCCTCCCTTCTCTCTATGGGTTCAGCCCTTAGACTCTGCTGCAGAAATGCTCTGAACCAGGAAGATGGCTCTCTCAATACATATTTACAGAGTGCTGACCACATGCCAGTCCAGGGGCCTATCTTATTTATTCTGCCTTCACATGGCTCCTTCCCTGCCCTGTGCTGGTCCCCACTGCCTGATTCTACTTGCTGCCCAGGGACTGAAATCTCCCTGATGGCAAGAGCGATTTCCTCTGGGCTCCCTCCCCTCAGCGCTTAGCATCTGGGGACACTCAGTGAAGGCTTGTTGGATGGCTTGTTGGCTGTTAGGGACTTGGAAACCATGGCTCATCTGAATTGGGAGGAGGGCGTGTAGAGAGGCAAGAAAGGCATCCATCAGGCACAGGAATGGATGGTGGGCTAAGCTGAAACCCCAGCCTCGGGGCCCAGCCAGGAAGGGGTTAAGCTTGCCAGAGTTTTGTATATGAAATGGCACCAGAAAAAAAATGTGCAGACTAGCAATTGAGCCCTGTCTCATCCTGGTTCAAATGACATTGTCTGAGCTTCCCCAGCCTCGCCTCCTGCACTAATTACAGACCTTCCCTGGGGAGGAAGGCTGGGGCCAGGAGGTCCTCATTACAGACTCCCTCACTGAAGGGAGCAAACCCCAATGACCAAACCCAATGACCAAACAAAATTCCTGAAGAGAGACCCCGGGGGTTCCTCTGATGGGCCTCCCGGCTGCTGCTTGTCAGGGAAAGGGTTAAATATGGACCGAGGTGACAGGCTAAAGCGTAATAATGGGGGACCAGGCCCAGGCTAAGGAACACCCACCCCACTACCAGTCCCACTTGCCCAGGCCTGGGTGTCCTTCTCTTCTCTTGCCCCCCAAGATGGCTGCCACAAGGGCTGTGTCAGGGCCTCCTCTGTGGTCGCCTGCCCTCTGCCTCTCCCTGTGGCCTGTGGGGACCTTGCCTTCTTTAATCTTCCATTTATCTCCAGGCCTCGCCCCTCTGAGTTTGGCTTTGATGTGGGGCCTGCGCTCAGGAGTGGAGGGGAAATCAAGGGTTTCTGAGGGCTGGGCTGGACTCTGCCCACTGCCCCCATCCCGGGCGGGCCCAGAGGTCTCCCAGCCATCAGGCTAGACCCCTAGAGTGACCTTCACAAGGCTGAACGTCAGGCAAATGGAGGGTCTGCTGCCTGGACCCCAAAGTGGAGGTGAAGGCTCTGAAGTCAGAACTTTATTGTCACATTATGTGATTTATTTGTATACCTGTCACCCCCACGAGACTGTGAGCATGACAGTGACAACAGCATTACTATGCTGGTAAAGACCAGGCACCAAGCTAAGCATCTTCCATCACTTATATCATTTAATTCTTATAACAATGTGCTCTAGGTATCATTTTAAAGGGGAGAAAAGTAAGGGTTATTGATTCATTCATGTTCATAAAAACTTATTGAGCTCCTATTCTGTGCCAGGCATTGTTCTAGGGACTGAGGATGTAGCTGAACACAATGGGCACATTTCTATCCTTCTGTATTAGCTGGGGACACAGGTCATAAACAAATAGTCCAATACACATAGTATTGTATCATATGACATAAAGATGGTGCTTTGAAGGAAAGTATCATCCAGAGTGACAGCGACATTGCTTTGGACTCAGTGGTGTCTTCCTCTGTGAGGAGGCAGAGGTGTGAGCCAAGGGAGACAGTTAGCCAAGTGACTATCTGGAAGGTGTCCTGGAGAGGGAAGTGAAGGAGCAAAGGTCAGGGGTTGGAGGTACTTGTTTTACTCCAGGCACAGCCAGGAGGTCAGCAGGACAGGGTCAGGAAACAGAGGGTGTGGCCCAGACGAAAGGCCCAGTGAACACTTGAGGAGTGATGGGTCAGTCCAGGCGCTTCCACTGATCAGCAGTGTGGGTGGGCCAGTTCTTTATGTCAGCCTGAGTCTCAGTTTGCCCATCTGGAAATGGGGAGAAACAGCAGCTGCACCTAGTGGGGATTCAGTGAGACCTGGCATGCAGGAGGCCTTTGTGCTGCAGGAGGAATGGGCAAATGCTCTGCCATCTGGCTTCATCTATCTTGGCTCCCATGATGGCTTTTGATACGATTGCTCAAGGTCACAAATGGGTCCTTGTGGCTATTTGTCCCACCTCATGGGGCAAGGCATGTCCCTGTCACCTGTCTTGGGCATGTGTGTACCTGTATGTGTCTGTTCACCTGTGTGGACAGCATCTACAGAGCAGCTGCCTTGGCCTGATGGTCTGTGGGAATTTGCCTTCAGAGTCTGAGGAGAGAAAGTGGAAGACATAGAAATGGAGGCTTCCCTCCATCTCCATCCTCATTGGGGCCCCTGGAATTTCTATAACTCCTTCTGTATCTCCTGTCCCAGTTCTTAGTGAAAGGTATGGGGATCGTCTGTATACCTGTTGTTTTTACCCCACCTGCGTGTGGGCTCCTGTGAGCTGGGACTATTCCTTATTCTTTTTTTTTTTTTTTAAAGATTTTATTCATTATTTTTAGAAAGAAGGGAAGGGAGAGGGGCAGAGAGGCAGAGAGGGAGAGAGACATCAATGTATGGTTGCCTTTCACCTGCCTTCAGCTATGAACCTGGCTGGGGACCTAGCTTGCAACCTGGTTATGTACCCTGGCTGGGAATCGAACCAGTGACCTTTGTGTTTGCAGACTGAAGCCAATTCACTGAGCCACACCAGCCAGGGCTATTCCTGCAACACAGTATCTGCATTAATCACAGTCATATCTTGTGAATGTTAGGGTACTATGTTATGTTCTGGGGATAGTGACATGAATTAGAATTAGTGCTGTTCTCAAGAAGCTGAAAGGTGTCACAGGCATGGATCACAATGATTGTGATGTAAAGTGATAAATGTCTTTATGGAGGGCCCCAAAGTGGCCTAAGAAGGATGTGGTTTGCTCTGCATTTGAGTGGGGGAAGGGAAGGAAAGATTTCACAATGTAAAGGGGTTTTGTGTAAATCCTGGAGGATGAGCAAGGGTTTGCTAAGCAAACAAAAAGAGAAAAAATGCATTTCAGGCAAGGGAAACCGCATGGCAAATATCCTGGAGGTACAGCACAGCTTGACACCTGCTGACAGGTGGGTAGGGCTGAGAGTTATTAAGGTGGGGAGGGTGTGGTGAAGTATGGGGCCAGGGAAGACAGCCAAGGGCTAGACAGTACAGGGCCCTGGAGGCCCCTCTACGGAATTCTAAGAGCAATTTGGAATGTAAATGGCAGCCCCTGGCAGATTTTATGGAAGAAAATAGCATGATCAGGATTGCGTTTTCGATAAACCACTCTCTTGTGGTGTGGACAATAGATTGGAGGCAGGCAGGTTGGAATCAGCAGGTGAAATGAGGCTGCTGCTGTTATCTAGGCAGACTTTGATGAGGCTCTGAGAAAAGTTAACAGTGGCTTACGATGATCCAGCACGTGCTATGTGACAGCCTGGCTCTAGGTTAAACATTTGCAAACATCGCACTTCATGCTCACAGCTCCCCTGTGAGTAGATGCTATTAAGATTATCACCCCTGTATTGCAGGTGGGAGAATAGAGGCTCAGTCACAGGCTTAGCAAGTGGCAGGAGGAGGACTTTAATCTACCCACCCTGACTTCAGCACCCAGTATTTTGCTAACTGATGAAGGCAGTGGGTGGAGACAAGGGATTGGAGCCCAGAGCTGGTTAGGAGGTGGACCTATCTGGATGCTGGTCAATGCCATCAACCGTGAACCCAAACAAATGAACAGGTTTTAGGGCTCCTCCAGCCATAGGTCTCAGATTCTGGGACCTATTGCTCAGGAAGAAGATTCCGATATGTCACTGTTACTGTGACTGTGGGTCTCCCCATAGGTTGCTGACCAGTCTCCTTCAGGGGTCTCTGCTGGAGTCATCATGGCCTTCACCTCTTTTCCTGTGGGAGTGCTGGTCCTTTGAGAACATTTTTGCAGTTTCTCCTGTCTTTCCAGAACCTTGCCCCTCACAGAGGGCGTTGCTGGTGCGTGCACACTGGTGGGTAGGTCACCTAGCTCTAGTCACTTCAGGGCCTTCACTGACCTGAGTGTGAGCCAGGGAATGGGATGCCAATCTCCTGGGGCCCTGCACACCCCCATACCAGATGGGAGTAGTCTGCTGAAGTCTGACCCTTGGGGCAGAGCTGAGAAAATGAGATCTGCTTCCTATTCAGTGGTTTTCGACCAGCACTGTGGATTCGTTTGTGTTTCCTTTCCTGAGCCACAGTTTGAGAGGCTGGTTCCCCACTTACCTCTGTGGACTTTTCCAGGCCCCAGAGCCAGCTAGACCCGCTGACGTCAGAGATCGACGGACTGTGAGCCATGCTGCTGATTCACCCCAAGCAGTGGACACCATGGCCTCCACCTGGAGCTTTGCTTTGTCCTTCACAGGTCAGGACATTGGTTTTCTTTTTTTAATGAATACAACTGAACCTGACTCACCACTCAAGAGAGGACATAGCTTGCTCAGAGTCATCAGCATCACCATGGCAACGTGGCCAACCATGAGCATTTGAAAATGTAATTATCAACAGCCACCCTGCCTCTTCTCACCTCATAGTAACTTCCGGCCTCCAGCTTCCATAGCTCCTGACCCTCAAGGCTGGGTGAATGAATGGCCCAGGGCTAAGCCCTAGCTTCTGCAAAAGCAGGGACTTGAAAGTAGGAACCCAAGATTTCCACTCACACACACCTTATTTGCCTGCCACTTGCACATCCTTCCAAAGGTGCTGAGAAAATCTCTTTCCCACTGAGCAGGCAGTAGGTGTAGACGTTAAGTCCCCATTTTGGAGTCCCACAATCCACGATTTCTCTTGGGAGGCTAAAATTGTGGTGTGTACAGCTGCAGAGATGATGAAGTCTAGAATTAAAATGCATGTGAGGATGCTGACAATAATAATAACCATTTAATGACTGCCTACCACCATGAGTCAGGCAGTGTATGAGAGGTTTTACCTACCTTGTTTTCAGCCTCTTGCTGTAATTACTTTCCTAGGGGCGATTTTAATAAATAAATAAATTTTAACTAATTTAATAATAGAATCTAGCATTGATTGAGTGCCAGACACTCTGCTTAGCACTAATGCTTATTTTCACATTGGAAGCACTGTGATTATTCCAATTTCATGAAAACACTGAGGCTTGCAGAGGTTAACTAAGTTGCCTGAGGTCAGTCAGCTACCAAAGCCTGAAAATGAGATTTGGGTGCAGGTATGTTTGACAGGTGTCCTCATTATTTAGCCATAGCCTGGGTTTAGTGGAGGTTCAAGGTTTGCCTAGTTTAAGAGACTTCCTCCAAGAGCCTTCACTGGTTATTTTTCCTAAAAAAATGATTCCTGATCAGCCTCACCAGGGTCACCTGTTGAGCTTGAAAGAAATGCAAATTCTAGGCCCACCAACATCTATTACATCAGACTTTTAGGTGTGGGCCTTGGGCCCTAGGACTCTGCATTTTAGACAACTCTCCAGGTTGGCTGAGCCGGTGGAGAGCAGGGATGTGCCCAGGGCCTGGCACGAACGTGGCTCTGATTAGGGGCTCAGGATGCATTTGTTGAGCCTGAATGAGGAATGAATCAGGTGCCATTGAGTCCCCAAAGACTTTCCAGGGCTGGGCTCTCCCCTATTTCCTCCCTATGCTCCCCCCACCACACACACATCTTCCTACCACACCGCCCCTTGGCCCTGGCCAGAACTGCCCACCAGGCTCTGCTTTCTTTCATGACTCTTCCCCAACAAAGGGAGCAGCAGACCACACTTGTTGCTAAAAAGCTCAATTTATTAGTAGAAACCAACTCAGTCCTGTGAGCTGGCTCCTAAGGCAGATCCTCTCCCGATCCCCCAGCAAAAATCTCTTTTGTGAACCCCACAAGCCATAGAGGGATCACTTCCTCTCATGAGTTTGACTCATAGAAGAGATTTATTTATCAGAGCAAAACACCCACAAATCAAGTAACAAGGCACTGAGAGCTACATGTGTATTATGAAATAATAAGCAGCCATTAAAAATTCAGAATTTTGAAGGATATGTAGTAGTGTTGTAAAATATTCATCAAAAAGAGAGAAAAAGAGGATACAGAACCATATGCTTGGAAGGATGTCTGTGATGTGTGGCAAAGAAGTCAGTTGTCCCCAGTACCTGTTCTCCCCTTTTGCTGTTGTAATAGGACCCCTACTTAGGTTATAGTCTAGTTCCCAGGGGACTGTGGGACTTGGTTCTGGATAGTGGGGAATAAGCAGAAGCGGCGCACCTGAAATCCAGCAAGTGTCCTTTGAGAGCAGTGGCTCTCTTCTTCATTTCTGCCTCCTGGAACAGCTGCCCCAGGTCATGAGTGAAAGGCCTGAACTAAGGATGGAGAGTCCTAGTTAGGAGGAGCCTGGGTCTTTGATGGGGGGCTTACCTGTGGCAACATTTCCTAGAGAAAGAAATAAACACATTTAAGCCACTGTTACTTTGGGCTTTCGGTCATTTGTAGCTGAAATAATCCAATCAATGTAAGATATATTGTTAAGTAACCAAAAAAAAAAAAAAAAAAAAAAAAAAAAAAAAAAAAAAAAAAAAAAAAAAAAAAAGCAAGTTAAAATTAGTATGACCAATCAGGTATGGTGTCGGGTGCCAGACTTACTGGGTGATCACTTTGTAAGGTATATAAATGTCTAATCACTATGTTGTACACTGGAAACTAATACAATACTGCATGCCAACTATAACTGAAAAATACATTAAAAAAAAATTAGCACCTTCCACAAGGCTAGCATCTAGTAAATACAAACAGGGAAAAATGACCAGCTTTGATCAAGGTTTAAAAATAAGTACAAATTGTAAGATTTCAATTTTATTTTAAAATGTATATTTATATATTTACCTATGTAGCTAGAAAAGTGGACAGGAAGATTTAAAACTAAATGTTAGGAGAGGTTATTTCAGAGTGGGGCGGCTACAAGGATTTTATATGGTCTTTCGGTTGCTTATTTGCATTTTGCAGCTTTTCTACATTTTTAATAAGAAAAAATAATGAAAGGTACCTTGGCTGGTGTGACTCAGTGGTTTGAGCTCTGGCTTGTGAACCAAAGAGTCGCCTGTTCAATTCCCAGTCAGAGCACATGCCTGGGTTGCAAGCCAGGTCTCTAGCCAGGTCCCCAGCTAGAGGCAGGTGAAAGGCAACCATGCATTGATGTTTCTCTTCTTCTCTTCCTCCTTCCCTTCCCCTCTCTCTAAAAATAATAAATAAATCTTAAAGAAAAAAAAAAAATCGCCCATCCTGGCGAAAAAACCATTTAATTCTATTGAATGATGATGGGAAGTAAGATGTACAGGGTGCGCACTATAAATTGGCAAAATTTTAAACACCCTATCAAAAAAAAGTTATATTTTGAAATAAATTTATTCTTGTATGTAAATACATAAACATAGTCATTATTTTTTTGTTCAAAAAGTCTCCATTTGTTGCAACAATAGACTTGATTTGACTTTGGAATCTTGAGCATGCTTTAATTAACTTTTCTTTATCCCATGGACATCATAACTTTTTCAATCTTAGCTTTAACAGCCTCTTTATTGAAATGAGGTTGTTTATTAACTTCCCTCTCACAAATGCTCCATACATAATAGTCTAAAGGATTTGCATCTGGTAAACTAGGCAGCCAGATTTCCTATGACCAGAATTCAGGAACATTGACACTGAGAAATTCTTGAACCTTTTTGGCATTATGGCAAAATGTTGGAAGATGTCTATTATGTCTATTTGCAACTGGCTTTATCCAGGGTACCACTACTTCTCTCAACACGTCAAGTAAACATCAGCAGTCACCTTCAAGCCTTGTGGTAAAAACTGCTGGGTTATATCTCCTTCGTTGCTGACAACACCTAACACTATCACTGTAGCAGGAAATTTCATTTTCATGGCAATTGGGACTTCATTAAGATTCTCACAGAGCTATCTGTTGTTTCTTCTGTTGACTATTTGGTCCTGCTGAAAATTCTTTTCATCAGAGAAGAAAATCAGAGGGTTTTTTCTTTGGGATGTTTCCATTTTGTTAGCAGTTTCTCGCCTTTTCAAAGCACCTTTCCTTTGTCTGCTGTGTCATAAACTGGCCTCTTCTAAGAACATACAATCTGTATCTGATATCTTCAGCAATAATCTTGCGAACTGTTGCCTCCGACATCTGCAGTTCTCTTGCTGTGGAGCACATTGACTTTCCTGCATCATCATTGATGATCTCCTGGATTCTGTGTACAATATCTGAACTTGTGTGATCCTTGTGTACTTATGTGTTTTCCTTGTTGGTGTGGCAACATCAGGATCAGCATCATACACCTTCTTCACGTTGTCCCTGTACATAAAGGGATGTTATTGAAGTCTGCAATTTCTTTAGCAGTTCACCCTGCAAGCAGTTCAGAAATTATGGTTGCTCTAACATCATATTCCTTCGATATGATGGTTGCTCTCAGAATTTAATACTTTATATCTGAAACAATGATGTTAAATCATAACCTCAAAAACATAGTTTTTCAAAATTAATAAGCACGTGAATTAAGGAGATGCAAAATTATTGCCACTTTATTGTGCACACCCTGTATATCATGTTATCCCCTTTTTTTAAAAAATAAGAAAGAGCCCTGGCTGGTGGCTCAATGGATAGGCACCGGCCTGTGAACCCAAAGGTTGCTGGTTCAACTCCCAGCCAGGGCACCTAACCAATTTGCAAGCCAGGTCTCCATCCAGGTCCCCAGCTGGAGGCAGGTGAAAGGCAACCATACACTGATGTTTCTCTCCCTTTCTTTCTCCCTCCCTGCCCTTCTCTCTGAAAATAATGAATAAAATCTTTACAAAAAGAAAAAATAATGAAAGGTATAAATGGTCTGATCCTAATGGGATCCATATGGATCCTAATCATCAAAGTATACCTATTTATCATTACCTGGAAAAAAGACTGTTAAAAGCTTCCTTAAATGAATATTAACATTTAAGTGCCTGGGAAACTATTCAAAATATACTAAGGAGAAAAAAAGTTATTAAACAGTATTATTCCTTTTTTTAATAAAAAGAATAAAATGAACCTAAGACTAACACAATGTTATATGTCAATTATATATCAATTACAAAAGAAGAGAATAAAATGACATAAATATTTGCTATGAAGGGACCAGAAAGAGATGACCCAATATATAAATGGTCCAAAACAGAGATTCTGGTGGTTCTTTTCTCTTTTAACTTTTTAGTATTAAAAAAAATCCCCCCATAAGCCTGTATTCACCTTATTTTTTTAAAAAAGATTTTATTTATTATTTTTAGAGAGAGAGGGGAAGGGAGAGAGGCAGAGGGAGAGAGACATCAATGTATGGTTGCCTTTCACCTGCCTCCAGCTATGGACCTGGCTGGAGACCTGGCTTGCAGCCTGGTTATGTGCCCTGGCTGGGAATTGAACCAGCGACCTTTGGGTTCGCAGGCCACTGTGCCACTAGCCAGGGCTTTCATCTTATTTTTAAAAAATGTTTTTATTTAGAGATAGGAAAGGATGTTGCAAAGAACACTAAAACACACTCCCACTGCATAGAATTAAAATGATTAACAGTAAAGTCCTCTTCATGAATGTCTATCACAATCATTAAAAAGATTAAATTAGAGAGAACTTGCCCTGTCTGGGACAGCCCAGGGTGGTGCTATGGGAGGGCTGGAAAGGAGCCCTCAGGGACTTTCACTTCCTTCCACCTTCAGTCAAAAGTTTGGCTGGAAATGACTATTTCCAGGATGGAGGCGGCTGGGTACAAGGGTGCCAGATTCGCCTGGCACTTTCCCTGGAACATCCAGTGGTGGGCAGGGCTGCAGGAGGAGGGTCCCAGTGGAGCACTTTCCTCCTGAGGTCAGTTGGTGCCCAACTGGTGTTTACAAAGAGGGTGGGACCCCAGTCGCCCTGTTCTGAGGCATTTGCTCTCAGGGGAGCTGGCCCACGGCAGGCCACAAGCAAATGGTGGCAAAACCACTGTCTCCTGCAAGGCTCAGAGGCCGGGCCGCAGCTGGAAGGATTCTGGGAAATGAGGGCTCTGCAGCTAGGTGGTAAAGCGGTCAGTGGAGGTTAAGGAGATCCAGAGGAGGAAGGGAAAAAGGGAGGAGGTGGAAGCACTTCTGCTTGTAAGAGCTTGGATAGTAGTGACCTCCATTTGAACCGATTTTGGAAAAGAGCTTCTCAGTGTTGCTTGGTCCTCTTCTTGAGAGAAACATCAGTGGGTTGCCTCTTGCACTTCCCCAACAGGGGCCAGGGCCTCCAACCCAGGCCAGGAATTGAACTAGCAACCTTTCAGTCATCCCCTTTGAGGGGCAATGTTTAACCAGCTGAGCCATGCCAGGACCTTTCTTCTTGATACTGTGACACCTTTCTTCTTGATACTGTGGAAGGCAAGGGCCTCTGGGCCCACAACCGGCTCTCCAGGACAATATCAGAACACCTCCCAGGAACTGAAAGGGAGGTGAAAGTGGAGCCACTCAGCCCTTCCCCACCCCAACTGCCAAATGCACAGCCCTTCACTACCCTTTCCTTGGCAGAGGCAAGGGAAGGGGGCAAGCCAGTGTGACCACATGGGCTTATGTGCATGTGTGTGAGGATGGGCGGGTGGAAACCTTAAGGTGGAGTATGTTCTTCAGGGTTGCCCCCTGTCTCCAGCATCTGGCTTACATACCGAAGGTGGAACAGGCCTGGGATTCATGGGGTCCTGCTGGGGGCTGCTCAGACCTGCACGGGGTGACCTAAGCTGGCACCCTGATGGAGCTTCTGCCCACCTTCATGCAAAGGAGTTTCCTGCCTGCTATGATCTGAATGTTTGTGTACCCACCCCAAGTTCATAAGTTGGAATCTTAGTGCCCAAGGGGATGGTATTAGGAGGTGGGGCCTTTGGGAGGTGCTTAGGTTCTGAGGGTGGAGCTCTGTGAATGGGATTAGTGCTGGCTGGCCTCTTATTGTTTACAAGTCAACCAGTCTCTGGTATTTTGTTATTGCACCCAGAATGAAATAAGACACTGTCACCCTGACCAGGAGACACTGTCCTCATCCACAGCTGAGGTAGGAGGCAGGGACCCTGACGGTCTCCTTCCAGCCAGATGGGGCAAGGTTTGGTCAGGAGAGCAGAAGCTGTGTTCACTAGAGGAAATGGTTGGAAGCGTGTGGACAGAGCTCACTGCGGAGTGGGGTCGCAAAATAACTAGTAGCAGCATGTAATCCCCATTACTCTTGAAGCTGGGAAAACAAAGGGAGGAGTGGGTGGTAGCTCAGGGGCTCCAGCTCCAAGCAGGCAGCTCCACCTCCTAATACCATCCCCCTGGGCACTAAGAATAGAGAAAGGTAAGGAACAGATGTGACAAGAAACAAAACAAAACAAATCACCAGGACACAGGCCTCCCCAAGTGGCCCCCTGCTCCCTTGGTCATCCCCTACCTGCAGTAGGGCTCCTGCTAGAAAGAGTGTGGATGCTGGTGGATGGACCACACTTATTGGAGACTCCTGGTTTCCTTCAGTAGACCCTTACTGACAGATTTATTCCCCTCCCCTACCCCTATACCTTGTACTTGACTGGGACTACCTGTTGGTCTTTACCTGTTTTGTGCTTCACCCCAGCCACTGTGTTTTCCTCTGGTCCTAACTTCCTCTCCATTAGCACTGACTCACAAGCCTGGGCCTCACTATGGCCCTCCCCCATGCCCGCCCAAGTTATAAGACCAGAGAAGATGCTGCCAAATTTCAAAAGTGTCCCACCAAGCATCTGGTTAAGAACATGAGGTCAAATCCAACTCTGTTGCTTACAAACTCCAAGCAAGTAATTTCACAATTTCACCTCAGTAAGCCTCAGTTTGCTTATCTATAAAATGGGACTAATGATGATATATGCCTGCAGGGTTGTAGTGAAGACAACACAAGCTAATATAGGTAGAGTGTAAGCACAGAGCTCAGTACCCAGTAAGTGTAGTGTAAACGATCACTTCGAAAAGCATGGGAAGGAAAGCCCGGAGTCACTGAAGACTTGGAAAGAAGCACCTCTGGACCCTCAAGGTCCTGGCTGATCAGGGTTCATTCACTGGTCATTTCCCTTGAGATTTAATTCTCCCACATTCCAGTTGGCTGAGGAATGAGGCAATCCTCTTCCCAGTCTACATGAGTTAGTTCTCTAGGCTGGAAGAAGGAAATGTTTTGCCTGGAACTGTACATCCCACCCCCATTTTTTGCACCATTAATGGCAATCTGAATGAGAAATGGGCACAAGGAACCCCAGGCTTCTTGCTGCAGCACCTGCTGAGTGTTGGAGCATTGCAAACCCTCTGCTTACCTGTTGTCTCTCAGCAGGACCAACCTCTGGTCTCATTTGGGAGGACAACATTGTGACAGCCCAGGTCCTCCCCAGAGCTTTCTCTTCTGTGCTTGGGGAAGGAGGTCTATTAAGCCTGTATTATAGAATCTTGGGACTTTAGAGCTTGAAAAGAGTTGAAACAGAACCCCAGACAGTTAGTGCTGGAAGAAGTCTGCTTCGGAAGCACAGGGAGTTGGGGCAAGAGCCCAAAGGGACCCCTCAATAGATTGAACATTTTTAGTGCTACACGGGTCTTCTTCCTGAACACAGAATGACTCCTTCAGAGAGCCTCAGACAGTGCCCTGGGACGTTAGAGCTGGAAGGGACTAAGGCATGCTTCTGCTGGAAGGTGTGCTAGTGTATCTAATCCAACTTTGCTTTTATAGCTGGGTCCCAAACTCCCTGTATAAGCAGCCAGTATATGTGTGTGTGTGTGTTTGTGTGTGTGTGTGTGTGGGGAGAGGTTCTGAGAACAACTTTCTGGAAATGAGCTCAATGTGGCTACTTTAGGTGTTGAGGTTGAGGCAGAGAGAGAGAGAGAGAGAGGGAGGGAGAGAGAGAGAGGTGCTTATAGTTTATCTGTGCAGTAATCATTACCGGTAAGGGAAGAAAAATAGCAACTGGGGATTCATTCTACAAATATTTATTGACCCCATTCTGTGCCAGGCCCAGCAGGAATACAGAGAGGACTGAAACACCAGAGGGTAAGATGTGACAGAAAAACCAACTCAAGCTAGCTTAAACAAAAGAATACTGGGTCACATAAATGCAAGCCCTGAGGCAGGGTGAGTGTTATGGTCTGAATTATGCACCCCTCCCGCCTCCTAACTTCGTATGTTGAAGCCTTAACTCTCAATATGGCTGTATTTGGAGATAGTCTTTAAGGAGGTAATTAAGGCTAATTGAGGTCATAAAGGTGGAGCCTTAATCCAACAGAAGAGACCCCAGAGCTTGCACACACAGAGAAGACACCATGTGATGTCACAGTGAAAAGGTGGCTGTCCACAAGCCAGGAGGAGGCCTCACCAGAAACCAACTCTGAAGACACGTCAACTTCTGGCCCTTCAGGACTGTGAGAAAATAAATTTCTGTTGTTTAAGCAACTAGGCCTGTGGCAGCCCAAGGAGACTAAGACAGAAAGCTTCTGAGTTTAGTCTGGAATCTCTGATTCCATTTCCTTGCCATTTAATTAGCTTTTCCCTCCTCATATGCAGCCCCATTCTTAGACTGGTGGCAAGAGGACCACCCTAGTCCCAGGCACAACGATGTCCGGAGGAAGAGAAAAAGAGGAGGTTGTCCCATGAGGTTCTCTCTGAGAAACAACAGAGCTCTTCTCCAGGAACCCCCATCATAGCTCTCATCATTGGCCCTCACCAGGCCACAGGCTCGGTCCTGAACTGGTCAGTCTGAGTCCTGGGAACGTCAGGCATTGCATATTTTACAGAATTTGGGAAAGCTGCTGTAACAAAGAGACTCCAAATACAGAAATATAAGCAAAGTAGAAATTTGTATCTCTTTCACATAAGAGTTCAGGAAAAAAAGAAAAAAAAACCCTTCAAGGATGGTTAGGAGGGCTTCATCACCCTTCCGATGTGGCTTCCTTTTCTATGTCCAGGGAGACTGCTTTAGTTTTTATCATCTCCACGTTGGGGAAAGAGCAGAAGCATCAGGGGAGTCATGCACAGTCCTTCTGAGGGCACAGCTGAGAAGTGGTACAATCATTTCTGTTTGTGTCCGTTGTTGAGACCTTAGACTAATGCCATGTTAAGATGCAAGGGAGACTGGGGAATGCAGTCTTACAAGGTAGCCATCTGCTTGGTCAAAAATCAGGAGTTATGTTATTAAAGAAGGGGAGGGTGGGAACCAGAGAAGTCTCTACCGCACATTGATTAATTCAGACCCAGGTTCATGAACCAATTCTTGAGAGGGATAGGGGGGCCCAACCCTGGAGCTAGTCAATAGCCCAGCTTCCATCGAGGCACATAGGCTTGCTTCATCATCTATATTTTGGGTGCGTATGTTATAACAGCTTAGCCTGTATGCTACATAATACACTGTGCCTTGCATTTTTTGGCTTCTCTTAGCAAGTGGGAAGAGCGGATAATGGGTGTTGGGTAATCAGCCATCAGTGCCCACTACATTATCTGCCTTTGAGGCCCTTCCCCTCTGTTTAAACAGATAACTAAGGGTCCACGTGACAAATGGGAAGCCAGCAGCAATCTAGAAATCCCAATAGAAACAGAGAAAATAATTATGAGAAGTCTTCTAAGAAAAAAATAGAAAAGAATCATGAGTTCAATTTACCTGGGTCTGAAGGGATACAAGAGAATTCCCCAGATGATTTTGGATGGGGAAGGACAGTTCAGACACAGAGAAAAGCAAAATGACAGTGGTATGAAGGCCCCCACGTGTGGCCAGAGTGGGAGGGTGAGAGGGATCTGGGAGCGTTTGAAGAATAAAAGCCCTGGGAGGCAGCAGCCTGGCCAACAGGCCCCCAAAGCCATGCAGGAAGGAGTTTTAAGCCGGCAGAGACAAGGTCAGATCTACATCTTTCTCTGAGGAGGAGACTGGAGGGTGACTCGTTAGGAAGCTATTTCACAAATTCAGCTGAGTAATGAAGAGGGAGCCTGCATTTGGGCTGTGGTGGTGGGAATGGAGACAAGCAGATAGTTTTCAGGGAGGCTGACAGAACTTGGTAACTGGGTGACTAAGGGGGGAGGTGTTGAGCAAGGACAAGCAGGGTTTTAAATATGGTTTAATATGATTCTAAATTTATATACTTGTGCTAGACACCCAGAGAAGGAGTAGAGGAAAAGCAAGCTTTGGGGTGAGGAGAAAACGACTTCCCATGTCCTACGCCTAGTTCGTGACAGACTTCTTGGGGGTTCCTTGCATATACGACATTCACTCTTCATTCAGGGCTTCTGAACACCCTGTCCCTGCTCCATGGAACACTGTTTCACCCTCAGTCTCCAACTGGCTAATTTCTCATTTCCTCCAAGAGCCTTTCATGACCCTGTAACTGAAGTGAGAAACCCACTCCTTGGTTTTCTTATGATACCTCATTTGTTTTTTACATACCTCTCACTCAGGCTGTTTAATGTCTGTCTTCCCCGACTCAGCCTGTCATTTTCATGTTTGCTGCTTCATTCTCAAGGCCTTGTCTAGTGCCCGGCACATAGTAGGCACTCATGCTGGGTCTGAGGTATTTAACAGCTGTTATTGGAAATGGGAGTTAGCCAATAGTTTTTATTAGGGCACATTCAGATGTGATTCAAAGCAGTGACGCCACCATGGGGACAGATGATGCCACCCTTTTAGAGGCCTGGATCACTCTAGACCACTAGTTCTCAACCAGGGGCAATTTCGCCTCCCACGGACATTTGGCATGTCTGATATTTTTGATAGGCTATGACTGTATATGTGCACGCATGTGTGTCTACAGGCATCTACAGGGTAGAAGCCAAGGATATTCTTAAACATCCTAAAATGCACCAGACAGCCCACACAACAAAGAATTATCCAGCCCAACATGCCAATAGTGCCAAGGTAGAGAAACCCTACTCTAGAGATGGGTGAGCCAATTGGATGGCTAAGTTTCCGTTTGGCCTACTGGCTGCTATGGCTCAATTGAGTAAGAGCAAGACAAGCTCAGTGGCTGTCATAGGAAATAGGGACTTGTGATGTGCAGCCAGGAACCACCTTGGATTGGGCCTCAGTCAAAGGCCCCAACACCTTGGGCAGTTTCCCCTTAACTGAACCCTAGGCTGTAAGCCCAGCAGGCCCAGCCTGGCCCTTGCTTCCCTCTGACTCACTCCATTGGGTTCCTCTCACTCTTCGGTGGAAGTGGCCACCACAGTCTTCCCACCCCATCTGCCTCACTGATTATTTTCAGCTTGGCTTGCAAAGGCCCAACGCTGCAATTACACCCCAACCTCAATGGCTCCTTCTGAAAATAACATTTGGATCGAAGAAAACCTCAGTCTGGTGGGCTGGATTTTATACTAAACAGTTAAAAGAGTGGGTGTGGGCATGGAGGTTGAGGGGGGGCAAAGGAGTGGCATAGTGGTACAATTAAGAGAAGAATCTGGAAGAAGGGGAAGGAAAAGGAAGTGGAGGGAAGGGGTGGAGGTGATAGGGGCTGTTGCATAAAGAAGATATATCTAAGAGCAGGGGTCAGCCATCTTTTAGAAGTCTTAGGCCAAGTCTTCATTTATGCCTCTAATTGAAGGTTTTGTTTGCTGAAATATACAACCCCCTCCTCCCCCCCAACCATCATTGAGGCCTGGGAAATACACATCTGCCTTGGGCCAGAAGAATTAGTGTATGTGCATACCAATCTTTATCCAAGCTAGTGACCAGATTTTCCGACCCCAAAATAGGAGCCACATGGTTTAACTAGGATTTTTGTTCTCTTTCCAGGTGAGAATGGCAGTCTGGGAAATGTAGTTTGCTGATGCTAATAGTTGGAATTTCTAAGTAGTTCTCTGGCCAACGGAGGAGAGTAGATAGGACCTTCAAAGTAGGGATTCTCATGGAAATCAGAGATGTAAGGATTATTCTAGTCCAGAAAAGAGAATGAAACTCTAGAAATAAGAACTTTTGTTCCACCCAGGGGGAGTGGAGAAGGGAGATATAGGAGGTGAGGAGAGAAATACCTGGAAACATCTTTTGGATTTCAAGAAGGCAGAAAGAGATTAAAACAAACAAACAAACAAAAGGCTGTATGAGGCAAGATTTTGGAAAATAGGCAAGAAGGAGTTAAGAGTTCAGCCCTGGAGTCGGCCAGAGTTGGGTTCAGGTGCAAATTGACTAGCAACCCTGGTGACCTCCAGCAGTAACTTAGTCTCTTTGGATAGGCCAGCAATATAGGCTCTAAAGTGAGGCTAGCAGAGTTTGCATCCTCACTCTGAAGGAAAATTACTTAACCTCTCTGTGCCTCACTGTTCTCCTCTGTAAAATATAAAGAACACCCACCTTCTAAGGTGTCATAAGGATTTGGAATAGTTAAAAGTGCTTAGAACAGTGCCTGGGACATTGGCAATCACGCAACATATGTTAGCTATTATTATTATTACCTTTGGAGGTCGTCTCCAAACATAGCAGCAAGAAACTTTTAGCTAACATAAACACTTTTTAAAGTTTGGATAGTTATAAATTTATTTTCAAGTGTATTAAAATATGTGACTAGCATCAAAGCTATGGTTTTGCTTAGGGCAAAGCTATGTAGAAAAAGGGAATCAAGTTAATTCAATGAATAAGGAAAAATTAGTCAAGTAAAAAGTCAGTTAAAGCTATATAATACAGGTGGACTGTGAGTATGGAAGAAAATCATACAGGCACTACCTGAATGGCTAAATAATTTTTGAAAATCTATAATGTCATATTCCTTCCTGCTAAAAGCAAACAAAAAATAAATAAAAAAACTAAGGCACATGGGTAGAGGAAGCAGGCTGGAAATACACAGATCAAGACGGTATCAAAACTTTGCCTCTTTCCCTCTCCGTAAGCAGTGTTCTTCCATTTTTTTCCCAAATCCGGAAGGAGCGCGCAGGCCAGCAAGCCCCGAAGGCACTGTGGCTTGGGAACGCTCGAAGGAGGGAAGCCGCGTTGCAGGGCCCAGCTCTGGAAGCCTAAAGCCAACTCCCCAACTTCACTCTCCCGCGGCTTTTAGGGCGATTCAGGCCTCTCTGATTTTTTTTGGATCACTGGGTCAATCAGTCAGCCAATGCCTCGGGAGAAGTTTAATTAAGCTCAGATCGCCTGCGCAGGCTGCCAAAGGTCTCCCAGCCCGCCCGGCTCCCAGCACAGGCGCGCACAGCCTCGCCCCGGCCGGGCCGGCAGGCCCGCAGCCCGCGCATGCGCGGCAGCTGGACGCCCCGCGCCCCGCAGCAGGCTGGGCTCCCAGAACTGCGTTGCAAACTGTTGCATCAGACTGCGAACAGCCGGCCGGGCCGCCAGGGTTTCTAGGAAGATAGGAAGGGTTTGAGATCCATTGTGGCCTCTTGGGAGCGCTGGCCTTCACTCAAGGTGTTTACACTCTGGTAACACCATCCCCTGAAATCTCAAGCTTGCGCCGGTCGGGGAGGACCTTAGCCACAGGTGAAATTGCTGAACTCCACTGCTCCAGCCCCACCCCTGGCCCCAGGCTGGACCAACCAAACTGAACTCCCGTCATCTTTATTAATAGAATGGGCCCTGAAGGAATGAGCTGGGTTTGATTTCTCTTCCCAAGTACAAGAATGCCCCTGAGGAATTTCTCACTCTGTGAAAGTGCAAAACTAATTTCCCCAGACAAGTGCTGTTGCCGATTCCCAAAAGGGCTTGGAAAGATCCCAGCAGGAATGTTTAGTGGTTTCCAAATCTCTTCACCCCAGCAGGGGGACACACAGACGCTGACCACCAAGAACTTCTCTTGGGCATAGCCCAGGCCCCAAGTTATGGAGATGTCGGACATGAGCCAGAGAATGCACAACCAGAAAATTATGCAGACACCACACATATAATGAGTTCTCTAGATTCTGCAACTCAGGTAAGGAAAAGTTGTCCTTACTCTCCATCATTCTGTTCTCTGAGCCACTGCTTTCCTCAAGAGGAGAGAAAATAATGCTGGATCTGAAAGGGATGGGGCAGTCTTGGGGTGGGATATTCAAGAAGATTAAGAGTAAGCCCTGGCTGGTGGCACAGTGGTTAAGGCGCCGGTCTGCGAACCCAAAGGTCGATGGTTCGATTCCCCAGCCAGGGCACACGTAGCCAGGCTACAAGCCAGGTCTCCAGGCAGGACCACGTAGCTGGAGGCAGGTGAAAGGCAACCATACATTGATGTTTCTCTCCTTCTCTTCCTCTCTCCCTTACCCACTCTCTAAAAATAATAATAAATACAATCTCTATAAAAGAAGAAGAAGAAGAAGGAATCTACTTCCTAAAGGGGTTTACAGGGACATAGTTTAAATTCTACAATTAAAATCCTCTATTTTTCTGGAATGGATCAAGACCAAGATAATTCAGTATTAATACGGTTTCCAAAAAGACAAAACCAGAGATTTATTTTAAGCTGCCTGTCTTTTCTAGGGTGATGATGGTAAAAATCTCCTCTATTTGAAGAATCTTGAAAGCTAAACCAGGCCTAGTGTTCTTCCTTCCCCTCATTATTGTGAATTACTCAACCCCAGGATTCAATTAAAAAAATGACCTGAAAACTTGTATGCATTATCTGACACACGCCCCTTTGTCAAATAGTCACTGCTTGTTAAAGACAAGGTTTTCCTTTGACCAATGGAGTATTATGGTGCTATGGGATTTTTCATTGTAATAGATACTTCATAAAATGGCCCAGACTGTTTCAGTCATCAACAATGATCTTGTGAACTGAAGGACTGACTAGGAAAGGATGGAAAGGGATGTGGGCAAGTGCTGGAGCTGGAGTAATTCTAGGTCCTCTTTCTGAGGGTATATCAGTGCCTAGAACCTCTGCCAATTGGGTGCCACCAAGGTGGTGTGTAGGGCCAACGGGCATGATCTCAGGGAGCCGCCAGGAGCTGCCAGAATCTCAGATGTGCCAGCAATAGCTCTCACCTGGGGAAGCAGGTTATTTCCTATTGTGGGGCCTCTCGGCATGAAAATTGGAGCCACAAGATCAGGAGCTAGGTCGGAATGGGAGAAAATGAGCTCATAAGCTCACATTAGATTCTCTGCTGTACCCCCAGCACCTACAGGTAGTGGGTTCTCAATGCATGTTTGTCGAATAAATGCATTGACACAATGTGGGAAGGAGCAGAGAGAGAGAGGAGATCAAAGAAATTCAAGGATCTTGTAAGAGGCAGCCTGGGATGCCCAGGGCTCTCTTGGTATTGGTAAGAGAAAAAACCTCCTAGTTCAAACACAAAAGGTAAGGAACTGAAAACTGTAAAGCGACAAGTCTCATGAGGTTCCTTCTGCCTTGGTTCCCCTGTTTGGAAGGGCCTTCAGTTGGTGATCTCAGAGTGTGTGCAGTTACTCTGTTTAACCAAGTCTAATGACATCATCAACAATTGCCTCACCTTAACTGAATTCCCAGAGCAAGCATCTGAAAAATTGAGGGTTGTGAGGGAGGGTGTGCAACGAAGATCCAGAGGACAGGAAAATCCCCTAGAAGCCACTTTAAAACTATAAGCAAAGTGGCGCCCAGATGGTTAGATGATGCAGACATAGACTGAAAGTGATCCGTTTTCCACATTTATTGGGCACTCATAGATTCTAGACACTATACCGAGCCCAAACCCAGACAAAGCTCCCGTTCTGAGAGCTTATGATCTAAATTCCTTGTGGAAAGTCTGTCTTTGAAATGTTTAAGGCACCTCATTTAATCCGCATTTCCACTTCAAGTCATGTACCTCCTTCCTGAGAAACCCACCAATTGGAAGTTTGTAGCTGGCCTTACTTCTGTTTTTACTATTTACGTGCCAATTTAAAGGGTGGAGAGAGCCACATTAGTTTTAAAATAAAACACAAATAGCAGAATGAGGCTTGGTGAAAGTAAAAACCACAGAAGAAATTTTTTTCCTCTCAGACTTTTCAGATTTTCCTAGAACCACCTTTATTTCCTCAGAGCCCAGACATAATAAGTGAGTGGGCCTCTCTGCATGCTCTTCCAAGAGAGCGCTAAAGCCTCATGCTTGTTCTCCTCTCATTGTGCCTTTAGGTTTTGTTTTTTTAAAGACAAGGAGTCCCAAATGGGGGCTTCGAAAAACAAAGCCCCTAACTCACATGTGGTCATTTTAAGCATTCAGAGTACACTTTGGCTTGCTTTTGCATGGTTGTATCTTACCTCTTTTGTTCATTGTATCAGCTTGTACATTCTGGGTTTAAAGCCAGATTCCCCTGGTAGATTCCCAGCATTGCCACTTACCAGTCTTGGGACATCATCCATCAAATGGGGATAATGATGCATACCACTCATGGCTACAGTGAGGATTAAACAGAAAGGGCTCAGCACAAAACAAGCACTTAATACACTGTAACTATTGTGAAGATAGATCCTTTCATCTATATACTCCTTCCTTACCACCACCCCCACCACCACTTTTGGAGAAGGAAAGAAAATTAGTTATCTATTCCAAGTGGGTGATTTATCCCCATTTTACATCGCCCACCAAAGGACCCCGTGAGAAGGGGAGAATGCTGAGCTTGATTTGCAAACCCCTGGGCCTTTTCACGGGATGGGATCAGTGTTCTTTGCCTCTCAAGAGGTGACTAAACCAGCAGTGCAGCAGGGAAACCTCCAAGGCCAGTGGTGGGATGGCCAGGGCAGAGAAGATGGGGAAGGATGGTCAGGAAAGCAGGCCCAGAGCTGAGGTGAGAGTCCAGAGGGGCGCCAGCCATCAGGAAAAATCGCTTCGGGGGTTCTGAGTCTACAGTTCTGTGGGTCGAAGTCTGCCAGTCCCGGGGCCTGGTGACCATGGGCCCCGAGGCGCGTGCGGCAGCGCCCTCTGCCGGCCGCCCTGGGCAAGCGGTCAGCTCCAAGCCAGCCCCGCCGCCCTGCAGGTGGGACTCGGGATCCCTCCCGCCGCCTCCGCCTCTGCCGCAATCCTGGCCAGGATCGCGCCGAATTTCGGGAGAAGCGTCCCCATCTGACGCTTGCAGGTTGGGCAGAGATGATGCTCAGAAACAGCCGATTCACCTGGCGATCGGAGGCCGAGGGAAACCTACCCAAACCCCGCCGAGGCTGCGCCTCTTGGAACTCGGGGCCAAAGCCTGCGGGGCTGTCGGAGGCGGGTTGGAAGTCTCCTATGGCCAAGACCGCGGGTTCTGCCGACAGAGAGGAGCCCTGGGTTCGCTTTCCGCCTCATCCATTTTCTACTAGGTGACCTTGGGCAAGGTACTTAAATTTCCATGTGCCTGTTTCCTCATCTTTAAGATGAAGAGAATGATCCCAACCATAATGGATTGATATGAGGAGTACTTGGGATCAGGTAGCCTGGGGTTGGAATTCTGGCACTGACATCAGCTAGCTGTGTGCCAGGGACAAATTACTTAACCTCTCTGTGCCCGCGTTTCCTGCAAAATTAGGGTAATAGCGGTACTTACCTCTGAGGGTTGTTGCCTGCAAAGCGCTCAACACAGTGCCTGGCACAGAGTAAGCGCTCAATAAATGGTGGCTATTATGGTTGTTGTCGTTATTATTGTTCTCAAGTCCACTGAGCACACGAGCAGCACTAGCTGGCGGCTATTATTGGTCTCTTTCTTGGGTCCTGCTATTTCTTTCCGGGCATTGTTAAAAATCTTTTACCATGCGCTCGCGTCCTTATCAGTTGCCGAAGGACAGCCGGCCTTCCCGAGTTTGGAAAATCCAGGTTTCCCTGGAGAAGGGCCAAGGACGCGGCCGCGTGCTGCAAGGACTGGGGCCTCCCTGAGGACGCCGGCGCAGCGCCGCCTCCGCCCGTGCCTCCATTAGCGCCGTCAGAGCCGCAGTGACGTCGCCGGGTCCGCGGGAGGCGGGGAGCGGCCGGGACTCGGGAGTCAGGGGTGGCGGGGACGACCGGGGTAGCCCTGCTGTCCCCGGCGGCTGCAGCCCGGGCAGCCTGCGGAGCTGCGGGGAGGCCCCTTCCTGGGCTGGCTCCGCAGCTCAGGCCGGAGCCGGCGCGCTCGAGCTCCGCCTGCAGCCCGGCGGGAGGCCGGGGATGCCAGCACCTGCCACCGTGTCCCAGAGCCCTTGCAGCCGGACGCGGGGCTGACCCCCCGCGGCCGCTCAGTGTCTGCCTGGTTCTTTCCCTCCTGTTCTTCTCTTTTCCCACCTGTCCCAATGCCCCTGCTTATCGTCCCCCAGAGACCCGCTCAACTTCTTCCTCTGTCCTCCTGGACCAACTCATTTGCTGTGAGGGGTTAATAACTATCCACAGGACGCGCCTCCCACGCCCAGCTTTCCCTGCGCAGCCCCTGGCGCGCCCATCCCGTTGCTGGTGGGACAGTTCCACTTGGATTGTCCTGCACGAACCTCTAACTGGCCGTGTCCTGCCCCTATTATTGTCCATCTCAGAGATGGCGTTACCACCCACCCCATCATCCCAGACTCCCGCTTGCCTTCCCTCCTAAATACGTCTCCAGGCACTCTCCGTTCTTCAGCCTAATTCCAGCCTGGCTTAGGCTATTAACATTCTCCTCAAAGATCTCCTTGTCTGCACTCCTCCCTCCTCCACATCCACCCACCACTCACTGCTTGAGCGAGCCACCTACAACCCGTGTCTGACTATGCCTCTCTTGGCTTATGGCTGTCCTGACCCCAGCCCTCTGTCTTGGACGCGTGGTCTGACATTTCCCCTGGAATCTAACACCTTAGAGCTGGGGCCATGCTTTTGAAGGTCATCAAAGTCTTTATTGCTGTTGGGCCCTACCCAGGGAATTTGCATCTCATCCCCCCTTCTCCCCTAATTGGCTGCTTCTTACTCTACAAAATTCAAGAGGTGAGTCACCTGTTTAAGAATGCCTTTCTTATTCCGTTATCTGGATGAGTGAAGTGTCTCTGGGCCCCCAAAGTGTTCCATTCTTGCTGTTTTCCTCATATTGAAGATAAAGACCTGACCTTTCAAGATGGCCTGTGAAACCCTGGGTGGTTTGTGCATTATCCCTCCCCCGACCCCCTATGCTCAGGCCCTTCCTCTGCCTGACCATACTAAACGTCTGAGTTCCTAGTGTCTGTTCATTTATCCTCCCACCCCAGGGTCTTTGCACAGCCTGTTCTCGGCCTGGTACACCTTTTCTGCCCTTCCTCACCTACTCAATTTTTGGTTGTCATCCTAGGGGAGCACCATTTCCTGAGGACACCTTCCCTGCCTCCTCCCTCAATTCAGTCAAATCCTTTGATAGATCAAAGCATATACAAATCCACAGATAATAATATAAACACTGCCCCTCCCCTATCACCACTGCCCTTTGGCAAAACTTAACACATATAGAATTTTCTTCAAATCCTTTTTTTTTTTTTTTAGATTTTATATATTATTTCCAGAGAGAGAGAGAAAGGGAGATGCCTTTCACCTGCCTCCAACCAAGGAACTGGCTGGAGACGTGGCTTGCAACCTGGTTATGTGCCCTGGCTGGGGAATCGAACCAGCAACCTTTGGGTTTGCAGGTCGGCGCCTTATCCACTGTGCTACCAGCCAGGGCCCTAAATCTTTTTTTTTTTTTAAAGACATAAATTTTACAAATCTAAATGGAACCTTCTGAACCCATTTCTATCCCTCCCTCAAGGTAACCACTCTCCTGCATTTGGGGTTTATCATTCCCACACAGGTTTTTGAATTTTTACTGCATATATTTGTACTACAAAAACTACAAAGTTTAGCATGTTTGTGAACTTGGAAGAAATGGCATCATGCTGACTATATCATTGTGCATCATGCTTTTTTCACTCAGCATTATGATTTTGAAATGTACTCACACTGATACATGTAGTTCTAGATCATATATTTTCACAGCTGATTAGGGTCCCATTGTATGAGTTCACCACACTTTACTTACCCATCTCCTTCTGGAGGACATTTGGCTTATTTTCAACTTATTTTGTTCTTAGAAACAATGCTACAATTAATATTTTTTATACCCATTCCCTTGTGTGGAAATGAGCCACCTGGGTAGGTACCTGGTTGTGGAATTGCTGGGTGTAGATAATTCAAGTCAGCAGCTTCATTTGACACGGCTGAACAGCTTTTCAAAGTGGTTGTACCAAGGTGGCAATACGCATTCCCATGCTTGGCGTCCTCAGCAACAATGGTAATGTTAGGCTTCAGAATTTTTGCCAAGCTGATAGATGTGTGATGGTAATTTCAAAGTTTTAATTTGCAATTCCCTGTTTACAAGGGAGACTGCACATACTTTCATTTGTTTATTAGCCATTTGCTGTCTTTTTAGAATTGCCCATTGGTTTGTTCTATTGGATTATCCCTTATTAAGTTTAGGAGTTCTTTATATATTCTGGGTACTGCTCTGTTGTCAGGTGTCAGGTTGGAGCCCATCTGGCCTCTTTTACTCCACTCAATTGCAATTTTTTTTTGCCAAAAAAAAAAAAAAATATATATATATATATATATATATATATATATATATATATATATATAGAGAGAGAGAGAGAGAGAGAGAGAGAGAGAGAGAGAGATCAATGTATGGTTGCCTTTCACCTGCTTCCAGCTATGGACCTGGCTGGAGACCTGGCTTGCAACCTGGTTATGTGCCCTGGGTGGGGAATCAAACCAGCAACCTTTGGGTTCACAGGCTGGTGCCTTATCCACTGTGCCACCAGCCAGGGCTCTATTTGTCTTTTAATATGCTTTTTTCTCAGACCTCACCTTTGAGATGAGGAAGCTGAAGTTATTTGTTTTTGCATCTCCATCTTTCTATTTATTATTTTTGTAACTCCATCAGCACAATATCTCTGGCACAGTCATTTTTTTCTAATTAATTTCTTTTGAGCTTTAATTTCTTCTCAATCCATATCATACCTCTAAGCCCTGTTATATTGTCTATAAAATGAATGAATAATAAAAACCTTTTCAGCTATTTGGGACAATCACACAGAATAATGTACGTGAGTAAGTAGAGCAGTGCTTAGCACACAGTCGGTGCTCAATAAGTGGTGGCTTTTGTTATTCTCACAACAGTCATTCTGGTGTCTAAAGATGTACTCTGTTTAATTTTAACAGACAGAGTTCTTTCCGACAGAGAATAAAAGTGAATTTCCTGAAGATCTGGCAAGCAGGTTTTTTTTCCCTTTTTCCCCCTCTATTGGCATTTGACCTACTACATAAGGCTCAGTCCCAACATGATCTCCAAAAAGCATCAAATATCATTCTTCTCCTTTTCTTTTATAAATTCCAGGCATATCAAAGGCACATGAACCATACATAGAATCAAACCTTTAAGTGGAAACATATAAAGGCCAGTTCCACGTCTTTGGCCAGAAGTCAGAGAGCAGAAAGGAGGTCTGTTGGTAAAACCTGGGTGGAAGCTAATGGCTGAGGCCAGGGACAGAAGTGAGATTCTACCATCTGTTCCCTACGTGCCATGGATTGTGTGACTTCTGATCAATTTACTTTATAATATGAAGATTGTAATTCTTGCTTTTTTTTTTTTTTCCTGGAGGTTGAACTTCATTAATTACTCATTTTTAAATGCTTTAAGATTCTCAACATGAAAGCAGTTTGGCCTTACTTAAACAGTTCTCCCAGTAGGTAATGGTCCAACAACATCTGTCCATATAATACGGGAATCTGATCTCCACTTTATCATAAATTGAGGCCAGGAAGGTGTATTTGTTCACCGGGAATCGTAAATTGCCATCAGCCAAGGAGAACCCGCTTCATCGCCGACTTCAGACTTGCAAGAATGAGAAATCTCAGGGCAGCCTCATTTCATGGAGATGTCCCGCCACACAGAGGCCCCCTCATCGCTATAGTGTCATCTCTGCCTGAGGAAAGTGGGTGGCTGCCCTGTGCCCACTGCCATGTGAGCCCACCAGGAAGAACAGTGACAACCACGGTGCCTCCTGGTAGCTGCCTCTCCCCAGAAGACTCCAAAGGAACTTTGTTGGGAGATGTTAACAGGAGAAGGTAGGCTGAACCAGAAGGCAGCATCTGCGGGCCCCTCTGCAGGCTGACTTCTTCAACTCAGAAATCTGGGTACACATGGACCAAATGGGACAGAAAAAGATGAGGTGGCTGTGTGACAGTTCCATGTAGCAGCATCCAAGAGGGAAGATGTTCTCACCCGCTGCTGCTGGACCCAGCAATAATATGTTGGAGGAGACAGCCCTGGAGCCAGAGGCTAGGCTTTAAAATCCAATGGCAAAACATACCAGCTGTGAAATTTGGTCACTAAATTTCTCTGAGCCTCAGTGCCTCAGCTGCGGGTGGGGATGATAATAACACCAACCTGTCAGGGTTGTTAGGAAGATTAAGTAAAAACTGGCATGTGACAGGGTGCCACTCATGGAAGGGGTTCAATCAATACTCATTAAAATGATGAAAACCCTAAAAATTCATTTAAGACCAAGGAAAACTCAACCCCATTTAGTTTTGGAAGCAACTTCACTTTTCTTTATTCTTAAAGTAATGCTTGTACATGAAACAAACAAATGAACAAAATACAACAGCATGAAAGAGGATACGGTGGAAAATGAACATTTCTGTCAATGGAATCTGGTGTCACCCATTTCCTTTTATCTCGTGGCAACAAATATTCCCAGGTTCTGGTATAGCTTTCAGAGATATTCTAGGCATGTGTAAAGATCTGTGTGGATTTTATTATTATTTTTTTCTAAAATATTTCTTTCTAAATTAAATTAAATTTAATTGTTGTTGTATTACATCCACTCCCTTTGTACTCCCCTCTGTCCCCTTCCCCACCCACCCACTCCCCAACAAAGTCAATCCCACTTGTTGTCCATGTCTATGGTTCTTCAATACTAGTTCCTTGACTAAACTGCTCCCCTTCCTTGCCTCCTCCTCCCCCCGCCCCCCTACCCCTTGCCCACTGAATGTCTATTCATTATATTCATGAATCTGGTTCTGTTTTGCTTGTTTGTTTTGTTCATTATTGTCCTGTAATGGGTGAGATCCTATGGTGTTTGTCTTTCACTGACTGGCTTATTTCACTAAGCATAATACTTTCCAGTTCCATCCATGTTGTTGCAAAGGGTAGGAGTTCCTTCTTTCTTTCTGCTGTGTAGTATTCCATTGTGTAAATATATCAAAGTGTTTTGATCCAATCATCCACTGATGGGCACTTAGGCTGTTTCCAGCACTTGGCTATTGTAAATAGCGCTGCTATGAACATAGGGGTGCATAGGTTCTTATGAATTGGTGTTTCAGGGTTCTTCAGTTTAGTCCTAGTAGTGGAATTGCTGAATCAAAAGGCAGTTCCATTTTTAGTTTTTTAAGAAAACTCCATATTGTTTTCCATAGTGGCTACATCGGCCTGCATTCCCACCAACAGTGCACCAGGGTCCCCTTTTCCCCATGTGCTTGCCAACACTTGTTTATTGATTTGTTGATGATTGCCATCCTGATAAGTGTGAGGTGGTATCTTATTGTGGTTTTAATTTGCATTTCTCTGATGGCTAGTGATGTTGAGCATTCTTTCATATGCCTCTGGGCCCTTTGTATGTCTTTCTCAGTGAGTTGTCTGTTCAGATCCTTTGCCCATTTTTAAATTGGGCTGGCTGTCTCCCTGGTGTTGAGTCGCATAAG
Source organism: Noctilio leporinus (assembly GCA_004026585.1). NCBI lineage: Eukaryota > Metazoa > Chordata > Mammalia > Chiroptera > Noctilionidae > Noctilio > Noctilio leporinus. The sequence continues at coordinate 310,239 of PVIW01000828.1, forward strand.
TTCTTTATGTATTTTGGATATCAAACCATTGTCTGAGGTATCATTGGCAAATATGTTTTCCCATACAGTTGGTTCCCTTTGAATTTTGCCAGTGTTTTCTTTAGCAGAACAGAAACTTTTCAGTTTGATATAGTCCCATTTGTTGATTTGTTCTTTTATTTCTTTTGCCCTTGGAGAAGTATCAGTAAACATGTTTCTGCATAGGATACCTAAAATTTTACTGTCTATATTTTTCTCCAAGACCTTTATGGTGACACTGCTTATGTTTAAGTCCTTTATCCATCTTGAGTTTATTTTGGTGTATGATGAAAGTTGGTGGTCTAGCTTTATTTTTTTGCATGTTGCTGTCCAGTTCTCCCAACACCACTTTTTGAAGAGACTGTTTTACTCCATTTTATGTTCTTTCCCCCTTTGTCAAATATTAATTGATGATAGAGTCCTTGGTTTATTTCTGGGCTCTCTATTCTGTTCCATTGATCTACATGTCTATCCTTATGCCAGTACCAGACTGGTGCACTGTTGGTGGGAATGTAGGCTGGTGCAGCCATTATGGAAAACAGTATAGATTTGTATCTTCCTTAATTTCTTTCTTCAGTGTTCTGTAGTTTTCTGAGTACAGGTCTCTTACCTCCCTGGTTAAGTTTATTCCTAAGTACTTTATTTTTCTTGTTGCTATGGTAAAAGGGATTTGTTTTCTAGCTTCTACCTCTGATGTTTCATTATTGGTATACAAAAATGCTTTTGATTTCTGAATATTGACTTTATATACAGCTATTTTGCTAAATTTGCTTATTAGGTTGAGTAGCTTTTTGGTGGAGTCTATCGAGTTTTGTATAAACACTATCATATCATCTGCAAATAATGACAGTTTGACTTCCTCCTTTCCAATTTGGATACCTTTGATTCCTTTTTCTTCTCTGAGAGCTATGACTAGAACTTCCAAAACAATGTTGAATGGAAATGGAGAAAGTAAGCAGCCTTGTTTTATTTGTGACCTTAGGGGGAAAGCTTTTAGTTTTTGCCCATTGAGTATGATGGTGGCTTTAGGTTTCTCATATATGGCCTTTATTATGTTGAGATATGCTTCCTCTATTCCCATTTTACTGTTTTTATCATAAATGGTTGCTGTGCTTTATCAAATGCTTTTTCAGCATCTATTGATATGATCATATGGTTATTGTCTTTCATTTTGTTTATGTGGTGTATTACACTTATTGATTTGCAAATATTGTACCATCCTTGCATCCCTGGGTTGAAACCCACTTGATCATGGTGTATGATCTTTTTAATGTATTGCTGGATCTGGTTGGCCAATATTTTGTTGAGAATCTTAGCATCTATGTTCATCAGAGATATTGGCCTATAGTTTTTTTTCTTAGTTGTGTCTTGCCCTGGTTTTGGGATTAGAATAATATTGGCCTCATAGAAAGAGTTTGGGAGTCTTCCCTCTTCTTGGACTTTTTGGAATAGGTTAGAAGGATAGGAGTTAGTTCTTCTTTAAATGTTTGGTAGACTTCACCTGTGTAGCCATTCTAGTCCAGGGCTCTTGTGCTTTGGGAGATTTTTTATTACTTCTTCAATTTCACTTGGTGTTATTGGTCTATTCAGGATTCCTGTTTCTTCTGGATTCAGTTTTGGTAGATTATACATTTTCAGAAATGTGTCCATTTCACCCAGGTTGTCATATTTCTTGTCATACAGTTATTTGTAGGAATTCTTACAATCCTTTGTATTGTATTTCTGAAGTATCAGTTGTGATTTCTCCTGTCATTTCTGATTCTGTTTATTTGGGTCCTCTCTCTCTTTTTCTTGATGAGTCTGGTTAAAGACTTGTCAATTTTGTTTATTTTTTCTTTTAATTTTATTGTTGTATTACATCCATCCCTTTTTTTCTCCCCTCTGTCCCCCTCCCCACCCACCCTTTCCCCCCAAAGTCAATCCCACCTGTTGTCCATGTCCATGGTTCCTTTATACTAGGTTCTTGTCTAAGCTGCTCCCCTTCTTTGCCTCTGTGTTTATTTTTTCAAAGAACCAGCTCTTGGACTTACTGATTCTTCAAATTGTAGTTTGAGTCTCTAAGTTATTTAATTCTGCTGTGATCTTGATGATTTCCTTCCTTCTACTTGCTCTGGGCTTTGTTTGTTGTTGCTTCTCTAGTTCTTGCAGTTTTATGGTTAGGTTGTTTGTATAAGCTTCTTCTATCCTTTTTAGGTAGGCCTGTACTGCTATGGATTTCCCTCTGAAGACTGCCTTTGCTATGTCCTATAGGTTTTGGGTTGTTGTGTTTTCATTGTCATTTGTTTCCAGAAACTTTTTTATTTCATCTTTGATCTAATTGTTAACCCATTCATTACTTAAAAGTGTGTTATTCAGTCTCCATGAGTTAGAGCATTTTTGTTTTTTTCCCTTGAGGTTGATTTCTAGTTTCAATCCATTATGATCTGAGAAGATGCTTGGTATGATTTCAATTTTCCTGTATTTGTGGAGGCTTGTCTTGTGAACTGCTATGTGGTCTATCTTTGAGAATGTTCCATGTGCATTAGAAAAGAATGTGTGTTTTGCTTCTTTGGGGTGAAAGGTTCTGTATATATCAGGTCCATTTCCTCTAGAGTGTTGTTTAATGCCATAGTATCCTTGGTGTTGTTTTGTTTGGAAGATCTGTCCATTGTTGATAATGGGGTACTAAAATCCCCTACTTAGTGTGTTGCTGTCTATATCCTTCTTGAAGTCTTCCAAGATTTTCTTTGTATATTTTGGAGCTCCTTTGTTGGGTGCATATATATTTACCAGAGTTATATCTTCTTGATGGATTGTTGTTCCCTCAAGTGTTACGAAATGTCCTTCTTTGTCTCTTTTTATGGCCTTTATCGTAAAATCTATTTTGTCTGAAATAAGTATTGCTACTCCAGCCTTTTATTCATGTCCATTTGCTTGATATGTATTTTTCTTTCCCTTCACTTTCAATCTGTGTCCATCTTTTGTTTTGAGGTAGATTTCTTGAAGACAGATAGCATATATGTGGGTCATGTTTTCTTATCCATTCAGCTACCCTATGTCTTTTGATTGGTGCATTTTATCTGTTTACATTTAAGCTTATTATTGATTGATACTCATTTATTTCCATTTTCTCCCTTTGTACCTGTGTTCCTCTCTGTCTCTCTCTCTCTCTGTTTCTTCATTTTTTAAAAGCACACCCTTTAGCATTTCTTGCAATGCTGGTTTGGTAGAGCTATATTCTTTTAGTCTTGTTTTGTCTGGGAAACTCCTTATTTCTCCTTCCATTCTGAATGAGAGCCTTGCTGGGTAGAGTATTCTTGGTTGCAGGTTTTTGTTTCCTATTACTTGGAATATTTTTTGCCATTTCCTTCTGGCTTGTATTGTTTCTGTTAAATAATCATTTGATAACCTTATTGGAGCCCCCTTATATGTTATTTGCTGTTTCTTTCTTGATGCTTTAAGGATTCTCTCTTTATCTTTGAAAATTGCCGTTTTAATTATAGTGTGTCTTGGAGTGGGTCTGCTTGGATTCATCATCATTGGTACCCTCTGTGCTTCCTGAACTTGAGTAATATTTTCACTCATAATGTTAGGGAAGTTTTCTATCATTACTTTTTTTTTAACAGGTTTTCCATTCCTTGTTTCTCTTCTTCTTCTGTTATCTCTATGATATGGATATTATTGCTTTTAATGTTGTCTTGCAGCTCTCTTAAAACCTCTTCATTCTTGTTCAGCCTTTTTTCATTCTCTTGCACTGTCTTGGAATGTTTTTCTATGTTGTCCTCCAGCTCTCTGGTCTGATCCTGCTTCCTCTAGCCTGCTGTTGATTCCTTCTACTGTATTCTTCAATTCAGAAATTGTATTATTCATTTCCTCCTGGCTCTTACTGATAGTTTCTATGTCCTTTTTAATGCTGGTGTAGTTCTCAGTGAGTTCCTTGTAGCTTCTCTGGAGCTCTTTGTAGTTCCCCTGGGGTTGTTTGTAGTTTTCTCTGAGCTTCTCTATCATTATTTTGAATTCCATATCTAATAGTTTGCTTGCCTTTGTTTTATTCAGTGATCTTTCTTGGGATTCCTCCTTTCCTTTTGGTGATGGACTATTTGTTTTTCTCCCCATTTTTAGGTTTTGTTGTAATCCAATCAGACTGTGATCAGTTGCCAGGCTGGAAGGATCGATTTAGTTGTAATCCTATCAATCTGCGATCCACCACAAGGCTCAGATGTTGCTTGGGGTGACAGACCAATTCAGTTGTAAATCAATAAATCAGCTACCAAACTCAGGCCCTGCTGGGCTAGACAGAGAGGTTCAATTATAACCCAATGGATCAGCTGCCAGCTCAGGTGCAGCCTGGTGGGACACATTCAGATGTAAATCAATGAATCTGTGATCAGCTGCCAGGCTCAGGTGACACTGGTCTAGGCAGCAAGATCCAATTGTCATCCAATGAATCTGTGATTAGCCACCAGGCTCAGCTGGCACTGGGCTCAACTGAAAGATTCAATTGTAATCCAATGAGTTTGTGATCAGCCGCCAGGTCCAGGGGCAACTGGGTGGGACAAACCAACTCAGTTGTGACCCAGTGAATCCACGATCAGCCACCAGGCTCACTTGCCACTGTGTGGGGCTGACTGTGTGACCCAGCTGTAAGTCAGTAAGCGCTGCTGGGTGAGAAATACCTCTTTAGGTGCCAACTATTGTATCTATGCTCAGACAAGGCAGGACAGGAGAGGTTTATTTAGATGTAAATCAGAGAATTGTGATCAGGTGCCAGGCTCAGGCACCGCTGGGCGGGGCAGATTGCCTCCAGTGGGCGGGGCTATGAGGACCCTCATAGGGAAGCTGCTGGGCACAGCACAGTCCACCTGCCCGAGGCGTGGGCAACAAGTCAGCACCGGGATCCTCACAGACACCTCCCCACTTCTTTCCTCCAAGCTACCGCTGCAGACTCTCCGCATAGATCTCCAGTCTTTTCTGCCCTCCCTCCGCTGGATCCCAAGGTAGGTGGGTGCCAATGTATTGTTGCTGTGGTCACTATAGTGGTCCGCTCTCCAGCGCGCTCTCTCAGGCCAGCCAACTCCACAGCTTTCCGCTCTTCTCATCTGGGTGCTGCTCTGCTCTCCGCTGTGTTGCTGTAGCTGGGACATCGAGCTGGGGGACCAGAACCCCCACTTCATTGGTGGAGCCCCGGCTTCATCCCTTCCACTACTGCCTCCGCTGGGGGCCCAGCCAGCCCCCTCGCATTTCCGAGATTCCTACCAGTCACATTGTGATGCACCGGCCTCTTCTGTTCTGTCTGTGGTTATAGGACTTCTTTCCCGCTGGTGTTCTGTGGGTAACTCCAGCTGACTTTTTCTCCAAAAAAGTAGTTCCAGATGCGACTTGGGAGGAGATTGGTGTAGCTCCGCTTTTTCCTCCGCCATCTTGCTGGAACTCCTCAAAATCTATTATTATTTTAATCAATTGTTGTTGTATTCAGTTGTTTCATTTTTTCCCCCATTGCTCTCCCCTCCCCATCCACCCCATCACCTTTCTCACTGTCAATCCCCACCTTGTTGTCCATGTCCATGGGTCATTCATACTAGTTCCTTGACTAAACCCTTCCTCTTCTTTCTCCCCTCTTCCCTTCCCCCATCTCTCTGGTCACCATCGGCCTGTTTATTGTTTCTATGTCTCTGGTTCCATTCTGCTAGTCTGTTTTGTTTATTAGTTTCTTATATTAGGTGAGATCATATGGATAAACATCTATGTGAATTTTAAATTGTGCTTTCTTTTTGCACATAACTTGCTATATACTCTCTAATTATACTCTGCATTTATCCCACTAAACAATGTAGCTTCAAACTAATTCTCTGTTAGATGTAGAAGTGCCTCATTCTTTTTAAGACTGTATAGTTATTATACTGCCTTTAGCCAGTCCTCTATGGATAGACATTAGGGTTGGGTAGTTTTCTACAGTTGCTGTACAAATTACTATGAATTTAGTGGCTTAAAACAACACAAATCTATTACTTTACACTTCAGAACTCTGCAGTGGGTCTGGGTGAGCTAAAAGCAAGGTGTTGGCAAGGTTGCATTTCTTTGGAGACTATTAGGGAGAATATGTTTCCTGGTCTTTCCAGCTGCCAGAGACCACCTACATTCCTTGGCTTGTGTTTCCCTCCTTCATCTTCAAAGCCAGCCATTGTAGGTCAGGTTTTTCTCAAATTAGATCACCTTAACTCTCCTTTTCTCCTTCTGTCTTTCACTTTGAAGGTCCCTTGTGATTACATTGAGCCAACTGGGATAATCTAGGATAATCTCCCTGTTTTAAGCTCAGCTGTTTAGCAATTTTAATTCCATCTGCAACTTTCATTCCCCCTTTCCTCTTCTGGGGGTTAGGATGTAGACATTTGGGGCCCATTATTCTGACTGCCACAAAGATAGTTCCTGTCTTTTGCTATTACAAACAGTTGACAAATGTTCTTGTAAAAATGTTATTTCCTATGAGCATATATGTAAGATAAAGTCTGAGAAGTGGACTACCTATGTAAAAGGGCATGTGTTTTAACATTTTTAGAAGGTATTATCAAATTTTGCTCCAAAGGGATTGTACCAATTTACGCACCTACCACCAATGTAGTATTGTAAGTTAACAAAAATTAGTAGCCTTCATTTAAAAAAATACTTTATTTATTTTTAGAGAGGAAGGAAGGGAGAAAGAGAGGGAGCGAAACACCAGTGTGTGGTTGTCTCTTGCTTGTCCCCAGCTGGGGACCTGGCTGGCAACCCAGGCATGTGCCCTGACTGGAAATCAAACTGGTGACCCATTGGTTCTCAGGCCAGCGCTCAATCCACTGAGCCACACCTGCCAGGGCAGATTTTTAAGAAAAATTTTAGGTTTACAGAAAAATGTATTGAAATGTACAGAGTTCCCAAAGATCTCCTTGACTCTCCATACTTTTCCCTATTATTTGTATATATATTTGTATATATACATAAATATACCGCATGTTGTATGAATGTGGTACATTTGTTACAATTGAAGAATCAATGTTGATACATTATTATTAACTAAAGTCAATAGTTTACATTAGTGTTGGTACATTCTATGGTTTTTCACAAATGTATAATGATTCTTGTTCACCATGATAATGTCATACAGAATAGTTTCACAGCCCTAAAGATCCTTTATGTTCCTCCAATTCCTTCTCTCGCCCACACCAGAACCCTAGTAAGCACTGATCTTTACTATCTGCATAGGTTTGCTTTTTCCAGAATGTCATTGTATTGGAATCGTAGCATGTAGCTTTTTCAGATTGGTTTCTCCCATCTAGCAATATGTATTTGAGATCTCCTCATTGTGTGTGTGTGTGTGGCTTGATAGATCATTTCTTTCTATTGCTAAATAATATTCCATTGTATGGATATACCGCAGACTGTGTACCCATTCGCCTGTTGAAGGACATATTGGTTCCTTCCAAGATTTGGCGATTATGAATAAAGCTGCTATAAACATTTGTGTGCAGGTTTCTATGTGGACATAAGTTTTCAACTACCAGTTTTTCACACCTTTAAACATGCAATATTTTAGCAGACTTTTTCTACTTGGCTAATCTGAGAGATGAAAAGTGATATCCAGTTGTTGTTTTAATGTACATTTCTTTAAATAAGAGTGAAGTTTGACATCTTTTTATATTTTTAAATATTTTCTTTTCAAATATTTTATTTATTATTTCCAGAGAGAGAGGAATGGAGAGAGGCAGAGAAGGAGAGGAACATCAATGTATGGTTGCCTTTCACCTGCCTCCAGCCACGGACCTGGATGGAGACCTGGCTTGCAACCTGGTTATGTGCCCTGGCTGGGAATAGAACCAGAGACCTTCAGGTTTGCAGGCTGGTACCTTATCCACTGTGCCACCAGCCAGGGCCATACTTATATTTTTATTTCTGGAAGTTGTCTGTTCATGTTTATTTTCTATTGGCTTGCTTTTTCTTAGTGATATTTAATATAACAAGGAAAATTAGAAACTTGTGTTATATTTTTATACATATTTGGTCTAGTTTATTATCTTTTGATTTCCTTCCATGTGGAAATTTAAAACATTCATAATTCAAATTCATAGCTCTTTTTTTTTTTTGGGGGGGAGGGGGTCATTTGTGTTTGTGTCTTTCCTTTACCACCCTGAGATTTTAAAAATTCCCTTGTTTAACTTCCATGTTTTTATGGTTTTCCTTTTTACATTTAAATCTTTGATACATCTGGATATTTAGATGAAAGGAGCAAAATAAGGTTCCAAGTGCTGCTCTTTCCCCTCTGGACTGCCATTGTTAACCCCTCAAGGAATGTTTCCCCAGTGTCATTTCCCGAATAAGCCATCTTTCCTGCTACTGGAAATGCTTCTGCGTTGTATATGAAATTCTAGTGGGTAATTGTATCTATGCTGGTCTTTTGAGCTAACTGTTCTGTTTACCAAAGTTTTACATTTTTAAATAACTACTTGAGGAGACAATTCACATGGTGTAAAATCCACCCCATTAAGTATACAATTCAGTGGTGTTTTAATTATTTTATTAATAAAGATTTTATTTATCATTTTTAGAGAGAGAGGGAGAGAGACATCAATGTATGGTTGCCTTTCACCTGCCTCCAGCTACGGACCTGGCTGGAGACCTGGCTTGCAACCTGGTTATGTGCCCTGGCTGGGGAATCAAACCTGCGACCTTTGGGTTTGCAGGCTGGCACCTTATCTACTGTGCCACCAGCCAGGGCTTTTATTTTAATTTGTTAGCATTTTCCCACAGTTATGTAACCATAACTATAATCTAATTTCACAACATTTTCATCCCCGCACAAAAAAGCCCCATCCTCATTAGCAATCCTTCTCTACACCCTCCTCCTACCTTCAGCTCCTGGCAAATACTAATCCACTTTTGATTTCTATGGATCTGCCTATTCTGTACATTTCATATAAATAGAATTATATGGTATAGAGCATTTTATGACTGACTTTTTTCACTTCATTTTTCAAAATTCATTCATGTTGTAGCATGTATTGGCACTTCATTACTTTATATTGTTATGTAATATTCCATTATATGGCTATAGCACATTTTATTTATATATTCATCAGTTAATGCACATTTGAATTTTTTCCAATTTTCAGCTATTGTGAATAATGCTGCTATGAACATTGCATACAAGTTTTTTTTTTGGTAGATATGTTTTCAATTCTTTTGAATATGTAAATGTGTATATATATATACATTCGCTGTGTTGTATGGTAACTCTATGTTTAATTTTTTTAAGAGCTGCCATACTGTGCCCTGGCTGGTGGCTCAGTGGAATAGTGCTGGTCTGCAAACCCAAAGGTCACTGGTTCAATTCCCCAGCCAGGGCACATAACCAGGTTGCAAGCCAGGTCTTCAGCCAGGTTCTTAGCTGGAGACAGGTGAAAGGCAACCATACATTGATGTTTCTCTCCCTCTCTTTCTTCCTCCCTTCCCTTCTCTCTGAAATAATAAACAAAATCTTAAAAAAAAAAAAAAAAAAAAGAACTGCCATATTGTTTTCTAAGTGGCTACCCCATTTTACATTCCTGACAGCAGTGTATGAAGGTTCCAATTTCTCCACATCCTCACCAACACTTGTTAATGTTTTTAAAACATTTTTTTATTATAACCATCCTCTGGGGTGTGAAGTGGTATCTCATTATAATTTTGATGTGCATTTCCCTAATGACTAACTGCATTTTCATGCAATTAGCAACCATTTGTGTATCTTGTTTGGATAAGTCTATTCAGTCCTTTGGCCATTTAAAAATTAGGTGTTTCTTTGTCTTTTCTGTTGAGTTGTAAAAGCTCTTCATATATTTGGACACTAGTCCCTTGTCAGAGTTATGATTTGAAAATATTCTCTCCCATTCTGTTGAGTTGTATTTTCACTTAAATTTTTTTCACTTTCTTATGTAATGGTTTTCTTTGAAGCATGAAAATTTCTAATTTTGAGGAAGTCAATTTATATATTTTTCTTTTGTTGTTGTTTGTGGTTTTGGTGTAATTATGTTTTATTGTCTGGTAAAGAGTCTATCCTCACTGTCTTATCTCCCCATCCATAGGCTATTTTTGCAAGCTTTTTTTCCCCAAGATTTTATTCATTTTTTTTTTTTAGAGAGAAGGGCAGGGAGGGAGGAAGGGAGAGAAACATCAATAACATGGTTGCCTTTCACCTGCCTCCAGCTAAAGACCTGGCTGGAGACCTGGTTTACAACCTGGTTATGTGCCCTGGCTGGAAATCGAACCAGTGACCTTTGGTTTTGCAAGCTGGTGCCTATCCACTGAGCCACCAGCCAGGGCCTGCATGCCTATTTTTTTTATGTGAATGTTACAATTGCATCTTGTTCCAAAAGCAACTTTTAAAAAATGTATTATTTAGAGAGAGAAAGAGAGGAAGGCAGAGAGGGAAATAGGAAGAGGGAGTGGGGAGAGGGAGAGACAGACAGACATCGATTTGTTGTTCCACTTGCTTGTGCGTTCATTGGTTGCTTCTTGTATGTGCGCTGACCAGAGACCATGCCAGCAACCTAGGTGTATCAGGACTATGCACTGACCAACTGAGCTACCTGGCCAGGGCTCCGAAAGCAATGATTTGAGTATGTTTTAAAAGTTTGAGTTACTGTAAAAATAATGATTTGTGAGAAATGACATCTTTACAATAGTACATCTTCCTATTAAAAAACAGGCTATGTGTTTACATTTATTCAGACTATTAAGCCCCTCAGTAGCATTCTAAAGCTTTCTTCTTTTAGATTAGGCACATTTGTAATAGTCGTGTTTCATGTTGTTTCTCATCTGAATGGAATCATTTCTTATATTTCCTAACAGGTTGTTGATTGCATATAAAGAAGCTACTGACTTTTGTATATCAGTCGCATGTAACCAGTCATTTTATTGATAATGAATAATTTGATTTTGAGTTCTCTAGGTTTACAATCATATCTTCTAAAAATAATAATTTTGCTTTTTCTTTCCATTTTCGTACTTTTTGTTGTTTTTTTTTTTTTTTTTTTTCCTTTTTCCTGTTGTATAATTACATAGGCCTGTGCTTCTGGAACAATGTTAAATAATGATGGCATTAGTAGAAATCTTTATTTTGCTCCTGACTGTATGGAGTTTATAGACTTTGCAGAGCGGCAGTTTCTAGCATCTCTTTATGAATCTTTCTTTTATTGTCTCTCTGTCAGGTTTTGTACAGTGTTATGCTGGCTTCATGAACAGAACTTGGAAGTTTTCCTGTTTTCTCTTTGCTGTGGAACAATTTAAATAGCAGGTAGAATTCACCCATGAAACCATCTGGACCTGACGCTTTTTTTGGGTATAGCTCTTTGAAAACATTGTCAATTTATTCTGCAGTATTTAGTATGTTTCCGGTTTTGAATGTATTAAAAAAAAACTTTTCTGGAATTCATTGGAATATTTTCCATTGTTTTAGAAATGTATTTATTCTACCTAGGGTTTTCAACATTTTTGGCTTAGGTTGACCAAGGTCAATTGACTGAGGTCAATTCTATTAATTAGCTAAGTGTCTGGGTGATTTTCCAACTCTTATTTCTTATTTTGTGTATTTGATCTTTAACAAGCTGGTGGAAGGTTTCCTGCTGTTTATAGCATGTTTATATGGCCAGCCTGAGGCTGAGGGTTCCCATTGTGAAACCCCTAATGCCCAGCCGGTTTGGTTTTATTCTAGATGACATAGGACAGACATTTCTTCCTGTACATGGATTTAGCTGGGATTGACTGTTTGCCAGGTGCTGCCCTGTGCTAAACTCTTGACTTTCACTTTCTCATTTAGTTCTCACGCTGTCCCATGAGATAGGTAGTATTGCATTATTTCTATTTTATCAATGAGGAAACAGAGACTCAGAGAGATTAGTAACTTGTCCAAGGTTCCACAGCCAGAGGCTGGCAAAGCTACATTTCCCACCAGGTCTGTCTGCTTCAGGACCCATCCTAAGTACAGGGCCTCCCACCAGCTCCCCCCCAATCCCCCAATCTGCATTTCCTCTTTACCTTCCTTAGTGTCAGCAGCAAGTAAATAACCTCTGTTGATGGACTTCTAACTCAGACTTGTGTTTCCTGGACTTCTGAGGTGCTTGGTAGTGTGGCCCTCACTTCCATATCTTAGATATATTTTTTAAAAAATATCTAATTTTTAGAGAGGTAAAGAAAGGGAAAAAGAGAGGGAAAAAAACATGGATCCATTGTTGCCTCTTTGCACATGCCCCAGCTGGGGACCGTGCCTGCAACCCAGACATGTACCCTGACGGGGGCCAAACCAGTGATCTTTTGCTTTGTGGGATGATGCCCAACCTACTGAACCAGGGCTCTTAGATATTTTTTGAAGGCTTGATGAGGACCTAGCCAGATGCTAGGAAGATGGCTCTCAGACATAGCATTTATAATCTAGTGGGGAAGGAACTGTCTCACTAGCTAAATTAAGATTCTATTTAGCCTCAGCTGGTGTGGCTCAGTGGATTGAGGGCCAACCTGCAAACCAAAAGTATGCTGGTTTGATTCCCAGTCAGGGCACATGCCTAGGTTGCAGGCCAGGTCCTCAGTTGGGAGCATTCAATCGGCAACCAATCTATGTGTCTTTCACACATTGGTGTTTCCCTCTCTTTCTCTCTCCCTTCCCTGCTCTCTAAAAATAAATAAATAAAATATTTAAAGAAAAAGATTCTCTTTAAATAGCGGGAAACCGCCACCTCCCCCCTCCCCCCCAATCAAATCATAGTGCCTTGAGAGAGCCTGGGACTAATTTGACTCACATGTTGGACTCTTTTTTTTTTAAATTTCTATATATATTTAAAGATTTTATTCATTATGTTTAGAGAGAAGGTCAGGGAGGGAGGAAGAAAGAGAAACATCAATGTATGATATAAGGGTTAATGTATAGGCTGTAGAATTGGACAGTTTTGGGCCAGCTCTGTAACTTTCTAGCTGTGTGACCTTAGGCCAGTGATGTAACCTCTTTGAGCTGCAGGAGAATTATCTGTAAAATGAGAGGGTGACAATAGTCCCTTCTCACAGAAGTGTTGTGAGTATTGAGTGAAATGCAGTATGTAAAGTGCTCAGCTCAGTACAGGGTACTAATAAACCAGTGATGAATGCAAGCCAACCTGCCTGCCTTCCTTCCTTCCTTTTCTTTCTCTTCCTCCTTCCTATTCTTCCTTCTCTTCCTTTCTCTTTTTCCTTCCTCCACATCACCAATTGACTTGCTGCATGTGAGAAGCAATAATCCACAGGTGTAGGAACACCCTGTCTAAATGTCCTCATGTTGTATTTGGAAGTTGGCACAGAAAGAACAGCTCTGCCGAATCAACTGGCCTCTCCCATTGCTGGCCTTTGCAGTGGCTGCCACCCCAGTTAGAAGTGTCTAATGTCTGCCTGTGTGAGTGCCCAGCAGCTGCAAGGGCTCAGGCAGGGTGCTTTCTCCTGTGAAGCAGGAGAGACACAGCCAAGGCCCCAGCATTTTTCAAGGACCTAGGAAGAGCTTGACATCTGAAAAACATGGACACCAAAATATAAAAAGGAAACTATAAAGTCAAGACACTTTGAATTAAAAATCTGTAAACTGTAACATTGGGTTAACTTACTAATTGTTTAAAGTTGATGTTTCTTTACATTTGAAAATAATTTGTAGGCTGAATTTCTTTTTTCACTTTGCAAGAGTTCCCAAATATGTGCTATTGTTACTGAGAAATTATAGGCAGTTGTAAATTGAGTTGTTCACCAGCTATAAATTAAATGGGTATGTTTAGCCAGATTCAATAGCAAAGTATAAAAAGACCTTTCAAAAATTGTACAGTTAAAATTGTTAACATAAAATATTTTAAAGTATTTTAAACAATATAAGGCCTCTCTAGGGCCTAGAAAAGTCTTTAAAATGCCTTATGCAGTACTTAGGAGGCCATTAACCCTATTTTTAGTCCATTTTTTTTTTCTTCTAGGATATCTGATTTTTCTAGCTATTTGTAAGGTATATAATACTTAGAATTTATACTAATTTTTGAAAATATTCACAATGTAATAAAAATGGCAGGTTATTAAACTATATATCAGTCTGATTTCAAGTAGTTTTAAAAATTCATATATGATTTTTAAAAAAATGACTAGAAAGAAATACACTAGAATGTTAATCAACTCTCAGTAGACCAAATGCATGATTATCTTTTCTTTTTTATAGTTTATAGACTTCCCAAATTTCCTACAATGAAAATGTATTACAATCAGAAAATTTTTGGTAGTTAAAACATTTTTTTTTCTTACTATAGAAGTAATTTATGCTCATTATAATTTTAAAAAATCACAAAATACATATCAGCATAAGGAAGGAAAAGAAACACGCACATTCCACCCACCCAGCGACAACCACTGGGTCCTTCCAGGCCTTTTTATGAATACACAAACATTTACATTTTTATCTCAAAATGGGATCACTCCGTATACAGTACTGTTTTGAAACCTGTTTCTTTCCCTTAGAATGTATATTGAGAGTATTTTTTAATGTCAACTGCATATTTCTACAAGATGATTTTAATAGCAGCACAACACCACATTTTTGAGGATGAACCAGGGTTTCCTTAACCCTTAATCATGAGACATACATGCATATGTTGCTTCCCAGTTTTCTCCATTACAAGTAGTCCTGCAATGAAAATGTTTAAAAGCGCCCAAGAACCCTTCATTTCCACCAGAAAATCATTGAACACTACCCCATAGGCAGTTACTTTTGAGTCATGCCAGGCTCTGGGGACCCTAAGGTCCTGCTCTGGAGGGGTTCCCAGGCTAGGGGCAGAGCCTGACTTCTGCCTGAGAAAGCCAGGGAGGCTTCTCTGGGAGGGGACAGTGAGCTGAGACCTGGAGATGAGAAGCTCAACCAGAAGACAGGGCGGGGCCAGCAGGGAGCCCTTCATGGGCACAGAGGACAGGACCAGAGGAAATAGGAAGGTGGCATTGAACCTAGAGTTGTGATTTGCTGGGTGTTTTCACACAAGTTTCCTCATGAACTCCTCACGCAGGCTTTGTTAAGGAACCATTATTCCAATTTTCAGGTCAAAGAAACTGGGGGTCCACTCTTGTTTAGTGAGAGGAAGAGCCCGGATTTGGACAAGGTTTCACTTACCTAAAGCCCAAGTTCCCTTCCTTCCTTCCTTTCTTTCTTTCCTCCCTTCCTTCTTTCCTCCCTTCCTTCTTTCCTCCCTTCCTTCTTTCCTCCCTCCCTTCCTTCCTTCCTTCCTTCCTTCCTTCCTTCCTTCCTTCCTTCCTTCCTTCCTTCCTTCCCTCCTTCCTTCTCTTTCCCCTGATGTTAACAGAGGCTGCCCTATGCTCATAGGGAACATAAGAAAAAGTCTTAATTCCTTTCCTTTTCATCTGATTTTTCTTGATAGTCGACAACCCAAGCCACTTTAAGGCCTGTGCCACCCACAGCCATAAAGAAGTAAATTGGCCCTGGCTGGTGGCTCAGTGGATAAGGCACCAGCCTGCAAACCCAAAGGTTGCTGGTTCGATTCCCAGTCAGGACAACATAACCAGGTTGCAAGCCAGGTCTCCAGCCAGGTCTGTAGCTGGAGGCAGGTGAAAGGTAACCATACATGGGTGTCTCTCTTCCTCTCTGCTTCTCCCCCTTCCCCTTTCTCTAAAAATAATGAATAAAATCTTAAAAAGAAAAAAGAAGTAAATCGCAGCCCCTTTGGTCTCTTCCTACGGAGCTTGGAGGAGAGGCGGGATCCTCCTGCCGCCACCTTGGGCACAGCCTCTTGGCACCACCTGAACAAGCCTGTCCTTTCTCCACTAAAATTCACTTGTCCTGTCATGAAGACACTGAGGTAGGCTTAGAATGGTGTAGTTTAGGAATGGTGAGACAGTCAGTGGAGCTGGAGCTGGAGCATGGGGGACAGGATGGGGACCAGTGGAGGCCAAGCAGGGGATAAGTTGGCCAGGCCCCACACATGCTACTGATGCTTGCTAGGGCAATGACAAGCCAAATGCTTCCTCAGCAAGAAGGGTCAGGCTACCCTGGAAGGGATGGTTTGATGAAAACATGGTAGGGACCAAAAATAATAGTTAACATTTTTTGATTGTCGGGCACCATTCTAGACATTTAAAATATTTTAACTCTTTTAATCCTTATAGGGTAGGTGCTATTATTATCCTGTTTTCCAGGTGAGGCAACTGAAGCACAGAGAGGTTAAGTAACTTATTCAGGGGCACACAGTAAGTGGAAAGCTGAGATTTAGACCCAGGCAGTCTACGTACTCTTAACCATTAATCTAGTTGAACTCTTGTGAAGCTGAATAAATACGAGTAAGTCAGATCACTAGTGCAGAGCTCAACTTCTGAAACATAATGTACTATCAATACATATTTATTAATATTCCTTATTATAATGTAATTATATATATGTTTAATATATTATGATGATAGATAATATTATCATAATAGTAATGTTTAAGTGTGGAAGAGATGAGTAGGACAGCAGAATGGGGTGGAAGGGAAGGCTTATTTTGAATTAGAATTGCAATTGCAGGATTTGGTGACAAGATGTGGGGTGAGGGGTGGAAGGGGAGGATCCCGGGTGCATGACTTGGTTTCCGGGTTGAGGAGCAGGAGGAGGGTGGCGTCATTCACGAGGCCCCAATGTGAGAACAGGGTTTGGAAGAGGCTTGTGCTTGGACCGTATTACCTTGAGGAACCCTGAATAGCTCCTTCTGTGGGAATCATATGAAACGGGTTCTTCTGATTTTGATAGCAAAACAACAGGTTTACAAACTTCTCACATGCTAATTAAGAAACTAATTAAAACCTTCCAGTTCTAAAAGGCATATGGTTTATTTAAGGTTGATCCAAGATTCATATTTGGTTAAACAATGTTTTAATAAATCATGAAATGAATTGGCTGTGATAACACGAGTATGGCTTTCCAATTTACTAGATATGTTCACATGTGTTTTGTTTCCATTTGAAAGAAATTGAATGAGATAGCGTAGATCAAAATGCCTAACGCCTTACCATTATTTAAAATTAGTTTCATTCTCCTGGAACCCAACAGCCCCTCTGTGAGGTAGGTAAGGTCTTTGTCCCCATTTTATAGACTAGGAAACTAGCATAATTAAGAGAGGTTAAGGGACATACCAGATGCTTTTTCAAGGAAAGACAAAAGTCAGAACTCATATGTAGGTCTCCCCCACTATTGTTGGAAAATAAATTATCCCCCAATTTAGCAGCTTGAAACAGGAACTATTTGCTATCTTATACAACAGATGAAGGTCGGGAATCTGGGAGTGGCTCCTCTGGTGGGCTGACTCAGCCTCTCTCATGAGGTTGCCCTCTAGTTATGTGTGGGGGGAGGCTGCAGCCTCCAAAGGCTTGACCAGCGCTGGAGTTTCCATTTCCAAGCTCCCCCATGTGGCTTTTGACTGGAGGCCAATTTATAGGGATGCGCAGGATAGAACTTTATTCAGACTGAGTGATAAAAAGAGAGAAGGAGGGAGATGGAGAAAGATGGACGTCTTCTTATAACTTAATCTTAGAAGTGACATCTCATTAATTCTGCCACATTCTACTCTGTAGAAGTGTCACTAGGTCAGCCTACCTTGCTAGGGGACGGGGCTTGACAAAGGGTATCCCTGGGGACCATGTTAGGGGTACCTTTTCTATTTGATTGTACCTTATCTTGTTTTCATCTTTGCAACTACTCCGCACTCCCATGCCTACCCCTTAACTGAAATACTTCATAAAGTTTTATAAAGTTGAAACATGACCAGTTTGGGGCGATTTACATTTTCTTCAAACAATGGTATTGAACGACTGAGCAAATGAGGAAGTGGAAAATGTTATAAAGGAATCCAATTACTTTCACTGCCAAGGCAGTGTAAAACGCAACACGTAAAAATGGACTTAATTGGTGAAAAATTAATTAGACAATTAAACTTATTTCTACTTAAATACATTTAGGTGTTAATTGGTTAATCTGGCATGAGGTTTATTTTAAGGTGGATTTATTATTTTGACTCTGTCTTTCAAGAAATGGTCTCTGTTTAATACGTCTTGAACATTCTGGGTCTTGCTGAGAAACAATGTCTAGTTCATTGTCAAGGTTCTTCTCCAGATGGGACTGATCAGGGTCAGCCTGGCCCAGAGGGCAAAAAGGCATTTGTTTTGGAAGCCCCATCAAGAGGAAAATCTTTCGACTGCCTGGGGGAAGGCCAGAATTGTAGCGGGACTGGCATAGGATTGCTAGTGGAAAATACAAGGCCTCCTTCATTTCTCTGTTGTGGCTTTGAGCAAGGCTCATGCTGTTTGGGCTTTATTTTCTGTGTTGGTAAAATGAGGTGGGGAGAGGGGATAATGTCTGAGGTCATTTCACGCATAAAATTCCATGATTGTCAAGTACAGTGATCTCACTACAGGAGGGATACCCTCCCTGTGAGGGTTTTCTTTTTCTCAATAACATTTTCCTAGCTTGATCTGTTTGCTTGAATTTGTTTCACCCCGTGTCTTATGTTCTGGTTAAACATAGTAGGTGGAACACACGTTTACCTACATGCTCCCTTAAAATCCCATCTGAATGTTGAGGATCGAGAGAATAAGCAAAGGACATCAGTGGACACACGATAGATGGAAGGAGCAGAAATTGCAGGGGCTGCCGAGGGGGAAGCCCATGAGAGTTTCCCCTGGTTTTTAGTGCCGGCTTCTCAGTATGAACATTTGGCTGAATTATCACCAGACATGTAAGCAAAGCTTCAACCCAAAAGAGGCAATGCAAGGACCGAAAGCAAAGTATAATAATTTTCTTCCAATAAGATGAAAAGATACTCATTCAGATTTCTGCTCAGGTGTCACTTCACCAGAGAGACTTCCCCTGACCGCTCTGCCTAAAACAGGATCTTCCTTCTCTACCGCCTTGCTCGGCCCAATTTCAGGAAAGGAAGAACAGAGAAGTGGAGGGGAGAAAATTATTATAATAAGTGAAATGAAATTTTTTTCCAGAGCTAAAGGATATGAGTTTCTGGTTTGACAGGGTCCACTGGGTGCCCAGCACAATGCTGGATGAAATACCCCACCGAGGGGGAAAGGGTGGGTGGGGAGGGGGACAGAGGGGAGTAAAAAAGGGATGGATGTAATACCACAACAATAAAATTAAAAAAAAAAAAAAAAAAAAAAAAAAAAAAAAAAAAAAAAAAAAAAAAAAGAAATACCCCATCGAGGCCTGTCATTGTGAAATTTCAAAACCTCAGAGGTGGGAAAATATCTGACGAGCTTCTGGAGACACCAACAAAGTAGGCTTTGACAAAGAATCGGCAATCAAAATTTCCCCAGACTGCTCAATAAAAACATTGGAAGCTGGAAGAAAATAGAGTCAAATATCAAAATCCTGAGGGAAAATGATTCCAACCTGTAGTTCCATAGTTGGTTCAATTATCAATTAAATGTTGAAGGGAAGTAAAGGCATTTTTTAGACATAAAGGTTTCTTTTCCTTGGAAGAAACCAAGGAAGAGGATGACACACAATTGAGGGGTCCAAATGTGACAGTGGTGAAGGCAGCTTCCTGGATGGTGGAAGGTGGAAGCACCTCTCCCAATGCACAGTTCCCAGAGGGAGGTCTGTGGGGACAAGTGTAATGGCTAGATTATTCACATTGCTGGGTGTGCTGAAATATTAGAAGGTTGTAAGAAGGTCTAAGAAAAGTTATTGCTAGGTATCCAGAACACTAAGGCAATGAAAAATAAAAGAGCTAATTATTAACTTTAGGGTAAACAGAAAACTGTCCGAGAGGAGACATTATCTTGGTCCACTAGCTTGTGTGAATAAAAATCATATTAACATAATAAAGTAAACATGAAGTGTTAAGCAGGAATTGTAACCAACACCAAGTAGAAGAGAGGAACAGGCTTTAGAAGGGCAGATTCCTCATTCAGCAAGTTGCCCAAGAGATGATGGGGAAACTCTGCAAATGGAGACATGGCACGTATACCTGTGCTTTGGACAGATGAAGGCATACATACCAGAAAAAATGTACGCAAGAATGATCAGGGATGTGTCTGAGACAAAGAGGAGATGTTTTTCACTAGAAAATCAATTTGACTTCTTAAACTAAGAACAATCTTTACTTTGAGATGAATGAAGATGAAGTTGATAAAGTCTGTATCTAGCGTAGGAGGAGTTCATGTTTACCACTTCATCATCAGCCAGAGTGAACCAGAGTAAAATTGCTGTTGGAGGCTAGACCTGGATCCTGCTTGCACTGCTCCCTGAGTCTGATTTGAGGAAGCCTGGAAAGCTCAAAGATCTCACCCCTACCATTCTGTGTTGCCCTTGGGGAAAGAGTGATGGACTGGAGTGAAAGAATCTGGGTTCAAATTTAGTTTCTACTGCACATTAGCGAGAGGAAAATAAGAAGTCTCTAATATTCCCTGAGTACCCGCAGCACTATTGTTAGACGTTGGGGATTTACATCCCTGTCTCGGAGGAGCTTAGGAGGGTGACAAGTTAGTTTTCCTCATCATGAAATGGAAATTCATCTACTCTGTGCAGGAGCCTGGCATTGAGCCTGACTGCTGGGGAGGAGCAGCAGACAGGTGTGGGCTCTTGGTGGCCAGACTGGCAGAGCACATGGTAAACTGAGAGATAAAGAGAGGCCAGGCCCTGCCTGTGTGGCTCAGTTGGTTGGAATGTTGTCCAGGACACTGAAAAATTGCAGGTTTGATTCCCTGGTCAGGGCACGTACCTAGTTTGTGGGTTTGATCTTGGTGGGGTCATGTATGGGAAGCAGCTGGTTGATGTTTCTCTCACACTCGTGTTTCTCTCTCTCTTTCTATCCTCTGTCTCTAAAATCAGTGAAACTTATCCTCAATTGAGGATTAATAAAAAGAGAGAGAGAGAGGCCAGGATGCAGCATCATGAGGCAAAGGCCCAAACTCAAAGCCCTTGCATGGGATGGGCCATGGGGGTGAAGGGGTGGTTGAGTGGTACCATTATAGCTTCCTTCTTAAGACTACCTTCTGAGAGTTGGGATTTTAGGATTTGGGAGGTGAGAGCCCTAAAAAATATCTAGGCTACTTATTCCTACATGTTAGCAATGCATACATACATAGGTCAGTAATGTTCCCAAACTGATTCGGCAGAGAGGTATCAACTTCTTACTTGCTAAATAAAGATGTGAGAAAGAAACATCAGGGGAAGAAATACCCCAGCTACCACCTACCATCATTTCGCAAAAGAAAGGACCGTTTACCATCAAAAGAGACATAATCTCAGCATAAGGGGCAGTCTTTTACATTGTATAAAGCTATCCCTATTCATAAAAAGTGCATAATTTTGGTTTCACTTTCCTCATTTCACTGAAGTTCATGTGAAACTTTGGGTGGGGACCAATACTGGACCAAGGCCAGCTTCAGCCCCCTTTACTCACCAGCTCCTTCATGTTATAGATGAAGTGATCAAAGGTGGAACTGAAATCAGATGTGTAAGAGCGCAGCAGAGCCAGGCCTCCCAGCCTCTCCCTCAGCTATCAGTCACACTACATGTGCTCGCTCAGCTGAGTAGTCCACAGTGGGGTCACTGACTAGCTCTGCCCAGGGAGTGGTACACAGTGGGGTCACTGACTAGCTGTGCTCAGGGAAGTAGCACACAGTGGGGTTGCTGACTAGCTGTGCTCAGTGGAGTGGTACACAGTGGGGTTGCTGACTAGCTGTGCTCAGGGGAGCGGCACACAGTGGGGTTGCTGACTATCTCTGTCCATGTGAGAGGTACACAGTGGGGTCACTGACTAGCTGTGCTTAGGGGAGCAGCACACAGTGGGGTTGCTGACTAGCTGTGCTTAGGGGAGCGGCACACAGTGGGGTCACTGATTACTCTGCTCAGGGAAGCAGTACACAGTGGGATCACTGACTAGCTCTCATGGGCAACAAAAGGATAGAAAACCTTGAGGAGAATGACTTCCTATTGAGCCTAGTGCCCTTTCTGACATTTTCCCAACCTGCCCATAAGATAACTAACTCTACACCCTCTGATTTCCTGTTCTCTTTCTACTTCCTGCTTAGCCTCTCCCTGGTATTGCCCTCCCGAGAACTCTTCAGCTCTGCCCTTCATCATTCCTGAAAGCATCGGGAGATTTGCCACAGGTGACCATTCTCACTCCCTGAACATCTGGATGCCCCTGGCATTTGACACCAGTGTCCATATGATCCCCTCCTCCTTCCTAAGCAACTTTTTCCTTCCTTATTCCTATTCTGCCTCACAAGTGTTGGTTTTTCCCTAGAAGTTCTCTCTCATCCCCCATGATCTCATTCATTACCCTTTATATAGAGACAATTCCCAGACTTTTATCCCTAGTGCCATCTTCATGTTGTTAATGGACATGCTGACATTTCCACTTGGACCTCCAGAAGGCCCCCATAGTAACACACTGCGAATGGAAACTCCATTTTCCAGGGTTCCTCCCATGTGTGCAGGAGGCACACATGTTATTAAACTTCTGTTGGATTTTCTCCTATTAAAAAACAAAACAAAACACCCTGGCTGGAGTGGCTCAGTGGATTGAACTCCAGCCTGTGAACCCAAGGGTCGCTGGTTCAATTCCCAGTCGGGAGACATAACCAGGTCCCCAGCTGGAGGCAGGTGAAAGGCAACCATACATAGATGTTTCTCTCTCTTTATTCTTCCTTTCCTTCCCCTCTCTAAAAATAATGAATACCCCAGCCAGGGCACATAACCAGGTTGCAAACCAGGTCTCCAGCCAGGTCTCCAGCCAGGTCCATAGCTGGAGGCAGGTGAAAGGCAACCATACATTGATGTCTTTCTTCCTCTCTGCCTCTCTCCTTTCCCCTCTAAAAGTAATAAATAAAATCTTTAAAATAAAATAAATATAATGAATAAACTCTTTATAAACAAACAGACAAATAAGTAACAGGAAGTTCTGTTTTCCTTCTAAACCTGCCCCTCCTTCTCCTTTCCATGTCTTGGCTAATGCCTTCACCCTCCATTCTACCTCCAGGCTTGACACCTCTCACTTCTTCCCTGCCAGTTTCAGATCACTTACAAATCCCACCCATCCTTTCTTAGTGATGTCTTTCTAATTTTAAATCCTCAATGCCTGGTGGTGCCATTTCTTCCCTGCACAAGTGCAGCATTTTCCTGATTGGTTTCTCTACCGGCACCCTCTTGCTCTTCAGCTCAGCCTCACTATCACCTAAAAAAGTAACTGGAGCATGCTGCCCTCCTTCTTATGAAATCTCTGTCAGAGTGAAAATAAAAACAAGGAGAATTAAAAAAAGTATGATCCTCAGTGCTGATGAGCATGCTGTGAAATAAGCAAACT
Source organism: Noctilio leporinus (assembly GCA_004026585.1). Taxonomy (NCBI): domain Eukaryota; kingdom Metazoa; phylum Chordata; class Mammalia; order Chiroptera; family Noctilionidae; genus Noctilio; species Noctilio leporinus. Next base: position 333,593 of record PVIW01000828.1, read on the forward strand.
CCTTTACTGCTAATAGAACCACTTTAGCATGAAGTTTAAGGATACATCATAAGAGCTTAAATATAATCAGCCTTTGACCCAGTTATTCCATTTCTAAGAAGCTAAAGAAATAATACAATATATAAAAATGCTTCATACATAAAGATATTCATTACAGTATTATTTACATAGAGAAAAGTTGGAAATTATATTACAGTAGAGGTAATCTATGGTACTGGATGGCCCATTATATAGCCATTAAAAACGACATGTACTCATAGGAAAAAAAAGATAAAATACACTAAAATGTCAATAATAACTACTTTTGGTGAGATTATGGATGAGTTTAATTTTCTCCTTCATAATTTTGTATATTTCCAAAGTTTCTGCCACAAGTAACCATTATAATTCAACCACAAATTTATTTGAAAACAAAGCTAGAGTAAGATGATGATACCTAAAAAACCCAGCCTACCAAATTGTACATAAACATTATTTTAGTACAAACATACATAAGAGTGTAAGGAAATAAAACAAACTCTTCATATGATTGCCTTATGTGGCCACGAGGTATTTTCTATTGATTTCACCTTCCTGAAGAGCACATGCATGTATATACACACACACACACACCTAAGAAACTCTCCATTGCCCACAGAACTTATCACATCCTTTAAAATTGAGCTATTATTCACATACCAAAATTCACCCATTTAATTTGTACCTATGCTATTTTACACTCCTACCAGCAATGCATTGAGTGTTCCAATTTGGCCGTGTCCTTGCCAACATTTGTTAATATATATTGGCATCTTTTCCTGTGCTTATTGGTCACTGGTATATCTTCTTTGGAAAAGTATCTATTTAAACATTTATCCATTTTAAAATTAGGTTATTCATTTTTTCATTGTTGAGCTGTAGTGTTCTTAGTATTTTTTGGACACTAGCCCTTATCAGATATACGATTTGCAAATATTTTCTCCCACACGGTGTGTTGTCTTTGTACTTTCTTGATGGTCTCCTTTGAAGCATAGACATTCCAATTTGATGAAGCCCAAGTTATCTATTTTTTTTCTTTTGTTGTTTCTGCTGTTGGTGTCATAGTGAATAAATTATTGCCTAATCCAAGGTCATGAAGATTTACACCTTTGCTTTTCTTGTAAGAGTTCTGTAGTTTTAACACTTATAATTTAGGTCTTTGATCCATTTGGAATTACATTCTTGTATTTGGTGTAAGGTAGGAGTCCCACTTCATTATTTTCCATGTAGATATCTAGTTGTCCCGGCACCATTTGTTCAAAAGACTTTTTTTTCCATTGAATTTTTTTCTTTTTCTTTTTTCTCCCCCCCTTTTTTCCATTGAATTTTAGCAAACCCAATTGACCATAAACATAAGGACAAGATGACATTTTTTAGCTTAATGTTGAGCCTCATCAGACTTCTCAATTTGCTAAGTTTTTCCCACTTCGATACCTTTGTATAGGCTGATCCTGCCCCTGACTCCCACTTGTCTTGGTAGCTGATCATCCTCATTCTCCACAGATTGTCTGCACCCATAGCCTTCCCCTTGCTCCTAGGCAGTCAGATTTGGAGCACTTGGGGCATCTTGCTCATACCTCTATCTGTCACTGCTCTATTCACATTGTATTCAAGTTATTTATTCGTGAGTGAATATACTTTGAAATCTCCAAGAGCTACAACCCTGTTTTAATCCTCCTTGTAAAATTTTTTTTTTTTATTATTAACACTATTATAGATGTCTCCCATTTACCCCCACCCAGCCCCCAGCCCTGCCCTTCACCACAATGTTGTCTGTGTCTATGGGTCATGCATATATAGTCTTTGGCTAATTTCTTCCAGTCTCAGCCCCTGGCACTTAGCAGGTATTATATGTATATTAGACTGAAATATCTGAAAATCAGGCAAAATTATTGGAACAATATCTCCCACCTTTTCTTTTTCTTCAGCTCCAGAGAACAGTATTCATTGATTCATTGATTCATGCACTTAAGAAGTTTTTATAAGTACATATTATATGCTAGGCGCTGGACTAGAAGCTGCAGATAATGTGGTAAACACAAACAGACATGGCCCCCACCTTTACACGTATGTGCAGTGTGGTGTGTAAAGTTGGCATTAGTCAAATAATTACGTACATATGAACACTTGAGCATGTGTCATCAAGCCATTTATCATGCCCCCTCCCTACTCACTGTTCACGTTTATTGGCAATTTGGCCACTTGACTCACTGACTTTCACTGTATCTCTACTTCCACCATTGTTCATGATGATTTTAAGATCGACCCTGCCTCTCTCTTTTTGATGCCTCAGTGCCAGGATCCTCTTCCTCCATGTTGCCGCAGCCACAATCACACACAGACCTTGTCACACAGAGTATAGCACCTCTGAAGTTTCCCTTCTAACTATCTCTGAAGGACCGTCAATCACTATGTATCTTCCCAGCTCGGTCATCTCAGGACTCCCATTCCAAAAATTCCCTGACCCTGTTAAGATCCTTAATCCACCACTTTTTTCCCCTCCGTCCTTCACTATTCCTGACACAGGACTTCATTTTCTTCTTACTGGCTTTCATGGCTTGGTACTCTATTTCTCCAAGCTGGATTCCACAGCCTGGCATTGTAATTGCTCCCTCATGCCTTGCTGTGCTGTATCCAGCTGCCAAAACCCCGACCCGGGTTGAGCCCACTGGAGCACCTGCTTTGCCTCTGTGTCTGGGCCTGGAAGCATGGCTGGAGAAAAGTCCCACGACTGTCCAGACAGGTCTTGTTTCCATGAAAGTCCATGAAGAAGCAGACTGCCTCAGTACTGCCCAACCCTACTACAGCTCACAGTCACCCTGCCCCTCTCCAAGATGGCTTTTTTACCTTCTCCTTTCTCCAGTGACCCTCTGAACCTGCCTGGTTCCCAGCCGATGATCTCATCTTCCTATTCACTGAGAAAATAGAGGCCATCAGAATGTTCATTACCCACCACTACACTTGCCAACCTCCAGCATCAATACTTGTATGCTCTGCCCTCCTTCCTGTGGCAAATTACAAACCGTCCCTGTGCAACGCCCAGCCCTCCGCGTGGGCCCTGGGTCTCATTCTCCCTCACCTGCTCAAGGACTTGGACTGCAATGATCTCCTCCTTCATGAATCACCGACGTGTCTTTCTCTACTCAAGCATTCCCTTCAGCATACAAATGTGCTACAATACTTCCCACCTTGAAACAAAATGAAAACCGAGCAGAAACACGATCCATAGAGCTCATGTGCTCCCCTCGTCCCTGCTGGATTCCTCTACTCCTTGTTGTGGCAATTTCCTCAGAAGAGTTGTCTGCCTGTCTGCCAATCTCATTTAGTACTTTCCCAAGTTGTTCTTTTCACTCTAGCCACACTGGTCTGCTGCTGGTCTTTGGATTGATCAAGCTCATTCCTGCACCAGGGCCGTTGCCCTTGCTGTTCCTCCTGTCTGCAGCCATCTTTCCACACACCTTGCATGGTGTGCTCCCTCATTTCATTGTGGTCTCTGTTTAATGCTACCCACTCAGAAAGGCTTTGTCTGCTGTCATTACTGGAAATGGTCATTCCTACTCCCTTCCCCCACCTTACTCCTTATCCATCTTTATTTCTGTGTGTGTTTATTTGATTACTGTCTTTTCTTCCATAAGAATGGAAGCTCCTGGGGCTTCCTTTTTCACCATTCTATGCCCAGCCCCCAGAATGCTGTGTGACACAGAGTAGGTTCTCAGGTATAAATCAATGAATGGGTAAATATATTTACCTGATTCTATGAGGATATAGGAAAGGATTCACCCAGTTAGTAAGGGTGGAGAAAGCTTCTTTGAGGAAGTGTGATTACACTTGATATTTGAACAAAAAGGGAGTTAAACAGGTGAGGTAGGGAGGGACAAGTACTGCTGACAAAGGGAGTGTGCAAAGGTCCTGGGGCTAGAAGGAGTGTGGCAAATTGGGCAAGCTGAGATAAGGCCTGAGGGGGCTCAAGGGAGGAGAGAGAGCCACTCGAGGTAGGAGGGGTTGGGCCACGTGGGTCCTGGAGGACTGTGGTATAATCCTGGCTTCTGTCCTAAGAGCAATGGGAAGGGCACAATGCAATTGGATTTGCATTTGAAAAGGTCCCCCCATCCACTTATTATTGCTAATAATGATGATATGATGATGATAAATGCTTGCATCTGTCTAGTGAAAGGTCTTTTCAGAGTATTTTCACCTCCTCCACCCCAGTCTAGCTTCTTGAATCCATCAACAAAGGCTGCTGGACTTCAGGGTACAGTGCTCTCCCATCACGGGGAACATGTTTTCTGAATCCCAAATCAGGGCACATGGGCTGGCAAAGGACTTTTTTCTTTTTCTTTTTAAAAAATGTATGTACAACCCTGGCTGGTGGCACAGTGTATAAGGTGCCAGCCTGCGAACCCAAAGGTCGCTGGTTCAATTTCCAGCCAGGGCTCATAACCAGGTTGCCAGCCAGGTCCCCAGCCAGGTCTGTAGCTGGAGGCAGGTGAAAGACAACCATACATTGATGTTTCTCTCCTCTGTTTCTCTCCCTTCCCCTCCCTTTAAAAAATAATAAATAAAATCTTTAAAAGAAAGCATGTACAAAGCTATACACTTCAATCACATTTAATTACACATTTAACAAACCACTTCAATTTTAAAAATGCCCAACCATTGCAAGTCTTCCAGAAAGTTGGGAAAACTGTTATAGGAAGGTAGGCGCTGCCCTTCACCAAGATGCAAACACACCTTTTTTTTTTTTTTTTTTAAAGGTTTTATTTATTTTCAGAGAGAGTGGAAGAGAAAGAGAATGAGGTGTTGAAACTTGCTTCTCACACACCCCTAACTGGGGACCTGGCCTGCAATGCAGGCATGTGCCCTGACTGGGAATCAAACCAGCAACCCTTGGGTTTGCAGGACGGTGCTCAGTCCACTGAGCCACACCAGCCAGGGCGCAAACACACTTCTAGAGTGCTACGTGCCCTAACATTGCTGGGCTTTAGGTCGGTATACAATGAAAATGATTTACAAGCCATCCAAATTTTTTTTTTTTCTCTTTGCCTCAAAAAAGGGCAAGCGCTTCTGTGAATTCAGGGTCTTACTCTCTTTCTGGGGGACGGGTGGACAGGGAGGCAGAAGGAAAACTGAAGCCAAGGGTTCACAGGCCAGTTCTGAGCGGAATGTCCCTTTCAGTGAGCTACCCCAGGCAAATATGCTTCTGCCCGTTGCTGTTGTGTGCTTTGAATGATGATGAAAGAGCAAGAAACTCCACTGGATTTGTGAATGGAAGCCACCGCCCTGGGGAAGGCAGAAAAGCACAGTGGGTAGGACCAGGATGAACGAAGATTCCCTATTTAATAGATACTAGAAATACAGATGCCTGTCGACACACAAATAAACACAAAGATATTAAAATTATATTCTTCTCTGAAGCCAGCTGGGAAGTGAGCAAGAAGACTTGGAGTGACCTTGCAAATGGACCGGAGCCTTGGCTGGTCCTTCTAGAAGTCTCCTGGAGAAAAGCAGGAAGAGAGGGTGACTTTCTGGGTGATGACTATGGAGAGCTGTCAGAAAGGAGAAGGCAGAGCAAACTCCAGGGACTGGAAAATTTATGGCAATCAGCCGTCAGAACTGGGAACATCAGTGAGTCACGTTCCTTCCCTTCGGTATTAGTAATTGGCATCATTTGGCTGGGAAATAGAAGGCTGAGATGTGATTTTGTAACTGCTTTCAAGTAGGGTGAAGGTTTCCCTCTGGATGATGGGCATGAGCTGTTTTCAGTGTTTAAGAAGGGGAAACAGCTCATTTTCATGCTTGATGGAGATTTTACCATCTTTCAGCTTAAACATAGGAACTGCCAGACTCTGGGGCTGGCTCGCAGCGGTGACTCAGGAAGGCCCAGAGGGTCCTGACGTCTGAGCACAAGGCTTTGGAGTTGGGGATCTCTTGGAAGATGTGTTGTTCTGCACCCAAGAGCCTCTGCTTTCAGGGGTGGGGGCAGCACTGGGTGGGGCTCCTCCAGCACCTGCCCACAGCCCTCAGCACCTAGAGAGATCCCCAGACGGAAAACTCAACACGCCAGGGGACAGAAGATGGGTCTTCCTGGAAGGTGCTGGCTCTGCTCCCTTACTCCTAATGTGGTTCCTTCTAGAAGTCTCTCAGTTGTCCTGACAGTGCTGCATTAGTTTTGGGGTGGGGGAAGAGGGGAGGGAGGGTGCTTGGCATTTTAAGGCTGTAGATCTCCAGCATTCCTTTAATCATGATGTCACCATAGAACACCTGCTCTCTGCTGGTCCCTCGACTGGGTACTGTGAGAGAGGCAAAGATGCCCAGTTGTAACCACAGTGGCTGTCACTTGTGCCAGGAAGGAGTGGGTTCAAGTTTTGTGAGGCCTGATTCTTCTGCAATGTGATCTTTATAAAGATCACAGAACTATAAATATGCAAGGCCCATGTCCTCTCCTGTGTCGTTTGATATGAGGAGGAGTATGACAGAAAGGAAGTTAAGTGGGAAGAAACAGTAGTTTTCAACTGATTCCTGTTACGTATTTTATGGAATCCATGACCATATAAACTGCTAGGTCCCCTCTCAGGGCATGAGTGTGTGTGTGTGTGTGTGTGTGTGTGTGTGTGTGTGTGTGTGAGATTTCTGAAGTTTCATTAACTTCAGGGTAAATCCACCTTTGGTACCTAACACTGTACGTTCATGATTTCATTGAATCTTCATAATATTCCTGTGAGATAAATACTTTTTCCTATTTTCCAGAAGAAGAGACTGAGACTTGGGAGAAGTTAGGAACTTGTCATGCAACCAGGGTGTGGTAGGGAAGGGATTTGCACCAGGTCATTGGCACGCTGGAGTTTGCATCTCTAACCACTGCTCTCCAGGACCCTATAGCTTCCCAGAGAAGCCACACACATATAAGTAGTCCCCACCCTTCCAGTCTCTGCTCAGATGTCATAGTATCAAAAAGGGGGATGGGTGTGTGAACCCAAAGGTTGCTGGTTCAATTCCCAGTCAGGGCGCATAATCAGGTTGCAAGCCAGGTCCCCAGCCAGGTCTGTAGCTGGAGGCAGGTGAAAGACAACCGTACACTGATGTCTCTCTCCCTCTCTGCCTCTCTCTCTTCCCCTCTTTCTAAAAATAATTAAAAATAAAATCTTTAAAAAAAATAAAATAAAAAAAGGGGGGTTAAGAAGGTGAGGTAGGGAGGGACAAGTGTCCCAAGCAAAAGGAGCATGCAAAGGTCCTGGGGCTGAAAGGAGTGTGGGATGTTCCACATACTGAGAGAAAGCTGTGCGAAGGCACAAGGGAGTGGGAGGGAGCCAGTGCAGGTGACCAGGAGCCAGACCGTGCCATTCCTCCTACACAGACCAGCCACCTGCCCCACCCTGTTCCAGTTTCTCCATTGCACACTTTTGATCAACTAGTATACAAGGGCGGGCAAGTGTAGATTTATAGTTGCAATACAAATAAATAATACAATCGTTAACAAGTAATAATACAAGAATAAACACAGCATTTCACATGCAACTGTGTACTTATTTCCAGTCCCCCTTCCCTCTTCTAGAATGAGAGCTTCATGAGGACAGGAATCTCATTTGTTTTACTTACTGCTCCATGCTCAGTGCAGAGGATGCTGTCTGGCAATGAGAAGGGTAACTAATATATACTTACTGAATTAATCCATTAGGTACTTAAATAGTGATAGCACCAGCCTGTTTTTGGTAAATGCCTGAAGGTGGTTATAGCCAACAGGTGTTAGAGTGGTTAGAAGCCTGAAACCATTTTGAACCAGGGGACTCTCGGAGCGGGTTTCCAGGAGGAGGTTGGCTGAGCTAATATGTATATTTAGGAGGCAGCGGCAGGGGAGGGAAAGGATGGGTAGCGGTCCAGCAAGCTGCCTGGCAGGCCTCCCAGCCTCCGCCAGCCTCCGTGGATGTGGGCCTCTGTGCTATATTCGCACCTCCTCTAAGTGGGTTGTGAAGCACAGGCACTAGCTACCAAGGGATGCCATGGTTTCTCCTTCCTTGGAGAGCGTTAAAAATAGGAATAGGAGATCAACTGCCCTAAATTCCTTAGGCAGGGAAACTCCAGCTTTGTTGACTCCTAGTGTATCCCGCGCATTTACTTTTGTCACCTGCTATGCGCATCTCAAGAACCTGTGAGGTCAGCACCATTATTATCATCCCCATTTTATAGATGAGGCAACTGAGGCTCAGGGAAGGTGAACGATTGCCCAGGGCAACACACCTGGTATGAGACGTGTCTCTCTGACTGCAGAGCCTGTGGTCTTCCCACCATCCTCAGGGGATCTGACTCCCTCTTCCAGCCTGTCTTGTTAGGGATTACACATTTTGATTTCAGACTAGCTCATGGCACTTCGAGAGGCTGACAGTAATCAGTAGACTGGTGACAACAGTGATGGCAAAAGTAACTCCTGTCATATGCTGAATTCTATTGATTTTAGGGCAGCATTTCTTTGAGGCAGGAGGTTGAACTGGATGACCTGTTCATGCCTCCCCTTCCATGTCATACTGTTAGCAAAGAGATGGTGTGAGTAGCAGTAATAACTTGCCAGCCTAGTGTAATATGTTTTAGAGCGATCGCTGAATTAAACCCTGGATTACTCAGTGTGGAGGTGTAGTTGTATTAGTGCAGTGATGTATTGTTACACCCCTGTGGTAGAGAGAGAGAGAAGTCAGTGTGTAAGAGTTTTAAAGGGAAGAAGCCTATGGCAGGGAAACTGACACTTGGAAGTCGAATGAACTTGACCCCTTATGCATGTCCTTGGAGAAGTGGCTTTGATATCAGACAGCCCTGGGTTCAAATCCCTCACTCTGTCATGTGCTAGCTGGGCAGTCAGCTAACATTTCTCTGTAGTTAGCATTCTTTGGTTGCCTGCAGTGAAAACCAACTGCAGCTGCTTTGAGCCTGGGCAGCTTGCAGGATGGACAGGAAAGCCACAGCTCCTGACCTCAGAAACAGCTGATGGGTGAGCTCTGCAGTGTCCACCATGACTGGTCTGAGGGTTACTCCATGAGGGCGGAGGGTTACCGGAAAGGCCTGGGCAGGTGGGCAGGGTGCTCTAACTGTTGGTTTCATAACAACAGTCTCCAAGGAGGGAGGGGGTTTTCTGAGGTAGAAGCAAGGCAGAAACGTGGGTAGTCACCACTGCCTCTGAGCCTCAGTTTATTCATCTGTAAAATGGGAATGATGATACCTGCCCCGCTGAGGTTTGTTGAAGGGATTTAAGTTAATTATATCTAAATTGGTTTGCACAAAAAGCTTTCAGTAAATAGTAGTTATTGGTATAATACAGTCGAATCTTTATCATCCCTTTTGCAGATGGTCCTTGGTAAGTAGCTTTTACTTATTTGTTAATTCCAGTGTATATCTTTAAAAAGCAGCATATCCCTACATTCCTAAAATAATATCCATATCACATTTAATTCAATGAACAATAATTCCTTTATATCATTTAATATGTCCAAATTCAAGTTTCTTTGGCAACTGTGAACTCTAGCCCAATGACTGCCTTCACAGCAGCTTCTGTCTGTGGGCTCATAGAGGATAAGCTCATTGTGATATTCACCTGAGCTGGACAGAATTGGAAAGGTACATCTGCTACAGGGAAAAAAAACCATGGGCTGCATTTCAGGATGCTATAGAGTTGATCTGGGATTTCCCTCTGTTTTGGTGTATTCAGGTCACCACTCTCCCTCATTAGTCCCGACTGTATTTAACACTGCCACAGTTAATGAAAGCTTTCGTAGTTAAACTCGTACACGAAATCTCCTGTTACTCCAGGGCGCATGCCCAAGTCTTCCCATACAATTCAACAAACATTGAGTGCCTACTAGATGCAAAAAATTTGTCCTTATAGCCCTCCTGTGGAGTTCTTGAGCCAAACTTACTTTTTTTTTTTTTTTGGTTTGTTTGTTTTTTGGTTTCTTCCAGTCTATTTTATAAAAGAAGAGCCAGCTTTGGCTACCTACAGTGTTCGAGAAGGAGCAGTCACGTTACAGAATTGCTTCTCTATGAATTTTGACACCTACTAACAGGGACCCTCCCAGTTCCTTTGGGGACTAACATTTCATAATAGAACTGTTTAAAAATCAAGATTTTAAAAAAGGTTAGCTTGTTTGTTTCTTCCTACCTAGTGATGCTTTTCTTACCAAAGATGAGGGCAAAGAGATGTGCAGGAAGGGTCTTCTGCCCTATCTAGGAAACCATAGTCTGGGGCTTTGGTGAAGCAGGAAAAGACAGCAATTCCCAATCTGGAGTCTTCCCCAAAGACTGCTGTTTGCAGTTCCTTGAGCCAGAACTTGCTGCTTTCCAGACAGCAAAAAAAGAGAAAGAAAAGCTCTGAGCCAGGGTTAAACAGGTATAAAATACAGTGCTTTATAAGATCGGATGTGAGCAGTGATGTGGGGAAATAGGTCCTCTTATCTAAGAGGTGGGAGCATAAATAGATGCAACCTTTTTGGAGGACAATTAGAAATACTATGGAAAGCCTTAAAAATCATCACGTTCTTGGACTTGATCCCAAGAAGATAAACACGGCTACCCTCAAAGATTCAGCCATAGGCATAGACATTATTTATCATCATGGAAAACTGGAAATAATCTTAAGTCCAACCATAGGGGGCTGATTTAGGTTGGTTGGTTCAAAATGATAGGGTATCCTTCCATAATGGAATATTACTCAGATATTAGAAATTACGTTGCAACTAGGGTCCCCAGTTAGGGTCCATGCTTCAGGGAGTGTCTGAAATTACATGCAAAGTTGTGTGTGCACAGTTTGGACGGGAGGGGAAGATTTGTATGGATTTTCAAAGAGGTATATGATCTAAAAGAATCAACAATCACCACTGCAGACAATATTTAAATCAGAAAGGTGTTGACAACATATTATTAAGTGAGAGAGTAAAGGATAGGTTAAAAGCAAATAAAATACAATCTCATTTTTGTAGAAATTGTGTATGTTGTACGTGCAGGTATGTGTATGAGTAGGAAAAAGATTAAAAAGTTGTCCACCAAAATGATAGCCATAATTATCTCAGAATGATAGGGCTACAGGTGATTTTTTTTTCTTTGTTGCACTTTCTGAAATTGTTACCATATATTACTATTACATTTTAACCCCCCCCCCCCCACTTTTCTTTTTTAACATAAGTGTCTTGCAATGACACTGCCTGCCCCCATCTCAGGTTACCAGCTGAGGGATGTGCAATAAGTGTCTTAATTTCTCCAGGCCTTAATTTCCTCATCTGTAAAATGGAGATGATAGATGATGATACTAGTTCATATAAATAAGTGTTTGCTGAATATCTAGGATGTGCCTGGCGTAATGTGAAGTCTTTGTTACATGTCATTTTGTGTGGACTACCGGCTGAGTCTTCTCTTGCCCTCGTGCTCCATACCTAGTTCACTGGAGATTCTGTCAGTTCTTACAAAATATGTCCAGGATCCAACCGTGTCTCCCCACCCCCATAGTCATCACCCTGTACAAGCCACCGTCGTCTCTTTACTGGGGTTTTTAGAGAATAGACTTTTATTTTTTTAGAACAGCGTTTAGTTTATAGCAACATTGAGTGGAAAGTACAGAGAATTCCCAGTTTCCTCCTGCCCCACCTTTGGTCTCCCCAATTATCGACATCCCTCATCGACACATCACTGTCACCCCAAATCCATTGTATACATTGGGATTTGCTCTTGGTGTTGTACATTCTATGGGTTTTGGAAAATGTCTAATGACATGTACCCGATCACAGTATCACGCAGAATAGTTTCATTGCCTTAAAATCCTCTGTGCTTTGCCTGTTCATCCCTTTCTCCCCACAACCCTTGGCAACCGCTGATCCTTTTACGGTCTCCACAGTTTTGCTTTTCCAGAATATCATATAGTTGAAATCATACAGTATGTAGCCTTCTCAAATTGGCTACTTTCACTTAGTAATATGCATTGAAATTTCCTCCATGTCTTTTCACAGCTTGATAGTAATTTCTTTTTAGTCCTAAATAATAATATTCCATTGTCTGGGTATATGAGTTTATTTATCCTCTCACCTATCGAAGAACATCTTTGTGGTGTCCAAGCCTTGGCAGTTAGAAATAAAACTGCTCCAAACATCTGTGTGCAGGGTTTTCTGTGGACATAAATTTTCAACTCCTTTGGAGTTGAAAGAGAGTGTGATCACTGGATCGTATGGGAAGAGTACGTTTAGTTTTGTAAGCAACTGCCAAACTGTCTTCTAAAGTAGTGGTGCCATTTTGCATTCCCACCCGCAGTGAACGAGAGTTCCTGCCGCCCCACATGCTCGTCAGCATTTGGTGTTGTCAGTGTTCTGGGTTTTGGTCATCCTAAAAGATGGGAAGTGGTACCTCATTGTCATTTAAATCTGCATTTGCCTCAAGGCAAAGGATGTAGAGCATCTTTACCCATGCTTGTTGCCACCTTTAGATTTTCTTTTTTTTCTTTCTTTTTTTCTGGCTTAAAGTTTTCTTTTCTTTCTTTCTTTCTTTCTTTTTTTTTAAATTTTATTGTTGTTGTATTACATCCATCCCTTTTTTGCTTCCCTCTGTCCCCCACCTTTAGATTTTCTTTGGGGAAGTTTCTGCTAAGGTCTTTGGCCCATTCTTTTTTTTTTTTTTTAAAGATTTGATTTCATTATTTTTAGAAAGACGGGAAGGGAGAGAGGCAGAGAAGGAGAGAGACATCAATGTATGGTTGCGATTCACCTGCCTCCAGCCACAGACCTGGCTGGAGACCTGGCTTGCAACCTGGTTATGTGCCCTGGCTGGGGAATCGAACCTGCGACCTTTGGGTTCGCAGGCCGGTGCCTTATCCACTGTGCTACCAGCCAGGGCCTTTGGCCCATTCTTAAACCAGGATTTGTTTGTTTGTTTTTGTTTTTTGAATTTTGGGAGCTCTTTGTGTATTTTAAATAACGGCCTTCATCAGATGTGTGTTTTGCAAATATTTTCTCCCATTCTGTGCCTTCTCTTCTCATTCTCTTCATGGTGTCTTTCACATGAAAGACAGAAGTTTTTCATTTTAATGAAGTCAAGCTTATCAGTTACTTCTTCCATGGGCCACTCTTTTGGTGTATTTAAAAATTCATTATTAAACCCAAGATTATTTGGATTATCTCCTGTTATCTTCTAGGAATTTAGTACTTTTGTGTTTCATATTTAGGCCGATGATTTATTTTTTCATGGTCTTTAGCTACTTTATGATCAATTTTGAGTTAATTTTTCTGAGATTGTAAGCTTAGTTCCTTGATTTATGGTATTTTTTTACATGTGGATGTCCAGTTGTTCCAGCACTATTTGCTGAAAAGACTCTTTTCTCCATTATATTGCCTTTGCTCTTTTGTCAAAGATCAGTTGACTATATTTATATCGGTCTATTTCTTGACTCTATTCTGTTCCATATATACATATATAATCTAATATAAATTTTGTATATATTTTATTAGATTTATATCTAAGTGTTTCATTTTTTGGGATACTAATAGAAGTGGTATTATGTTTTTAACTTCAAATGATATTTATTATTAGTATATAAGAAAGTGATTGGCTTTTGTATATTAACCTTGTATCCTATAAACTTGCTATAAGCACTTATTCTAGTAGTTTTTGTTCTTGTTGTTGAATTTTTCAGGTTTTGTACATAGATAAGATCATGTTGTATATGAACAAAGAGAGTTTTATTTCCTTTACTTGTCTTATTGCATTAGCTAGGACTTTCAGTATGATACTGAAAAGGAATGGCAAGAGGGAACATCTTTCCATGTTCCTGATCTTAGCAGGAAAGCTTCCAATTTCTTATTATTAAGTGTGGTATTAGCTATAGATTTTTTGGACTATGTTCTTTATCAAATTGAATAAATTTTCCTTATTCCTAGTTTACTGGCAGTTTCAAAAATCAAGAATGAGTCTTTGATTTTGTCAAATACTTTTTCTTCATTTATTTATATAATGTAATTCTTCTTCTTGTTTAGCTTGTTGATGTGATGGATTACATCTTAAATTATTATTTTTAAATTGATTTGAGGAAGAGAGAGAGAAAAAGAACTTCTATTTGTTGTTCTGCTAATTTATGGATTCATTGGTTGTTTCTTGTATGTGTCCTGACTGGTGATTGGCCCCAACATTGATATATTGGGATGATGCTGTAACCAACTGAACTACCTGGCCAGGTCTATGATGGACTACATGAACTGCTTTTCAAGTATTGAACCAGCCCTGCGTACCTGGGATAAATGCCACTTGCTTATGGTGCATAATTCTTTTTACACATTGTCGGATTAGATTTGCTAATATTTTGTTGAGGATATTTTGCATCTATGTTCATGAGAGATATTGGCCTGTAATTTTATTGCAATGTCTTTGTCTGGCTTTGGTATTAGAGTAGTAGTAGCCTCATTGAATGAGTTAGGAAGTATTCTCTCTGCTTCTATTGTCTGAAAGAGACTGGACAAAATTGATATAATTTCTTTCTAAATGTTTGGTAGAGTTCATCAGTGAACCCATCAGGCCTGGTGCTTTCACTTTTGGAGGGTTATTAATTACTGATTTGATTTCTTAAATACACATAAGCCTACTCATTTTGTCTGTTTTTCCTTATGTTGAGTTTTGGCAGATTGTGTCTTTCAAATAATTCATCCATTTCATCTAGGTTATCAAATTTATGGACACAGAGTTGTTCATAATATTCCTTGGCTATCCTCTTAATGTCCCATGAACTCTGTAGTGACGTTTTCTCTATCACTTCTGATATTCGTTATTTGTATCTTCTCTCTTATATCCTATTTTTTGCATCCTTAACTTCACTAGTTTATTCTCTGATGCTCTTCCTTTCTTTATGTAAGTGTAAGCTTTTTACTTCTATCATTCTTCCTTTCTCTCTAAAGAATTTCTTTTAATGTTTTTGTAAGGCAGGTCTATTAGCAACAAACTCATTTTTTGTTTCTCTGAGAAACTCTTTAGTATTAGAGTATCTGAGAATTTGGTATTTGGTAACTAAGAATTTCTTTTTTTACTTTGAAGGATAATTTCACAAGGTGCAGACTAGGTTGGTGTGTTTTCTCCCCTCTCTCAGCACTTTAAATATTTCGCTTTGCTCTCTTCTTGCTTCTATGGTTTTTTAGGAGACGTTGGATGTACTTCTTTATGTTTGCTTTTCTAGAGGCAAGGTACCTTTCCCCTTGCTTTATAAAAGATTTTTTAAAAATCTGATTTTCTACATTTTGAATATAATAGGATTAGGTTTAGTTTTTTTGTGTGTGTTTTGTTTTTGTTTTTTTTTGGCATTTACTTCATTTAGTGTCCTCTGAGCTTTCAGACTCTGTGGTTTGGTGTCTGACAATAATATGGGGGGAATCCTCAGTCATTATTGCTCCAAATATTTTTTCTATTCCTTTCTCTCTCTTTTTCTCCTTCCAGTATTCCCGTTACATGTATGTTATATCTTCTGTAGTTAGCTCACAGTTCCTGGGTCTTCCATTATTTTTGCCTTTGTTTTTCAATTTTGGAAGTTCTTACTGAAGTATCCTCAAGCTCTTTCCTTCGTCATATTCAGCCTACTCATGAGCTCATCAATGGCATTGTTCGTTTCCGGTACAGTATTTTTGATCTCTACCATGTCATTTTGATTCATTCTTAGAACCTCCATTTCTCTCCTTACATTGCCCACCTGTTCTTACATGCTGTCTATGTCATCCATTAGAACCCTGAGCATATTAATCATAGTTGTAAATTCCCGGTGTGATAATCCCAGCATTCCTGACATCTCTGAGTCTGGTTCTAATGCATGTTCTGTCCTTTTAAGCTGTGGGTGGTTTTTAAATTTTTTGCCTTTTAGTATCCCTTGTCATTTTTTCTTGATTGCTAAATGTCAGGCACTGAGTAGAAAGAGCTGTAGTAAACAGGCTTTTGGGAATGTAGAGTGAGGTGTGGGAGGAGGCACATATTCTGTTGTATGATGATTAGGTCTCAGTCTTTTAATGAGCCTGTACCTCTGGATTGTGAATTCCACAAGTGCCTTTCATTCCCTGGCCTTCCTGAGGTGGGATAGTATGCCTAGGAAGGGCTGGAGTTGGGTATTTTTCTTCCTCTGGAAAATCCCCAATAGTTGAGGCTCTGGTTTTCTTGAGCCTTGTTAGGGAGAAGAGATTGCAATGGTTCCCCATCCTTTCCCCATACTGGAAACAGGAGACTGTTTTTCTTCAATATTCACGACGAGAACCTGGTTGAGTTCCAGGAGGTGAAACTCACAAAAGTGTGAGTGCCCCTTAGTAACTGGGTCCCCCTGGAAATTATTAGCTCACAGACTTGTCTGCACCAAGACTCCAGCAGTTCATAAACCACAAATTAGGTTTCCCTACCCCAGTGCTGCCTCCCACCAAACTTTCTGCTGGTGGTCTCTGTCCTAGTGAGCTATGATTCTGTGCATTGGCCTGCCTGCCTCTACAAATTTTGGCAACAGTGGTTCATCCTGAGACTGCACTTGTCTGGCAGATCCAAGAAGGGTTGTTGCTTTCTCAGTCTGTTCAGCTTTTACTTGCTATAAAGACATAGTGGCAACTTCCAAGTTCCTTACAAGCTAGATCCGGAAGTCGCCTGGGTGTTTGCTGTAGCCTCCTCGCTGGACTCCTTCTCCCACCTTGTGCATAACACGTCAGCTCCAAGGAGACTTTATGTGCAAGTTAGATGGTCACTTTCCTACCCAAAGCCCTCCAGTGGCTCCCCATCTCATTCATAGCAAAAGCCAAAGTACTGGCCCACCAGGTCCTGTGACCTGCCCCATCTCCAATAGTCTGCCCTGATCTCTGTTTTCTCTGACTGCAAGGCCTCCTGCAGCCATCCTGACTGCCTCGCTGTTGTTTGAACTTTCTAGGCATGCTTGCAACACACAGCCTTTGCACCTGCTGTTCCCTCTGCCTGGAGGAGTCAGACCCCAGACCTCTGCCTAGCCCAGTCCTTCCCGTCTTTCAACCTTGATTCAAGTGTCACCATCACAGTGAAGCTTTCCCTAATCACCTTATACATTATAGTGACCCACTGGCTTCCTTCCCTGCTTTATTTTCTCCATAGTATTTATCACTACCTGCTACACCATGTATTTAACTGTTTCTTGTTTGTTTGTTTACTTCTCCCACTAGAATGTAAAGCCCACAAGGGCAGGGTTTTTTTTTTGTTTGTTAAGATTTTATTTATTATTTCCAGAGAGAGAGGCAGGGAGAGAGGCAGAGAGGGAGAGAAACATCAATGTATGGTTGTCTTTCACCTGCCTCCAGCCACAGACTTGGCTGGAGACCTGGCTTGCAACCTGGTTATGTGCCCTGGCTGGGAATCGACCCAGTGACCTTTGGGATCACAGGCCGGCACCTTATCCACTGTGCCACCAGTCAAGGCCAAGGGCAGGGTTTTAAAATCTATATTGTTCATTGTTTATCATCAGTGCCTAAAATAATATTCGGTACATCCTAAGTCCTCAACAAATATTTGTTGAGTGGATTATTATCACACTTACATGGATGAGGCAAGGATGCGGCTAGAGTTCAAACTCAGGTCTTCATGACTCAAAGCCTGTGTTCTGAACATCTATGCTGCATTGCCACTCAATTCTGTGTTGAATATTGAATACCTGATGCGTTCTTTCTAATGGCTATTTCCCACACCCTGGCAGTTTTCTATTTCTTGGCTCTCGCTGGAGTTGATTTTTCAGAGTTAGTAAGGACTCTCTATGAACTGCATCCTCATAGTTCCTCAAGATCGTTGCATTGCAAAAAAGACTGCCCACTGCACTGACTGCGGGTTGCTCCCTCCTCCATCTCCCCCCACCGCAGCCTGCCTGCCAGCTGAGGTCAGAACCACGCGGCTTCCGGCCAAACGCCATCGCAGGTTAAGCAGTTGATATGATGCGATCTGTAAAACAAATGATAAAAACCCAAACAAGCCAATAACAGCTCCACAAGTTTGCATGTATTACAGCCTTTGAAGTGCCTGTAAGTACATTATCTATTTGGAAGCTGATCAACAACCTGCTGGTTAGGACATTGCTTATCCTATTACTTAGATGAAGAAACAGAGGTCCCAATGATAGCAGGGCTGGTATCAGAACTGGGGTCCTCTGACCTCTAAAGCCCAATTTCTTTTCAAGCTTTGCTTCCCTCAGCTGATTTCAGTACTGCCCATCACCAGCTTTAGTTTCACAGTTCAGCCCATTTTAATTCACACACAGCACCCAGAATCCCGGTACTTAAAATGAATTGTATAAGTGGGGATAGACTGGGGGTATTTTGGACACATGTAGTCTTTAGGTGCCCAACATCCTACTTCCTTCTTTGTCAACAGCCACAATTTCAGCTTTGGACAATTACCTCTGCCCCTTTGGTTGCAGTCTTAGTTGGGCTGTCAATCAAGGTGCCAAAGAAGAGGGTGTTCTACTCAAGCCAAGGCAACCAGATTCACAAACTTGGGATACGACCCACAATGGCAGGAGGATAAAAGAAGGTTGTGCAAGAAGCAATGTCCTAACAAGATGGTTGACTAAATCCTATTCCAGGATGTTTGGGCCATCACTGCTCCCACCTCTTCTGCCTCATTCTCAGCAGTCTGTTGATTCTGTGAGCTGGCCCTCCTCCAAATACATCCCTTGTTTAAGTTGACCAAGGTTTGTTTCTGTCACTTGCAGCTGAAGAATCCTACCTGGAGTAGGGAAGAATTACGGGAAGGCTGACCTCCTTCAGGAAGATTAGAACTCTCTCCTTCAAGATGAACGGGGGTGAATGAGTGGGCTGTGCTGGCCTCCTAGGTCAATGGGTCATCTCGTTGCCAGCCGGCTGGCTTCTCACCTGGGATCTCACGGCCTGGCCTGGATGTGTGACCTGGTTGGGCCCTGAAGCAAATGAAGGTCAAGGTGAGGAGGGTATGAGTGGAATAGGGGGTTGAGGTGCTCCTCAAGGACTTGGGGGGGAGAGAACAAACAGGCTCAGGGAGTCTTAATGTTGCTGCCTGAGTGGTCCAGAAACGAGACAGCCTTGGAAACAACTTTTGCTTTGCTGTGCAAGTTCTGCGAAGACCAGAACTTCAGGTCGCATTCTCAGGCACCAGGTCTCATATCTTAGGAAAATGGCAAAATTATTAGACAGTTATGATGGAACGAGGAGTGGTGCTTGTAGATTGAAGGCTGAGTCATTGCTGCTACCACCTACACATAGAGAACAGAGACACCCCCCACCCCCCGACCTGTCACTTTTTCAATGTCTGGCCCTCCCCAATGGTTCTGCTTCGCACCACACTACACACCTTGTCTGCTATGTACAGACTATTTTGAGTTTCCTTTTGCTCATTCCCATGGGTCAGGTCTGAATTCTCCTTTGCAGGCAACCCTTGCTACTTATTGGGGAGTCTGAGAGTCCACTATGTGCCGGCCGTGATGGTCAGTATTTTCATGGAGAGTGTATGAACTCATTGAATTTTCACAGCAACGTTGTGAGGTACAAACATTGTCTCTGTCTACCAATGAGGAACTTGAACCAGTGAGAGGTTTAATAACTTGTTTAAGCTAGATCACATAATTAATAAGTGGCGGAGCCTGGTCTTGAACCCAGATTTGACCAATTCTGAAGCTCTTTAAGAGTCCTGGGGTTTAGTCCTAACTTTGCTACTTTTCAGTTCTATGACCAGCTGTGCAAATAAACCCCTTAGGTTCAGCATTCATGTATCAGTAAAATAATTCTGGTAGGAGTTGGAGGTAGAACTTTGTTTTACATCCTATGCCAATCTGGTTAAATAGTTAGCAGCTATCAGAAAGGCTGTGCTGAGAAAGATTCAGAGGTTATGCTCAGTTCACTGGGAAAGAGTTCTGCAATCACTTGGTGATGTCTGTCTGCCATGGGCCCAGAAGTGAAGAGAGGTGGCATTAAGGTCACTTGTCAGCCATCCCTGGCCTAAGTGATCACAAGGAATTTAGGTTGTTAAATGTCATGATTCTTTGATTTAAACATCCTGAGCTTTTAATGAATAAGCCCATCCTGACTATATTCCTTCCTGTCCCCTTTCTGTTTTTCCTGTTGGTTTTCTGCAACTGTCCAAACCCCATCATCATAGATTCATCGATCCAATTACTAAAGGATCTCTTTCCTCCTGGCCTAAGCAGCATCAGCATATCTATTATCTATCACTAATGCAACCAACCACACCAAAACTCAACGGCTTAAAGTATAAGTGATTTATTTCTCATGACTGGGCACTTCAGTTCTCCACACGTGGCCTTATGCATCTCTACATAGCATAACCTGGACTTTCCTCCCACATGGCAGCTGGGTTCCAGGAGGGACCATACGAGAGGAGAGGGCTTGATGTGCAGGCACTCATCAAGCCTCTGCCTGAATCACACTTGCTGATGTCCAAGGCTCTGGTTAAGTATAAGAGTCAGTGTAGTATTTGAGTGAAGGTGCTACTCAAGGGCTTAACTACCAGGAGACATGGTTCACTTAGGGCTACCGATGTAACAGTCTGCCATAATAAAGAATCGCAAATAGTCTCAGGAATTCCTACCCTAATTTATGTGATCATGGAACAATTATAGGTGGGTTAGGTGCTGGGTTATTATACGAGATATAAGACAGGCTCCTGTCTTTCTGGAGTTTCCAATTCAGTAGATAATGTAGAAAACACTCTGAAAGAATGAAACAATTCAAGTTAGTAGGTGTGGATTCCAACATACAGTTGTATGTTCCAAAATTTTAGCGTGGATCAATTGTTTGTAATATATATATATATATATATATATATATATTTACATAAAAAATGTCTGGACCACAAAAACCTATTTAATCCATAATATAGATAAATTTCACACATTTATGCACCAAGTCATAAGATTTGCCATTGGCATGTACAGTAATACCTCGGTACTCATTGGCTTCAGAACTCATCAAACCCTGTACTCGTTGCATTTTGATGAGAAAAAAATGTTTCAGCACCTGGCACTTGCTCGGGGCACATTACACTTGCTGGAACTTGTATGAGTCATGACTCACCCCCACAGGAGAAAAAGCTTCCTCATTCAGGACTCATCAGTTTCAGCATTCGTCATGAGTTCAGAACAAATTAATGATGAGTACCGAGGTACTCTGTATACTGGAACTGTTACTTAAGATTTTCCTCTGTTTGTGCATATTTTTATGGCTTCATTTTATTTTTAAATAAAATTTATGTCACTGATCTAAAAGCAAACTCAGTATCATTTGCCATAAATACAATATAAGAATAACATAAATAAAGCATTAATATAAATAAAAGTAAACTCAGCTAAAATGAAAAATGATGATAATGCCAAATGCTAGTGAGGATTCGGAGAAACTGAATCACTCATACATTGTTGGTGTGAATATAAAATGGTAGAGCCATTTCCTTTCAAAACTAAAAATGGACTTGTAACTCAGCAATTACACTCTTGAGCATTTACTCCAGAAAAAGACTTATTTTCATGCAGCAATTTGTACATGAATTTTCATAGCTTTAGATATTTGTAATATCAAAAAAAAAAAATAGAGAAACTACCCACATGTCCATCCATAGGCAAATGGTTAAATAACTGTAGTGCATCCGTACTGTGCAATGTTACTCAAGAGTAAATAGGAAAGAACTGAGCCCTGGCTGGTGTGGCTCAGTGGATTGAGTGCCGGCCTGCAAACCAGAGGGCCACCAGTTGGATTCCTAGTCAGGGCACATGCCTGCGTTGCAGGTCAGGTCCTCGGTTGGCAGTGCACCAGAGGCAACCACACATTGATGTTTTTCTTCCTCTCTCTCTCTGCTTCCCTTGCTCTAAAAATAAATAAATAAAATCTTTAAAAAATAATAAAGAAAAGAACTGATATACATAACAACTTAGATGAACCTGAAGGAAATTATACTGAATGAAAAAACCAGTCCCCAAAATTATAAACTGTGTGATCTCATTGATATGTCTGAAAAGATAAAATGTTAGAAATGAAGAACAGAGTTTAAGGATGGAGGAGAAAGCCACATATTTATGGCTATAAAGTGAGATCACATGAATGATTTTTGAGGTGATGGTGCCATTAAGTATGATGATTGTGTTGGTAGTTATACAAGGCTGCACATGTTGATAAAATTGCATGGAACTACAGATAAACACACCCAAAAATGAGTGCATATAATATGGATAAAATCTGAATAAGTGCTATGGATTGTATCAATACCAATTTCTTATTTTTTTATATGGTACTCCTGTTGTGTAAAATGTTAACATTGGAAAGATTGGGAACAGGGTGCATGGGACTTCCTTGTCATTTTTATTTTGTTTTAAAGATTTTATTTATTTCCAGAGAGAGCAGAATGGAGGGAGAAAGAGGGAGAGAAACATCAATGTGTGATTGCCTCTCACGTGCCCCCAGATGGGAACCTGTCACACAACCTAGGCATGTGTCCTGACCGGGAGTTGACCTGGCGACCCTTTGGTTTGCAGGCTGGCGTTCAATTCACTGAGCCACCCCAGCCAGGGCTTCCTTGTCCATTTCTTTGCAACTTCCTGTGAATCTAAAATTATTTCAAAATAAAAAATAAAAGTATAATGAATTAGTTCAGAACAATGAAAAGATACTTGTTAGTATTCTACCTAAAATTACTTTGAATATCATCAGTGGTAACATAGGTCCCACAAAAGATTTTGACCTGTGAAATAATAGGACTAATCTAGATGGAAGGAATGAGGGCAGGACACTTGACAGCATTAGAGAGGATAATAACAAGAAGCACTCACACAGGACCTACTATGTGTCAGGCACTATTCCAAATCCTTTCCAGATACTGATTCATTTAATTCTTATAATGACTCTCTTAAACAAATACTGAGGCAGAGACCCCTATGCAGGCATTGTTAGTACAAAACCAGGGAAGGGTGAGGGGCACCAGATCAAGCAGAGAAAGTTGACCTGTTGAGCATTTGCAGCAGAGATCTCAGCAGATTCTGTGGAGTTCTGGAGCCGGGTGGTCCTTCCAAGTTGTCCCAGCTGAAGCAAGGGGGCGGGATTACTTTACCTCCTCCTTAGCAAGTCTCAGGATGCGGGCTGCCTGCAGGGAGAGGGCGTACACTTGGGCAGTAGCTGGAGATGCACTGAACCGAGGTGTTAGCCAACAGCACTTCTGGAAGCTGAGGGAATGGAAGCTCTGGAGGAAGGAAAGGGCATGTTGTGCAGTAAACCACAGTGCTCAGACCCACTGGCTCAAGTTTGCCCCGTTTGAAAGTGTCTCCAGGATTCTGTTTCCTGGGAAACAAAGAAGAGGGAGACAGGACAAGCAACTGCTCTTGTACTTATTGCTACCCGCTCTCTCTGCATTTCCGAGTCTCCTGACTTGTGGTTAGCACTGCTGCTGGTGTAGGAAGCTTGCTTGGCCACAGGGTGTGATGACTGCATTTGCTCTTTTACTGCGAATGTTTGACGGAGAGTTTGAAGAGACGCCCAGAGTATCATCTGGTGTGAAATTTCTTCTTTGCTCCCAGTTTACAACAGCAGTCCTATCTCCTCCTCACGATTGGGGTCAACCCTCCCTGCCGGGTAATGATTCCTTTCCTTACCTGTTGGTCTCCTGGCACAACAAACTTTAAGTGATCAGGCAGCTTAAAGCTTAATTGGATCACTGTATCCTTCACAGAGGAAACCTTCTAGTAACCAAGACCTCAAGGCTTCTGGAGCTGAAGTCACTGGGACTAATGCTAAGCAGAGCCACGGCAGCTTCTACCCCTTTAATTCCCAGACACATGTATTCTTTCTACTTGGGACACAGCACCATGTCATGGTCAATGATTTAGGGCCTAAACTGTGTCCTAAAGGATGGCATTCTGTCTTCACAGGGCATTATCTCCAAGCTGGTGCCTCTGCTGTACTCTCAAAAGGCCATTCCATCACTACATGAGGCCAGGCCAGAGTTTGTCATGGACCAGAGGGTCCCCTGATGGTATGTCCTCAGCCTCACCTCCTTTATGGGTTGCTTGGCCTGATACAACATCATATAAGATTCTTTTTCAGTGTTTCAAACACTAATAAGCTGTTGGACAGTTGAGGCCTTGCCATTAGGAAAGACACATTCATGCATGGAACATGTATTCATTTTGGAGTGGAAGGGTCACAATGTGACCAATTGCCGTCAAGTTCTGGTTGCTCTCCTGGAAGGATGGTGCCACGTAAGGGGCTAGTGTGGGACTCTATTGCTGGTAGATTGAAATTTGCAGTAGCAGTAGCCAGGTTGGCTTCTGACTGGGAGCTCGTGCTGCTGGGCCCATGCACAGCCTCTGTCCCTGCCACTGTGGCTACTCTCTTTGTGGGCCATTGTGCCAGTGCTGTGGTGATGGGGACAGAAGCTGTGTACCGGCCCAATAGTTATGTCAACTACCCGCAAAATTCTGTCTCCTTGATTGTTTAGTGTCTCTTCCATGATGGATGCTAGCGTGCAGCGAGATCTTCACCTTTTATGTGCAGTCCCATAAGTTTATCTACCTACCTCTTTCCCAGACAACCTTGCCTCTAATCTTCCAATCTTTCTCCTTGACCAACAAATCAATCAGCCCTGTGCAGGCATCTATATATATTCTAATCTCAGGCCATTTTTCTTTGCACACAAAGTGGTTGACCAGGTAGGTATACCATTTATAGCTCTGTGCGGTGAAGAAGGATGTCCCTTTGTTGTTACCTTTCAGGACCACAGCCTCCCCCCTGTCCTTCACTGAGGGGGGCTGTGGTGCAGCTGCAGTCCATTTTCATTTCCCTTCCTTGTTACCTTTCAGGACCACGGCCTCCCCCCTCCCCTTCACTGAGTGGGGCTGGAGTGCAGCAGCAGTCCATTTTCATTTGCACCCACATACTGAGCTGGCTCATCTGTGACCCAAGCTCAGCCTTTTTCCTTCTTCATCAGCTAACCATAAAGGATTCCCCACAGGGCCATAGAGGTGAACTGAGGGGGAGGTACTGCTGCAAACGTGGTGGACGACTGGGGAGTTTGAACCACCTGCTCATGCAGCTTATTTGCGTTCCCATGCTCGATCCTGGATGTACTACTTCCGTGCTGTGACGGAGAGCTCTGAGCCCTTTATGACTTGGTGGTTCCGGTAGAACTCCGCTTGTGATGGGCAGTTCTGGCTACACAGTCACTTAATGTCCTGTAATCAGTTGCTCTGTGCCTGCCTACCAGGGCTCAGTAGAAACACAGGTTGCTGGCTTTTGAATGGAATATACAACCCTCTATTATAGATGGGCCTGGCTTTGCTCTAGAATCCAAGGCATCTTTGATGTGATATCTTGTGGGCCTTGCCATAAACTCCATACAGTGTCTTTTCCCATCGTAGATTCCTCTGGGGTCCCAGGGTCACTTTCACCACAGTCTGCGCCTGCTGTAGAGCTTTCTTGCTCTGGGCCCCACTGAAAGCTGACAGTCTTGCCTGTCACTAGGTACATGGGCTGTGACAATATCTTCAAGTGTGGAACCTCTGCCAGGTTGTGGTGGACAGCTTCTACGATGGTCCCCAAATGATCCCTGCCTCCTAGCACTCCCCCCCTCAGGTATTCTCTTCTCCTTGGGTGTGGACTACTTCTAATGAACAGAAACTTCTAATGAGCAGGTGGGAGAGAATGGCACTTCCAAGGTTAGGGTACGTGACTGTGGCTCTGTCTTGGGACACTCCCTGGTGTTCTCAGGAGCATACTCTCTCTCTCTCCTTGTCTCGTTCCCCCATCACTAGCTGCTAGGTTGAGAGGCTAATCAGAATACGTGGAATAATACAAAGGCAGCAACTGCAGGAGTGAACTTGGAAGAGGATCTTTTAAGGCTGGCAAAAGCAGCTGCGTGCGTGAGCTCGGGAGCAGATGCTCTGGTCTTCAAGATGGCTACAGTCCTGACCAATATCTTGACTGCAGCCTCATGAGGGTCTCTGGGTCCCGTTCTGTCCCATCAGGTCCTTGACCTTGGCCTAGCAGATCTGCTAGAATTGAGAATTCAATCTTCTCTGGAGTCCTGTTCCTCTTATAATAAAGTGCTGAGCCTGAGCCTCAGCTTTTCTCTGTCCTCAAGTATGAAATGAGGAGAGGCTCTTTATACGCTGACAAACACCCCCCCCACCCCAGGCTGGTACGCAGTGCCTTATATTGGTGATTAATCATTCTGGGCCTTTCACTGTTTCTCTCCCATGAATCAATCCCCTGCCACCCCCAGCAACAGCCCTCTCACTCTGCAGTCTTTACAAACAGTACTTACCAGAACCTCTGAAACGCTTGGTGTGCTGCACCCACAGTGCATTAACGTCCATCTGCGTCTCATCCTGGTTCACCACCAGTGAAAGTTTGAGCAATTGTGCTCTAACCACATGCCAGGGGCTCTCAGTGTTTTGCTTCCCATTAGCAGTGGGGTCCTCCATGCCAGTCAGCTAGCAAGTGATACAGCTCCTAATCCCATTTTTGAGGCTGCTTTCTTAGACCAACCGTTATAGGTCAGGTTTCCTGGGAAACAGACTCTGAGGCAGAGATTTGCATGCAGGCAATTTATTGAGGAGTAGTTTTGGGAACACCACCTGTGAGGGGAAGGAAAGGAAGCTAGGTTGGGCAGAGAGAGAGAGAGGCAGGGCTCTGATGTGGTCACATAGGAGGCCCCGGGAGATTTTATGGCCAGATGGGAAGTGGGGATGGCCCTTGAGCGTTGTCCTGTAGAGGCATGGAGGCTTTTGTACCCCCATGGCCTGTCACTGGAGGCAGGCTGTCCCGGGGCAGGCACACTCTTGGGCAGTGAGGCTTCTTTTGGTTCAGGGTGGTTCCTGGAAGGGACTCAGTGTGAACAGTTAGCAGCTAACACTTCTGCAGCTGGGAGAATAAGTGCCTCAGTCTTAAAGGGGGATCTGTGGGGCCTATCATCCCATCTACTCCAGAAAGTACTGTCAGGATCCCCTTTTACAGATGAGTAAAACTGAGGCACAGAGAAGGTAAGTTACTTGTGCAGCCGGGAGGTAACAGAGCCAGAGTGCGTGCTCTTAAACACCATGCTCTGATGCCTTCTAGAAGGAGGAGGAGGGAAAGAATCCTTCTTCCATTTCTGGGATCAAGGCCAAGTCCAGAAACAAATTAGAACGGCAAAGTCTGTTTTTGATATTCCACAATCTCCATTTTCTCTCCCTTCATAGAGTCCCTTTCTTGGACCTTGAAGGCACGGGGAGAGCATTCCAGGCTTGGGAGTGGAGAAAATGGTGTTGTCTGGGTAGGCACAGGTATGACCAGGGTGGAGGCAACATATAGACTAATTTGGCTGTGCCCCCCAAAAGCTTTTAAAGGCAAGCAGAGAAAGAAAGTGGGGGAATGAGGCTAAGGTCAACTACAGAGGTCTTGATAGTGACACCAGGAACTGGAGCACTACTGTATACACAGTGGCCAGGGAATGGAGGGTTCTGCACAGAGCTGGGTGGATGAGAATGGTGTGCAAAGGGTTGAACATTTCACCCAGGGCCAAGGATAAACTCTGGAGGCTGTGCAACTGTCTGAGAGGGCAGAAGCAGCACAAATGGTGAGTAAGGAAAAGGAAGAATTGTGGGGCAGGCATTCTGAAGGCAAAATGCCAGGTATCTGTATATATTACAGATGATTATCTTAGAAGACATCAACCAGGACAAAGGGGTCCTATGGCCAAGCTCCATGAAGATAAAACCTCTCAAGGGCTTTCCTTTCAAAAGGTCACAAATATGGTTTCCCACAGTGAAGTCTGAGGACCCACATGATAACCAACAGCAAGACTACAGGAGGCACGTGACAAATATATTGACCTATATTTGTCAATATAGGTCAGGATTTTATTTAACAACACTGATGGTACTTGCTCTGTGCCAGGCACTGTTCTCCTTGTGAATATCAACTTAATCACTTGCCATTACGGCCCTAGGAAGGTGGTGTTAGTACTGTCCCCATTTTGCAGAGGAGAAAACTGAGGTACAGAGAGGTTAAGTAATTTGCCCAAGCTTACCCAGTAAGTGGAGGGACCAGGACTCAGACCCAGACAGTGCCTTTATATGTGATGCTGTCCAGCACTGTCCTGTGCTGGCGACACTTCATGGTGAACCATGACGCACGCAACAGTAGAGATAAAAAAGAGAATCACCAACTTACTGATATGCTCACCTGGACAGAAAAACTTCCAAGATTTCTTGTTTTTGTTTTAAAGTCAACTGCTTCCCTACTTTTATCTTGTGATCTCATCTTAACTTCTCTTTCAGATCTTTAATTTATACATACTGTTTGGGAAGCCGTGCTCATTACTTACTATGTCTCAGGTTAGATCATGAGTCAGAACAGACTGAAATAATCTCATACGTTGGCAATGACAGAAATGGTATAGTATCCTGAGTGTAATTGCAGTAGTCCTTTATTCTTTCATTAAGTGCTCCAGTCATTCATGTAGGAAACAGCTAGCCATTGACACTCTGCACAGGCACTGTGCTGCTGATAAGAGGTGAATAAGGCTTTGACCCTGCCCTTTAGGGTGTGTGTAGTCTCCTGTTGTCTCCTTGAGATCCCCAACCCAGAACTCTAAAAGCAACCAATAATTGGGGGTGCAGATATTCTGTGGCTGTTGGAAGCAGTTAGGGGTAGGGGTCACTGGTTGAGTATAAGGAGGCGACTAGTGCATTTACTCCACAAGGGGAAATGATAATGGCCAATTTAATACCTTGTCTCCACACCCTTCTTTTCAACCTGACCCTCAAATGCTTATCAGCTATTTCCTCACAGTCTTCTCGTTTTTTAAAAATTTTATTCATAGAGAGAGGGAAGGGAGGGAGGAAGGAAGGGAGAGAACCATCAATGTATGGTTGCCTTTCACCTGCCTCCAGCTGGGGATCTGGCTGAAGACCTGGCTTGCAAACTGGGTATGTGCCCTAACTGGGAATCGAACCAGCGACCTTTGGATTCACAGGCTGGTGCTCAATCCACTGAGCCACACCAGCCAGGGCTTTCCTCTGGCAGGATCTCTTTTATTGATCTTTTGACATATCAACGAAACAGTTAGGCAATTTGCTCTGTGTGGCTACAAATTCTCTGTCCTTCGATTTCATCAATTTCACTTCTAGCTTTAAAAAATGTTTGATAGATATAAAAATACAATGTATATCTAAGTACAAAGCATAATAATAAACATTTGTAATTGTCCGACTTAATATTTCCAGTTCTGTTAGCTACCTGCAGATTCCTCCCCAATTTCACCCCCTGTCTACCCCTCAGAAGTAACTACTGTTTTGAATTATTTATTTATCATTCCCTGGCTTTTTAGGATAGGTTTTGATTTTTTATCATGTGCATATGTTCCTAAACAAAACAGTGTTTAGTTTTGCTTTCTTTCTTACTTTTAAAAAGTGGTTTCTTTCAGTATATAGAGTTGACTGTTTCTTGCTTTGTCCACTCCACAGTTGTATTTCTAAGATTCATCCAAATTGCTCTATATAACTGTACTTCATTTTCACAGCTGTTTATAAATTCATTCAATAAACATTGATTGGGCCCCTGTAATATTCTATTAGGTGAATGTAACACAATTTATTCGTTTAGTTTCCTATTGATGGATGTTTGGGTTTCTTTTCTATTCCTTTCCTTTCCCTTTCCTTCCTTCCTTCCTTCCTTCCTTCCTTCCTTCTTTCCTTCTTTCCTTCCTCTCTTCTTTCCTTCCTTCCTTCCTCCCTCCCTCCCTCCTGCCCTCCATTCCTTCCTCCTTCCCTCCCTCCCTTCCTTCCTTCCTTCCTTCTTTCTCTTCTAAAAATGTGCTTCTGGGAAAATTCTATCCTTGACTAGACCTTTCCCTTTCTTTCCCTTGTTATTCCCCTCCTCCCTCCTCTCTGGTCACTGTCAGTGTGTTTCTTATTTCCATGTCACTGGTCCTATTTTGCTCATTTGTTTGTTTTGTTCATTAGGTTCCACTTATAGGTGAGATCATATGGTATTTATCTTTCACCACCTGGCTTATTTCACTTTGCATAATACTCCCCAGTTCCATCCATGCTGTTGTGAAAGGTAGGAGTTCCTTCTTTCTTTCTGCTGCGTAGTATTCCATTGTGTAAATGTACCTGTTTTTTGATTCATTCATTTTAATTCATTGATTCACTGATGGGTAACTTAGGCTGTTTCCAGCACTTGGCTATTGTAAATAACATTGCTATGAACATAGGGGTGCATGGGTTCTTCTGAATTGGTGTTTCAAGATTCTTCGTGTATAACCCCAGCAGTGGAATCTCTGGGAATATTCTCTTTACATGTCTTCTGACACATGTGCAAGAGTTTCTCAAGAGCATTGGCTTGCCAAGTAGGATTAATGACCTTTAGTGGGCTGTGAAATCAATTTAATAGCTTCAACTAGGATTTAAAAAAAAAACAAAACCAGGATTATTTTAAATAAAAAATAAAGCACTACTTTATTAATGCATTTCATACAGAAATAGTTAAGTATTACTTCACACAACTTTTGTTTCAGTTATATTCATGTGTCCTGGGCTGTGATGTGAGGAGTTTTTCTTACAAAGGTTCTTAGAAAAGTTTGGAAGCCCTCGCTCCAGGGTGGTGCTCCTTGAACTATCTGTGGGCGAATTGAATATAAAATTCTAATCTGTCACAGACTGGTACTTTTGTAAAATACTATAAAAATGAATTACTTGGAAAATGAAAATTTTTAAAATCTAAAGACATACAAAATATAGACTTCAACTTAATTATTACATTCAACAGGTAACTTGTATTTCAGTAAATATAGCATGGCAATTATTCATAATAGACAAAAGTGAAAGCGACTGATGGATGAATGGGTAAACAAAATGTGATATATATATATATATATATATATATATATATTCAGTGGAATATTTTTTATTTGATTTCAGTGTTGATCAGTGGAATATTTTTCCCCTTAAAAAAGAAGGAAAATTCTGACATGTGCTACTACATGGACAAACCTTGAGGACATCATGCTGAGTGAAATAATTGTTACAAAAGGACAAACACTATATGATTCCACTCATATGAGGCACCTAGAAAAATCAGATTCATAGAGGCAGAAAGTAGAATGGTTGCCAGGAGCTGAGGGGCAGGGGATACGTGAAGTTATTGTTCAATGGCTTTGACATTTCACTTTGGGAAGATGAAAAAAGTATGAGGGATGGATGGTGGTGAGGGCTGCACACCGAGCCATACACTTAGGTATATTTTTTCCATGAATCTTTTTGGATTGGAATCCACCTTTATTAGAAAAATAAATGTGGGTTTTAAAATTGTATTAAAACTTTTATTGTTCTGTTACAGTTGTCCCAATTTTTCCCCCATTGCTCCCCTCTGCGCAGTGTCCCCTCCCCTCCAACAATCCCCTCCTTAGTTCATGTCCATTGGTTGTGCATATAAATTCTTTGGGGCTTAACTTCCTATACTGTTCTTAACACCCCTCTGTCTATTTTGTACCTACCCATTATGTTTCTTAATCCCTGTACTTTTTCCCTCCATTCTCCCCTTCTCTCTCCTGCTAATACTCTCCAAATGATCTCCTTATCTATGATTCTGTTCCTGTTCTAGTTGTTTGCTTAGTTTATTTTTATTTTTTAGATGGAGTTGTTGATAGTCCTGAGCTTGTTGCCATTGTAATGTTCCTAGTTTTGATCTACTATTTCTTAAATGAGATCCTTTAATATTTCATGTAGTAATAGCTTGGTGATGATAAACTTTTACCTTGTCTGGGAAGCACTTTTCTGCCCTTCTGTTCTAAATGATAGTTTTGCTGGATAGAGTAACCTTGGTTGTAGATCCTTGCTTTTCATCAGTTTGAATACTTCTTGTCATCCCTTCTTGCCTGCAAAGTTCCTCATGAGAAATCAGCTTTTAGTCTTCTGGGAACCCCTTTGCAGGTAACTCTCTGCTTTTCTCTTGCTGCTTTTAAGATGCCCTATCTTTAACCTTTGGCATTTTAATTATGCTGTGTCTTGGTGTGGTCCTCTTTAAGTCCAACTTGGGACTTTCTGTGCTTCCTGGAATTGTATATTTCCTTTGCCAAGTTAGGGAAGTTTTCTTTCATTATTTTTTCCATTATTTTTCATTATTGAAATAGTTTTCAATTTCTTGCTGGCACGCCTATGATCCAGATGTTGGCACTTTTGGAGATGTCCCAGAGTCTTCTTATTCCCTCCTCATTTTTTTGAATTCTTGTCTCTTCATTCTGTTCTGGTTGACTGTTTAGTTCTTCCTTATGTTCCAAATCATTCATCTGAATCCCAGCTTCCTTCCTTTCACTGTTGGTTGCATGTGGATTCTTCTTTGTTTCACTCAGTTTAGCTTTCAAACATAGGCAGCCTCCCTGCTTTTGTTTCTGTGTATTAGGTAAAGCAGCTTTGACTCCCTGTTTTAGCGCACCTGTGAAGTTGTATGAAGCCTTAGGTAATCACCAGGGTAGGGCAACCTGCTTCACTGCTTTGTAGTTCTGTTGGGGGTGGGGGGAGCATGATCAGAGAGGGGACAATGCCGCTGCCTGGCTTCTGGAGGATCGCCTGGCACTCGCTCTGTTTCCAGTTACTTTACCCACTTCTCGTATGTGACTAGTGCCCTTCTGGCTGTTGCCCTGGTGGTGATTCCCAGAGTGGGTGGGTTTGCATACATTCTAAGCCCATGCAGGCCCTTTAAATGGACTCTCCTGAGAAACTGGCAGTTTCTTCCACTACCCCAGCCCCCACTGATTTTACAGCCAGAAGTTGGGTGGCTTTATTTTCTCAGAGCTGGAACCCTGGGTTGTGTGGTCTGGCCTGGGGCTGGGATCGCTTGCTCCCAAGGTAAGCCTCCCAATTTTTATCTACCACACATGAATGTGGGACCACTCCATCCACAACCCACTGCCCCAGCCTCCACAGAGACCTCCGCTGCTCCATACCGGGCCCTTTCTGTCCCTCCTACCTGTCTGGATTAATTTGGCTTCTTTAAATCCTTGGTTGTTGGACTTTCATAGAGTTTGATTTTCTGGCAGTTCTGGGTATTTTTTGTTTTGAGGTTAGTTGTGATCCTTCTTGTGGTTGTGTGAGGAGGTGAAGAGTGCCTACCTATGCTTCCATCTTGATTGGAAGTTACCATGATTTTGTTTAAAGCCTTGAAAAGTAAAAAATAAATGTATGGAAACAGTGCCAAGCTTCTGTAATTTTCTAAATGCTCACTGTCCATGTTTGTACTTGTCTTACGATGGCTTGTAACAAACAGATCACTTACATCCTGGCCCCAGACTGTGGACTGCAGCTGGAGTAGTGACACTGTTCCAGGGCACAGTGCTAAGGCTAGGTAAGCTGACCTACAGGCTAGGCACACATACACCTTTCCAAGATAATGCCTAGTTGTTTTCTAAAGAGGGACATCATTTACATTCCCACCAGTAGGTGTGTTGAGCGTTCTGCATTTCTCATCCTTGCTGATACTTAGTATTGTCAGAATTCTTAATGTTTGTCAATCTGGTGGGTGTAAAATTGTATCTCATGTTGGTCTTCATTTGCCTTTTCCTGATTATTAGTACATTTGAGCATCTTTTTATATGTTTATGAATAAGTTGTGCTTCTTCTTCTTGAAATGCCTTAAGTCTTTTGCTCATTTTTCTATTAGGTTGTTGATATTTTTATTATTAATTGGTGGGAGTTTTTGTAGTCAACAAATATTGATTGAGCACTTGCTATGTGTCAGGCACTGCTCTACATGCTGGGAACACAGCAGTAAATAAAAGAGACCAAATTCCTGGTCTCGTTGAGGAGTTTATAGCCTATTGGAGAGAGGGAGAGACAGGCAATCGAATCATTTAGTTAACATATATAGCACATATGGTTATGATAAATGTGACAGCTATAAATAAGGCAGGAAAGGGCAATGGGCCGGGCAGGGAGTGGTGGTGAGCTTGTAATTTTTAAACAGTGGCAAAGAAAGATTTTATTAAAAACATTACAGTCAAGATGGAGGCTAAGACACACTTAGCCTCCTTGCATAACCACAGAGAGAATTACAACTAAACCTCAAAACAAGTAACACCCAGAACTGTCAGAAAACCCAACTGTATGGAAGTCTGACAACCAAGGATTTAAAGAAGCCACATTTATCCAGGTGGTTAGGAGGGGCAGATGTGGAGACAGGTGGAGAGGCAAGGAGACCCAGTGGGCTGGCAGAGGCAGTGGCGGAATGGGTGGTCCTACATTCATGTGTGGTGGACAAAAATTGGGAGGGGTACCTTGGGAGCAAGTGATCCCATCCCTAGGCTGGACCACATAGCGCAGGGTTCCAGGTTTTTTAATAAAGGTCTTCGACATCTTATATCAGAGTTTTTCCTAAGTACTTTGATTTTGGTTGCTTTTATAATTGGCATGTTTTAAAATTATGCTTTCTAACTGTTTACTGGTAGATTATAGAAATTCAACTGATTTATATTATCTGTCCACCTTGTTAAATTTTTAAAAATTAATTCCAACAATATATCTATAAAGTATTTTGTGTTTTCTAAGTAAACAGTTACCTATAATGATGGCAGTCTTGTTTCTTATCCATTACTTATACATGTTTTTCTTCCTTTTTTTTCTTTTTTAATTTTATTGTTGTTGTTTTACATCCATCCCCTTTTTGCTCCCAGTTTTTCTTTTCTTATTGCATTGGATAGGACCTCAAAGTACAATGCTGGGAAAAAGGAGTGATGTGGACATTTTTGTCTTTGTCCTGATTTTAAAAAGGATGCTTCAAACATTTCACCTTGAAGAATGATGCTTGCTCTAATAATTTGGTAAAAACTCCTTATCAGGTAGGAAGTTTCCTTGTGAATTGGTGGTAAATTTTAGCATATGCTTTTTCTCTACAATAAGTTAGTAATCATGGTTTTTGTCCTTTATCCACTAATGTGGTGAATTACATTCATAGCTTTTCTAATGTTAAATCATTCTTGTATTCAGAGGAGCAACCCAACTTGATCATAATTCAGTGTCCTTTTTATACACTGGTGAATTCAATTTCTAGGATTTTTTGAATCTAGATAAATGAATGAGATTGGACTCTAACTTTCTTGACCAATTCAATTTCTTTATAGTCCTCCAACAGATTTGTCACTGTGGCTAAGCACAGGTGAATTAGCTCTAATTTAGAGATAATTCTGAATTCTGTTCTGGCCTTCCTTCTAACATCAAAGCACTAATGCCTGGGTGCCAACCACAATAGAGTTCCCTTGAGGGCAATGGTAGGCCTAAAGAAGCCAAGTCCCTGGAGGTCTGGCTGGTTGTCCATTCACATCCTCTTTCTCCCACTGAAAACTCACTTTGCCTAAGAAGTCTTTCTTGATTACCAGCCTGTGACCTACTTTGAGGGTATAGACCATATCTTTTGTCTTTCTATCCCCAGGGTCCGGCATACTGCCTGCACAGACTAGTTGCTCATAGACATTTTAAAAACTGAGTTTAAAGCCCTGGCTGGTGGCTCAGTGGATAAGGTGCTGGCCTGCGAACCCAAAGGTCGCTGGTTCGATTCCCAGCCAGGGCAACATAACCAGGTTGCAAGCCAGGTCTCCAGCCAGGTCTGTAGCTGGAGGCAGGTGAAAGGCAACCATACATTGATGTCTCTCTCCCTCTCTGCCTCTCTCCCTTCCCCCTCTCTGGAATTAATAAATAAAACCTTTAAAAAAAATTCTTTAAAACAAAACAAAACAAAACAAAACAAAACTGAGTTTACCCCACCCTACTGTGAGTTCTTAGCTCAGTTGACCCAAAATGGATTCTTTAAAATGGTCTTGAGCCCTGGTTCATGTGACTCAGTAGATTGGTGCTGGCCTTTGAACCCAAGGTCACTGGTTCAATTCCCAGTCAGGGCACTTAACCAGGTTGCAAGCCAGGTCTCCAGCCTAGTCCCCAGCTGGAGGCAGGTGAGAGGCAACCGTACATTGATGTTTCTCTCCCTTTCTTTCTCCCTCCCTGTGCTTCTCTCTAAAAATAATGAATAAAATTTTAAATAAAATAAAATAAATAAAATGGTCTTGAGCCTTTTATTGCATACATTGCATGCATGTGCTTCATCTTACAAGACAGACAGTGTTGTTTTGCAGATAAGAGTTCAGTCTACGCAGGAATTTCTTTTGACTTTCCAATTTTAGAACCTGCCCTACACGACTCCAAAGTCTCTGCAGAGTCTTGTTCTAACCCTGTTCTCATCCACATTCCTCCTCACACAGTGGAAGCTCTAGATAGGCCTCACTTTTTAAGTTCCAGCAAGTTCATGCTCTTTTGTACTTTTTTTTTTTTTTTTTAAGATTTTAAACATTTATTATTTCCAGAGAGAAAGAGGAAGGGAGAGAGGGAGAGAGACATCAACGTATGGTTGCCTTTCACTGGCCTCCAGCTACGGACCTGGCTGGAGACCTGGCTTGTAACTTGGTTATGGGCCCTGGCTGGGAATAGAATCAGCGACCTTTGGGTCTGTAGGCCGGGTGCCTTATCCACTGTGCCACCAGCCAGGGCCTCCTTTGTACTTTTATGCCATACCTTTGAATATGCTAGTACGCTTTCCTAGCATGACCTCTCTTCTCATGAGCTCCTTCTCTGTTTCTCACGTTGTACTCAAATCCTTGGTGAAGCCTCTCCCTACCCTCACTCCCGTCCTTGCCCCTTAGAGTCAGTCTTTCATTCTCTGTGCTCTTCAGGTGTTGCACACATGCTTTAAAAAAAGAAAAAGGTTTTTTTTTTTAAATCCTGAAATACTTCAGTGTACATTTCCTAATATCAGGTGTTCTCTTACAGAGCTACAGTACACGTGTCAAAATCAGGATATTTAATGTGGATACAAATGTGTTTTCTAATCCATAGCTCATCTTAAAATTTCACCCAGTAGCCCTTTCTTTAACTTTATTTTAACAATTGTCACACTGTTTTATAGATATTTGTTCCCATTCCTCTGCCTCCTGTGTACTCATATGTAAACAATAACCCTGAGGAGAGTCTGGGTTTATATCTTTTATCCCTGATTCTAGTAAGGTCTTTGTAAGTAAGTTTTGTTGTCTGTGTGTATGTGTCTAATTATTTAACAAAGCTATGTGGCATGTCTTCAGTTCTTCTAGTCTCCCCAGATGGCCTTGCTCTGCCCACCCTCGGTCCTGTTCTCTCTCGTTAGGTGGCCCCATGCGCGCTTTCCCTCTCTAGAACTTCACGCTAACTTCATTTCTGAGCCTTCATTTATACAAGGCCGTCAATGACTCATGATGGCTGGCAGTGTCCGTCTCCCCAGGGCTAGGCACTGAGAGACAGAAAAAATGGATATGACACCTGTCCTGTCCTCAAGGGCCTTCATTTCTAATTTGCTTTGTATTTTTGTTTCCCCCCAAAAAGGCCGGCCCTTGTCCTTGCCCTCAGTCTGTGCTTGATGACCACTGGTTTGGTGCATGAACGCAATCATGAAAAGGTGGCCCCTGAAATGAAGAGCCCAGAGTCCAACCACTCTCCAATCAGGCCACTTGGCCACATGACCCATGGCTAAACACAGCATTCCCAACCAAGGCTATTATGTTACCTCCTTTTAGCTTATTTAAAGGCAGCAGGCCATTCTGAGAAGCATGTCAGGCTAAACACTTGGACTTCCTGTTTTATGAGGGGAAAAAAATCACTAAGAGAGCAAGGAGAGAAATTGAAAAAGGACTGAAACACACCTCATGGGGGTCATCACTATTTTAAAATGTTTGACTTTGTAACTGGAGCCATTTATCCTTTAAATGCTTGGAGCACCACAGGGAGAAAATTCTACAGACGTGTAGACGGACTCCTTGCCCTCAATAAGCTTGTAATTTATGCCACGTGCGTTATTTAGCTGACCGCCTGTCCTCAGTGTCCTGTTTTTATGGAGCCTTCTTCTTCCTCACATTGCTCTTATGTTTATTTAATTGTACTGTCGATGATAAACCTTTGTGGAGCACCAGTAACATGCATGGCAGTGTAAGGCACTTGAAATTGGGTCCCAGAGGGCTTGTAATACAAGTTTAAGTAGGAGCCTGTGTTTTTTCACCTCTCTGTTGCTTTTTGGTTTTTTCCTGGTGTCTAGTGCACTCATAAGAAGGTGCCCCCTTTATCTGCTCCTTTCTAATCTCTTCCTCAGGACTAGACTCCTTCCAAGTCCGCAATGTGAATCTTTGGCCTCTTCTCTCTTTTGTCACCTTTTCCTTAGGGAGGTACCTCAGGACATGAACCTGTTCTTCACAGGTTGGGCCACATGATTTGATCCCAGTGGAAAGCAGACAGAAACCCTGACCCTTTACCCAGGAATTCCTACAAAACCATACACAGGCAGAAGAGGATTCCAGTAGCTGAAGAGGACAAAACTGCCCAAATGTCACCTCCCTCTGCCTGCAGTGACTGCTGTTAATCCTGTGACAGCTGGTTTTGGATAAATAATCCCAGGTCACCAGATTCCTGCAGGGCTCCAGGGGAGAGGCAGTGAGGGGCTGCTCTGTCCCCAGGATGGTTCTGGGATTGGTTTCTTGGGGATAATTAGTGGTCTTCTGCCAGGTCCCCAAATCAAACCCCGCCAGACTGATGTTATGACACTTTGTGATATTTGTTGACACTGTTTTCCTCCTCAAATTGCCATCCTCTTCCTGAGTGAAGGGGAGGAGGGAGACGGGAGACGGATGTGTGGAAGCAATGAGAGGAAGGCAAGGAAAAGACAGGTCGTGTCTTACTCTCCCAGGGGCCCAGAGCTGGACGCTCTCAGTTGGGCCTTTTCTGACGTTTTTGTCCAATCGCCTTGGTGTCTCAACCCCTCTGAGGTTTGGCCACTTCCCCTTGGGAGGTGATTTTTCACAATAAGTCCTCAGGTCCCTGACTTTCAGCTTTTAGCACTCTCTTAATTCCAGCCCTTGCTTCACTTTTAAATGAACATTAAATAGCCCATCTTTCTCTTTGAGTCTTTTCATCTTGCTGGTGTTTGTAGAATGATCGTCCTTGATTTATGAGTTAGCCAAGCTGTGCATAATTATTTCTTCGTTTTTACTCATGGATTCTTCCATCCCTTAATCACTCTTTTCTTCCCCCGCTAACCTGTCACTTTCTCTACAGTTATCTGGTAAAGAGGCAGCCACTGCCATGTCCAGTTCCTGTTCCGGGGAGTCAGAGTCTGAAGAGAGCAGTTACTGTGCTCAGGACTCACCTTTGCCCCTTCTCATTATGAATCAGCTGTCTCTGATTGTTCAGCACTTAACACTTTGATAATTTCAGTTGTGTTTATTGATCTTTCTCTCTCTCTCTCACTGATCTTGATCTATGAATGTATTTATTCACAGTGGCTTCTAAGAAGGCTCTACACCTGCTTCAATTCTACATGCTTTTCTGAATCTCTTGGGTTTTTTTTTTGTGTGTGTGTGT
Organism: Noctilio leporinus; assembly: GCA_004026585.1. NCBI lineage: Eukaryota > Metazoa > Chordata > Mammalia > Chiroptera > Noctilionidae > Noctilio > Noctilio leporinus. The sequence continues at coordinate 373,023 of PVIW01000828.1, forward strand.
GTAGGAATTCAGTAGATCTTGTGCGGTGGAGGAAGGGACACTGGCTGTAGTTCCAGGCAGCCTGGGTTCAAATCCCAGCCTTCCACCTTTCCTTTCTTAGCTGAGTGACCTTGGGAAAGTCAACCTCTGAAAGCTCCATTTCCCTGATCCTTCAAATAGAAACACTATTGCCCTCCAGACAGCATATTGGAAGGATGAGATGAAATGACACCTATGAGCCCAGCACGTACCCAGTTCGTATGCATTTTCTTCAATTCATGAACTTAGCTCCTTTTCCAGGTGATTCCCAGATTTTGGAGTTTGTCAACTAGGAAAGCCTCAAAATATATTTTGATGCACTTAAGTTGCCAACTTTTTATTTTGCCAATTTAAAATTTCACCAACTAAGAACAGTATTTAAAAAACCCAACTAACTACCCTGTATTTTCACTGTTTCCAGAAAAGAATACTTGTAAATAAACAAACAAAAAAAATTTAAAGGACATCATTTAAGAGCTAAACGTGGAATACATTTAGCTTTGTGAGGACCTCCTGCATCGCAGGGGGGTGAAAGTGTGGTTCACAGATCAGCTAAGACTCAGAAGGGTTTTTCAGAGTAGCATTCCTGTTTGATGCTATATAGACAGACATCTTGGCCCGAGGTGATCTTGCCCCGAGGTGGGGAGGAGTGGGCAGGAGAGGGAGGGAGCAGCACAAATTCCTCCCATGTTTAGTTCGAAGAACTGCTGTGGTGTGATGGCTGAGTCTGGGGACCTTGGGATGATTAGTGAGACAAGAGCAAATGTGAGAGGCTGATATGGACAGTATAAAATATGTGGTGAGAGCAGATGTAGAACATTTCCTGTCTGAGTTCCAGGTAAAAATAATGGCTGTATTTGCATTTTTAAAAAATGGTGCAAGCAAATAATCAAAACTTGCCACGGTCTTAGCGGAAGGGTGTTTGGGCTCTTCGTGATTTCACTCTGACCCTGCTCCAAATCACTTGCGGTTTTCCAGTACACACTCCCATGAGCCTAGTTTGGGGTAGAAACATTCCGTATCTCTGGTCTAAGTGAAGAGGTGGGTTGTTTTGGAGAAGTCTGAGCTAACTCTGCTCAGCTGGTTTTGCTTAGGGGCGTGTGGAAGAATCCTTGTTCCTTTCCAGGAGGAAAACATTACATATACACACACAGACACACATCATTTGGGGTCCTTTAAAGTCAGGGTAACTCATTCCTGGGTAGGGAACCTTGGTCAGATAGGAAATCTTAGCAGACAACAATTGAGCTGTGATGGCTGATCCGATGCCTGGAAAGGGCAGGCCTGCACCATCTCTGTGTTCACATGGGAGCACATTTGTCCCTGTGCTGGGGGGCAGCTGGTGAACTCCAAGTGCTGTTGACTCTGCAGAGCAAAACGTCATACCTCTTACTGTGCTCTGGGCACTCTGTGAAGTGCCTCAATTATATGGGGTGAGGGGTGGGGAGTACATTTATAGTTGTTTGAATGGAAAAAGACATGCAAGTTATGGTGATTACAGTAGTTTTATTAACTCGAAAGAATGTCACAATGGCCCAGTGCACTTAGGTACAATCTCGTAAGTGCTGCAATTGCCAGACTTCATTATTTATACATTCTTGTAGTCTTTGAAAAATCAGCAAACAAACCTGAATTTCAGTGACCTGCTTGAGTTAGCCCCACTGCCTCCTGAGGTGCTTGAGTTCAAACGTACTTTTCCCCAACCCTGTATTGTCTAACTCTCCTGTAGACCTCTGAGCTAAGCATTATTAGAAGGCCCATTTTACAGATGAGGAAACTGAGGCTTAGTTGTCCAAAGTACAAGAACTGAGTGGGAGAGCTGGGATATAAATACAGGTTCTTTCTGACTGGTGCTTCAGCTACTAAGATGCTTAGCAACTAAAATCTTAGGTCTCACATGAGAGGGAAATGGGCTTGAATTGTCCCTTCAGAGGTGACATTTGGAAAAAGAGACATTGCCCATATACACATGAGTGCGCGCGCACACGCAAACACACACACACACACACACACACACACCCTTTAAACTCTCTGAAGCACTCCTAAAACACTTAGTATTTCTCCTTGCTTTAACAAGGCAACCTAGGAAACTTTCTGGAGAATCAAAAGCCTTAACCTGTTTCTGCTCTTTGACCTAGAAATTGCTCTGCTCGGAATATACCTGGTAACCAGTACATTCAGGCTTCTCCAACCCGTGGGTAAGAAGGGTTGTGTTTAAGTGTTACCCGCTCACAGAAGCCCTTCCCCCTTCCCTCCCCCCTTCACCTCCCTTTAAAGCAGTCACCTCCAGGTGCAATGACAGGATCTGTCATAGAAGGTAAGTCCCATGATAGCAGGGACTGTCTTGTCTCTGCTTTATCTCCAGTGACTAAAACAGCATCTGACTCATTGAAGGCCTTCAACAAAGGTTCATGAAGGGATGAATGAGCTTCTGTTACATAAAACGCCTCAAGTCTCAGAGCGCAGCTTGCCTGGCAGCAGGTCTGGTCTTTCACAGACGCCCCACTCCCCCTCGCTGCTCCTGCTCTCCTTGAGTTCCCAAAAGTTGGTCCTGGTCATCACTCACCACTGCTGCCAGCAGGTGGAGGGGTACCCTCAGGCATGTTCCTTGAGACCAGAGTCCGAGAACCCTGGTCTCCTTGACAGCCTCCTGGGAGCTGCTCCTGCCCTGTGGCCTGTACCTGCTGTCCCCCCTAGTCCCAAATCCTGCCTCCACTTTGATCTCGAATGCTGCTGCTGGTCGTGCGGAGACTTGGGGTTCACCCCTTGGTGAGGGAGTTTCAGGCCAGCAGCCAATCCTGAGTGGCTTCGGAGGGAACAGCTATTCATTTGCATAGGTAGTGAGGCACCCCACTTTTGCCAACTTCTGTCTGCGAATGTTCTGCAGCAAAGTTGCCTGGGTCCCAACATGTGACAGCTCTCTTCCTGCACCCCAACAAAGAGACATGTCCAAAGGCACTCCTGGTGTCAAGGCGACTGGGTATGGCAGGTCTTGTCTTTGTGTCTGTATTTTCCCCAGGCCCAGGCTGGGCAGATTTAGCCTGAGGGATTCCCTTCTCTCCCCTAGCAGTGAGGAGTGGGGAGGGGCACACATCCAAGTCAGAATTAGAATCTCTGGTTGGCAAATAGTGAGAGAGGTGGAAGAGGTGCTACCTCCTTCCCTGAGAACCCTGCCTGGGGTATCTCCTTCCTACCGACTCCATTCTCCTTGGGGCTCTGTTCTTGCATCCGGGGCTCTATTTTTAATGGTTACATATACTATTTTTATAATGACATGTAACCATTATTTTAAAAAATCTAACAATACAGACAAAATAAAAGGACATCCTTCTGGGAGTTAGTGTTAAGATGAATAAATCATTGAGAAGATGGTGTGTGGGAAGGAACTAGTTCAGGTCCCTGCACAGGTGCAGGGTCCTGCATCCCAGGTGGTCCCTGTAAAAGCTGCCATCACTGCTGTCATTATTAAACACATGCACAAGCCCTTTCATGTCCCAAACACAGAGCCTGGCTTGTTAAGTACCTGTAGGGAAGAGATAGGAGTTGAGAGAAAAGCAGTGAGAAGCCCGTGGTTGGTAAGGCGACATCCATCTGGGCTTCCCCTTGATCAGGGCAGGCCTACCCTGTGACGGAGGAGGGTCTCAGGGCTAGTCCAAGCTGGGAGATGTGGTCTTAGGAGTCCCTGAGACTCCTCAGGTGTCCTTTTGACTTTGGAAGGAGCAAAGAAGAAGCTACCTTTGAGGTGTGATTTTTATAGTTAGGATTATAACTCTGGTCCCCCAATTTTTTCAATCCTTGTACAACCTTTCACTGCGCCCTAAACTTGCCATTAAAGATCCATTTTGGGGGATTTTGTAGGCTTTGCACTCTTCTATAGTAGGGAGGCTAAGCCTCAGCAAAGATTGGATAGAACCAGTAGATAGCAAGAGAATAGTGAGAGGTGGAAAAAAAGAGAAAGTAGCTAAATTCCTAAAATAGATGCCGGAGGGATAATCTGCCTTTTTCGCACTGCCTAGTATTCAATGGTATGTGCCATTTTTTCTTGCTATCAAAGGACATTTACGTTGTTAGTAGTTTTTTAGCTTTACAAACAGTACTGCGGTAAACAGTAGTATAATCACAACCTTTTGCACATGAATGTTTCCCTAGGGTAGACACCTAGAAGTCTTGTTGGGTCAAAGTACATAGGTAGCTTATATTTTAGCAGATACTGTCAAGCCTCAGATATCATTTAAATTTCTAGTAATCACATAAATAAGAAGAAACAGGTAAAATCAACTCCAGCAATATATTTTATTTATTCCAGTATATCAAACATTATCATTTCAACATGTAATCAATATAAAAATTATAAATGAGATATTTGACATCGTTTTTTTCACACTAAGTCTTTGAACTCCAGTGTGTATTTTACACTTACAGCCCATCTCAATTCAGATGCTAAAAAATTATCAGAAATACTGATCTCTGAACAGTTAGATTTCATGACTTTTACAGTTGAAAGGTAGATTCACATAGCCATGTTGTTCCAAATATGCTTAAGCTTCCCAGTAACTTAATCAAAGATCAGTCTTTAAAAATTTAAGTGTAAGTTAAATTAAATTAGAAATTTAGATCCTCAGTTGCAGTTACCATATTTCAAATGTTCAGTTGCTGCACATGGCTAGTGGCTACTGTATTGGATAATGCAGTTCTAAAATAAGGTAAAGATTGCAAGTTTCGCCCTGGGTGGTAGCACAGTGGATAAGGTGCCGGCCTGTGAACCTCAAGGTCGCAGGTTCGATTCCCCAGCCAGGGCACATAACCAGGTTGCAAACCAGGTCTCCAGTTAAGTCTGTGGCTGGAGGCAGGTGAAACGCAACCATACATTGCTATCTCTCTCCCTCTCTGTCTCTCTCTCTTCCCCTCTTTCTAAAAATAATGAAATAAAATCTTTAAAAAAAAAAAAAGATTGCAAGTTTCCTAAAAAGCTTTGCAAACTTTATTATGAAAATCCTTGTCAAAAGCTAAAAAATATTATAGTCTGATCTCTCTTGGGAATAAGTGTTAAATAAAATGTTAACAAATTCAATCAAATGATATCTAAAAATAATAATAACCAAATAGTGTATATTTAAGGAATGAAAGAATGGTCCTTTCTTAGTTTTCCTATAGGCATAAAATTCCCGTTCACAATTGGCCTAAAAATAAAATACAATAAACTTAACAAAAATGGGTGTTCATGAAGAAGCTATAAAACCTTGCTAAAGGACATAAAAGAAGACTTGAAAAATGGGGTAGCACATGTTATGATCCTGGAAGTAAAGACTAAATATTGGTAGATGATGTGTGATGTGAAGTCTTCTAAAATTAATCCATAATTTTAATATAATGTCAATCAAAATGCCAAGAAAGAACATTTGTTATGGGAGGGAGGGTGGCACTAGGTATACTATTCCAAACATTATCAAGAAGAAAAAAATAACTTGGCCTACCTGATATAAAAATGACTTATAAAACTTCAGTAATTAAAAACATTGGGCCCTAGCTGGTATGGCTCAGTGGATTGAGGGCCTGGCTGTGACCCAAAGGGTTGTCAATTCAATTCCCAGTCAGGGCACATGCCTGGGTTGCAGGCCAGGTCCCCAGTTGGGGGCATGTGAGAGGCAACCACACATTGATGTTTCTCTCCCTCTCTTTCTCCCTTCTTCCCCTCTCTCTGAAAAATAAATAGATAAATAAAATATTAAAAGAAATAAAAACATTGTGGTACTGGTACAGAAAAAAATAGGCGATGGAGAGGAGCTCATAAATATAGGGGAATTTGGTATATAATAAAGATGGTATCACTGAATATCCTCAGGAAAAAATTAAGTTATCAAAAAACCGCACCCCAAAATAAATTCCAGATAATTTAAAGATTTGGAAGCTAACAAAACAAACAAACAAACAAAACTCCTGAAAGATCACAAAGATAATACTAGCGTAAACTTTAAAATAATTTGGGGATGGGGAGAGCCTTTGGTAATAGGGTACTAAGCCACAAGTCATGGAGAAAATGATTGACAGGTTTGACTATTTTGGCAGACACTGCTGGTTACCATTGAGATGTAAATAAAAATCTGCTGGGGACTACTGGAAAAGATTTCCCTTCCTGGTGAACTAACAGACCTGTGAGATAAAGAAAAAGAAATTGTTTCCATCCTTTTCCTTCCAGATACGAGTATGACGATGTAATATTTGGAGGTGTCACAGCTATCTCATCTTATAAAGGGGAGACACCATCAACACATTGTAGAAGTCAAACCTGAAAGGCATTGAGACTGATGACATCTCTGAACCACCAGACCAATTCTGAGACCATCTACCTCTGGAGTTCAGGTTAATTAAATTATTAATATTTTATGGTTTAAGCCCTGCTACCTGACTTTCTTCTCTTAGGCTGATAGAAATATATAAACATAAAAACTTCCTATGGCAAAAGACACAATGAACTAAGTGAGAAAAAAATAATTGCAACATGGATGTCACAGCTAATAGCCTAATAAATGACTTATTAACTAATAGGAAAATAAGAGAATAATAACATCAAAGAACATAAACAGATAATTCATAAATGAACTTCAACTGACAAGTAAAAATATAAAAACATACTCAATCTCACCAATAATCAAAAATTACAAATTGAAACCACAATAAAATATTATTTTTTGCCATCACACTGGCAAAGATAAGAGGGTGGTAATGGCCAATGCTGGAAATGGTGTGCAGAATCACCTTTTCTCATACATGCTGGTGAAATGTAAAATTGGTACAATTTTCTACAGAATCGCTTAATATGAATCAAATTTTAAAAGATGTATCCTGTATTTCTCAGCAATTTTCATTTCAAAACTTTTTTCCTAAGGGAATAATCTGATGTGATAAAAATGTGTATGCAGTGATGGTTAGTTCTATATTCCTTCTAATAGTAAAAAAATATGGATATAACAATTATTTACAACAACAGCTGATTAGTTAAATAAATTATGAACACTTGTTGAATAGAATAGGCTTCTATATAGCCATTAAGAAAGCTGATGTACCCTGGCTGGTAGCACAGTGGATAAGGCGCCGGCCTGCGAACCCAAAGGTCGCAGGTTCGATTCCCCAGCCAGGGCACATAACCAGGTTGCAAGCCAGGTCTCCAGTCAGGTCTGTGGCTGGAGGCAGGTGAAAAGCAACCATACATTGATGTCTCTCTCCCTCTCTGCCTCTCTCCCTTCCCCTCCTTCTAAAATAATGAAATAAAAATCTTTAAAAAAAAAAAAAAAAAAAGGAAAAAAGAAAGCTGATGTACTAGCCCTGGATGGTGTGGCTTGGTTGGAGCATTGTCCTGTAACTGACATTGTCCTATAAATGAGATGTGATTCCTGGTCAGGGCACATACCTAGGTTATGGGTTCAACCCCCAGTCTGGGCCCAAATGGGTGGCAACAGATCAATGTTTCTCTCTCTCCCTTCCTTTCTTTCTAAAAACAATGAAAATGAAAACATAAATGTCCTCAGTTGAGGATTAAAATAAAATTAAAACAAGGCTGATGTTACATGTATTGACATGGAAAGATTTTCATGATCTTAGTAGTGATAAGTAGGAAAAAACACATTACAAAACACTATGTGCTGTGATTCTGTTTATGTAAGTGTATGCCTATATACATATATTTAAAGGGCTTCTTTTCAAATAATAGTGATTATCTTTAGGAAGTGAGATTGAGAAGGAAACTTTATTTCTTTGTTTTGGTTCAATAATTTATACATCAAAATAACAAAGTTGATTCTAGTTTCGGAAATAAAATGTTTCCAGAGTAATATACTATAAAGTGAAAAAAGCATGCTATATTGCTAAGTTTAAAAATACAATACAAGTCAATGTTATAGTAGGGTATTTTAAGAGTGGGCTAATTTTATTGAAAATTACCTGGAAAGTGGTACACTAAAATGTTAACAGTAGTTATTTCTTGGGGTGGTGTGTAGGAGTGTGTGGTGGGAATTTGAATGATTTTTATTTTATTAGCCATAGTTCCCTGCTTCAAAACATTTCTTGAAAGATATTTATATTGCTTCTACAGGAAAATGTTAGTATTAAAAACAAAAGAAAGACAGAGGGAAGGAGGGAGGGATAAAAGGAGAGAAACCAATGCTAACTTGGACCAACCCTCTTGGAGGATAGCTAAGATCCTGAGAACCTACAAGATGTGTGTTGATTTGATGACATTAAATATAAACTCTGACATTATTTAATTTTTTTGTCTTCAGTGTTACAAAGGATGTTGACTCAAAAAATATAATCAAATAGTACATTACAAATAGAGAAAGTTATCAGGATCAAGAAAAATAACAATGACTCTGGCCATAAAGGAATACAACTCCCTCAAAACTGGAGACAATCAGAAGTTCCAGAAAATGGAGTTGTATAGAAGTCCAACAAACAAAGATGCAAAGAAGAAATTCTCATCCATACAGGTAGGAGTGGCAGAGCTGGGGCACAGAGGATGCAGTGAGGAGGGGGAAGAAGCGGCTATCGCTGGCTGGCAAAAAGTGCAGTCACAAATGTAAAAAAAGTATGGAGGGACACCTTGGGAGTGCTCCCAGCACCAGACCAGACAGCGCAGTTCACAGTTCCAACTTCAGGGAAAATAAAGCTTCATTGCTTCTGACTGTGAAAACCAGTGGGGATTGCAGCAGAGGAAGAAACACATATAGAGTCTGTGTGTTTAGAGGCCCCTACAGTCCTGAAACTTCCATAGACCCACCCACTCTGGGAACCATGACCAGGGCAACAGCTAGAAAGGTATCAGTCTCATATGGGAAGTGGGAGAAGTGCCTAGAAAAAGGGTGAGTACTGAGCAAGCGGCATTGTTCTCTTTCAGACCTGCTCCCCCACATACGGCTTGGGAAAGGGTTAAGTGCTGAGCAAGTGGCATTGTTCCCTCTCAGATCCCTCCCCCACATATAGCACCACAATCTGGTGAAATGGGTCACCCCAAACTGATGAATACCTAAGGCTCAGCCCCTTACAACATAACAGGCATGACAGCTCTACCTGAGACACAGAGGCAAACACAGGAGCCTGTCAAGTTGAGGAGACAGAAGAGTATGACCCAAAGAAGGGACAGATCAAGGTTCCACTGGAAGAATTAAGCAATGAGGAAATAGTTAACCTAACAAGCAGATAACCAACCTAACAGATGCAGAGTTCAAAGCATGGGTGATAAAGATGCTCACAGACTTGATAAAGATGCTTGAGTATCACAAATGCAGAAGAGAAGATGTGAAGACTAGGCTAAGTGAAATGAAGGAAAATCCACATGAAACTAGTGGTGAAAAGAAGGAACCCAGGGTCCAAATAAATGATTTGGAACATAAGGAAGAAATAAACAGTCAACCAATACAGAATGAAGAAACAAGAATTAAAATAAACAAACAAACAAAAATAAGGAGCCCTGGCTGGTGGCACAGTGGATAAAGTACCAGCCTGTGAACCCAAAGGTCACTGGTTCAATTCCCAGCCAGGGCACATAACTATGTTGCAAACCAGGTCTCCAACCAGGTCTGTAGCTGGAGGCAGGTGAAAGGCAACCATACATTGCTGTCTCTCTCCCTCTCTGCCTCTCTCCCTTCATCTCTCTCCAAAAATAATAAAATATTTTTAAAATTAAATTTTTAAAAAAATGAGGAGAGGCTTAGGAACTTCTGGGATGACTTTAAATGTGCCACTATCCAAATCATAGGGGTGCCAGAAAGAGAAGAGGAAGAACAAGACATTGAAAACTTGTGTGAAAAAATAAGGAAAACTTCCCAAATTTAGTGAAGGAAATGGATACACAAGTCCAGGAAGCATAGAGAGGCCCAAACAAGCTAGACCCTCAAAAGGACCACACCAAGACACATCATAATTAAAATGCCAAAGGTTAAAGATAAAGCAAGAATCTTAAAAGCAGCAAGAGAAGAGAGTTACCTACAAAGAGGTTCTTATAAGACTCTCATCTAATATCTCAAAAGAAATTTTGCAGGCAAGAAGGGACTGGCAAGAAGTGTTCAAAGTGATGAAAAGCAAGGCCCTACAATCAAGATTATTCTATGCAGCAAAGCTATCATTTAGTATGGAAGGGCAGATAAAGTGCTTCCCAGGCAAGGTAAAACTAAAGGAGTTCATCATCACCAAGCCCTTATTTTATGAAATGTTAAAGGGACTTATTTAAGAAAAAGAGGATAAAAACTGTGAACATTAAAATGACAACCAGGAGAGGGAAGATGGCGACAGAGTAGAGAGCAGTGCTGATGGTGTTCTTGAGTACCAAATCAGCTAGAGGACAAGATAGGGAGCGTGAGACATCTTCAGGACTCTAGGAATTGGAACGGGCAGCATCTGGACACAGGGGAGCACAGCCCAGAGGCAAAGGAGGCCAGCAGGACAGTAGGTGAGGCGTTCCCGACTGACCGGCCGGTGGGCCGAGGTCAGCTGTGGGCAGTGGCAGCTTTGCCCAGGGGGGCAAGTTTGACTGGGGCCAGTTCTGGGCTCCCTGGCAACTAGAAGTCTCAACAGTGAGGTGCAGGCGGCAAGGGCAAACGCCGTAGGGAACTGGGAATTGAACTCTTGCAGGGGAGGGACTGTGTGAGAGACTCACTCCAGCAACAGGGAGAGGAGGCTCCGCGCGGGGCTAGAGGCGGAGGAGAAGAGTCCTGCGGGAAGCCAGAGTGGGGGAGCGGGAAGTGCACCAGCAGGGCGGCGAGAGGGCCGAAAACGGTGCTGCTGGGCCACCAGGGAAACAGCAGCTGGAAGCCCCTGCGAGGGGGGAGGCCCAGCCCTGCGCAACCACACAGGCCCCCAGGCTCCACAGCAAACTCCAAATAGCGGGAAACTCCAAGTGGCGAGCCAGCGAGCCAGGAACTAGTAGCGGGGGCAACTGACCCACCATTGCTGGAGACAAAGGCCACACCGCCCACGCCTGGGAGGGGCTCATCACAGAGGCGCGTAAAGGGCTCTGCGGAGAGCTGGTTGGCTTGGAGGAGTGGTGCCCGCCCCAGAAGGGTGGGACAGTGTAGGCGGACCCCGGACAGTGTTGACGGATAGGGGAGGCCTCCTCCCAGAACTGCAGGGGCGGGGCCAGTCCTCACAGGGACCAGCGAAGTTGCAGGCTGCCCTGCAGAAGTGCTGGGTACTCATCACAGGCAGGAACCTCCACCAGGAGTGGGAGGGGGCACCCTGCGGGCTCCAGAATACCGGCAGCCCTAAAACCCAGCCAGGCTGCGGAAAGCCCAGCCTACCTGGGGGCGGACACTCAGAATCAGCCCTACTGTGACAATCAGAGGCCCTGCCACGCACCTAGACTGGCTAGAATTTAGACTATAGACTGTAAAGTCCTGACCAAGAAAAAGAGGCAGCATCAGGAAAGGGATTGCTGCCAATCTCAAGCACCTGAGTTATACCGAGAGCAGTATGAACTATTAATCCCCAACATATCCTTTGCAAAAGTTACTCCTCACATATTCTTAATCCCCACCATGACTCAATCCACCTAAATACCCAAGACCGTCCCCCTACTCTCGAATTAAAGTGTACTCACTCTGTGGCTATAACACATTCCCAGTCCTCAATCTAAGTATTCCTCCCTTCCCTAGCCTTTCTAAACCCTTTCTTTATTCTTTTCTTCCTTCCTCTTTTTTTTTTTTTTTTTTTAATTTTTCTTTTCCTTTTCTTCCTGGTAAAGCCCACAGGTTCTGGCTCCACCTGGACCAATCAGAAATCATAAAGGGGGAACACACAGCTAAAACCTTTCTTTCTTAATATTGATTTCTCTTTGTCTTGTGACTTTCTCCCCCCCTCCTTTTTTTCTTTTCTTTTCTTTCTTTCTTTCTTTCTCCTTTCTTTTATCCCTGATAAAACCCACTGGTCCTGGCTCCACCTGGACCAAACAGAGACCATAAAGGGTGAACAGACACCTAAACCTTTTCTTCATTAATATTCATTTCTCTTTCTCTTGTGACTTTCTCCCTTTTTTTCTTTTTGTTTTTCCTCTGCTAAAAGCCCTCAGGTCCAGGCTCCATCTGGACCAGTCAGGGATTATTAAAGGTGAACAGCCATCTAAACCCTTTATTCTTATTATTATTATCGTTTTTATTTCTTTTTTCCTTTTGCATTTTTTTTTTGTTTGGTTTGATTTGGTTTGGTTTTTTGTTTTTGGTTTGTTTGTTTGTTTGTTTTTGTTTTTGTTTCTGCTAAAATCCCACAGGCCCAGAATACAACCAGACAGCCCAAATAAAGGACACACCAAGAACAGCAAGTGGAGAAAATCTGGGAGACGGCAACACTGAACTCCACAAATCTCCTATCACAGAAGGGTGCTCAACTAAGGCAAGGAAGCAAAGCAGGTTAACCCAAGGAAAGAACAAAAATAAATAAATAAAGAGCAAGCAAGAACAGA